>OX578139.1:5247328-5619828 GCA_951213105.1 Amaurobius ferox | reverse complement strand
TGTTTATGAACATCGTTCATGACAATAGTGAATCGTGAATAATGAATGGACGATTGTTTGTTTACGTTCTTCCAGCAATTTGTGGGTGACCCTTGTACTGATTAGATTTTGATATGATTTGGAAAAAAAAGCTGCCATTTTTGCAAAATGGCCAGAAAAGTTCCTCAAAATCTAAAATAAAAGACTACTTGTGTTTAAATGTATCCATTAAATGCCTGTTTTATGCATAATTTTTGACAACGAAAAGAATAAGACCCATCTCATAACTCTAGGGCAAACTGTTCTCGAGATATTTTAGTGGATTTTTTTTTAATTCTTAACACATTGCCTTTAAAAATATGTCCAATTACCAAATGAAAAGTAAATTGAATTAAAACTGCGAATTCAATGTCATTTAAAATAACGATTCGTGTTATTGTGCACAATTGAACTCTGTTTAATTGAATTGTAAAAAGTGAATGTGAATTATGAAAGAAAATAAGAGAATGCAAATTTCTATCTATTGGGAAAGTGATGTGCTACCCACATCAGATTTTATTCTTTGCATCCATTTATGACTGTTGAAATGGATAACAATATAGCACCTATTCTTAATAGCTAAAAGTTCCTAATGGCATGATAATGACTTTTGACTGATTCTTCTGTCTTTGCAGCTGCCCAGTTTGCCGCTACTGTCAGACTCCTGAACTGATGCCTGACAACAGATGTGTTGGATGTGGATCTCAAGATGTGAGTATCCATTCTAATGATTCATGGCCTCAATAGATAATCGTATGAAGGTGATTTGTAGCATGCCTCTGCTATGTACACGTCTAGGGTCATGCCGTGTTTTGATTTGCAGTTTAATCCGTTTATTCTACCAAATTTTACCGTTTTCATCAAAATTCCTAAGTTGTTGATTTCTTAATTTTTATTTTTTATTTTCCAAATTCGTAATTGTCTTTCCTTTTTTTGTTAATTAAGCTTCATTTTCCCATCATTTGGCATTTAAATCATATTTTTTAACCCATTTTTAGATCGGTAGCCTTCAAAATTAACCCCTTTTTGGCTAACATGAATTTCTGTATTTTCAAATCTCACTTGAATGACTGCCATTGCTGCTGGTGTCACTCGGTATCTTTCCTTTGTCCGGTGGCCGCCATCTTAATATTTTAAAGTAAATCTTTTGAATCTTGCACGAGGGAGTATTTGCTCTCGCAGGGCATTTCCTAGCTTTCCAGTTTATGGCTGCATTGGTGTTTTGATATTTTTCACCCTTGTTGCAGTATTGCGCGTTGAGTGTTTGTTTTACACGTCTCGGCGAGAAATGCTCACATTTGGCGACTCCCAGGAAAGGGTTGATCTCCGATCTTTGGAGCGGGAAACAAGAGTCTTGTAGAAGTTGTTGAAGGAGGAGGATGGATGCGGACGGGCTCCCGTACACGGGACCCAGTGGACAAGAATGACGCTTGCAGTTTGAAGGAAAAGGAGCCTTGAGAAGGAAGGCCATGACTCTCTCTTATGCAGGGATTCTGTGTTCTTTTGATCAGAATTCCCGGTGAGCAGGGGTCCGTTGGGTTGATCAGTTCCAACATCATAAACACCATTTTGCAGGGCCTTGAACTCACCTTTAAGCCTCCTGAGGATGTCAGCAAGACGTCCTGCCAGAACTGTTTTCTCGAGCAATGAGAACACCCTTCCTACATTTGGTGTTGCTAAGTTCTACATTTGAGTAACAGCTGAAGATTCGTGTCTGCCACCCCTGGTACCAGGTTTTTAAATGATTTCTTTTTTTATTTTGAGCTCAATATTTTTCCTCGGTTGACGGGCCCACAAGGACCCTTTTCTTGTTACACATACTTTTCTTTCACTATTTCTTTCATCTTTTGATTGTTGATTTTCAGCGAGTCAAATTTGGATCTCCTTGCAACTGTGGGGAAAAATGTAAAGAATGGGTAATTTTTAATTTAAAAATAAATTACTTTTCTTTAAATTTAAATTGCCTCTTTGTTCATTTTCAAGTCTAGTACTCTCTTACCTGGGGTTTTAATTATTTCTTGTAGGAATATACACAACACAATGTCAAATCTCTTGAGGCAAATTATTAAAAGAAAATTGTTAAATTGAAGTTATACGAGGTAGTGTCAAAAAATTCCCGGAATAGGCCAATTACAAATTATTAAAAAATAGGACAATAATTTTACCTTATTGGCCTTCAAAGTATTGTCCTCCTGCATCCACACACTTGTTCCAGCGTTCGTATAACTGTTCAAAACACTCCTGAAATCCATTTCTTGAGAGGTCCTTCAGTTGCTTTGTCGCATTTTCGATCACCTTATCTGAATCCACAAAACGGTGTCCCTTCAATTTCATTTTCAGCTGTGGAAACAGGTAAAAATCCACTGGTGCTAGGTCGGGATAATAAGGAGGGTGTTCCAGAGTGGTAACACTGTTTCTGGCAAGGTACTTTTTCACAATCACAGCGCGATGTGGTGGAGCATTGTCGTGTAAAAGAAACCAATCGTTTGTTGCCCATTTTTCAGGTTGTTTTCATCTGATTGCATCTCGTAGTCGTTTAAGAATCTCCAGGTAAAGTTCTTTATTGACAGTTTGGCCTTGAGGAATAAATTCGTAGTGAATGACTCCCTTGTAATCGAAAAACACCTCCAACATCACTTTCCCTCGGCTTTTGTCCAAGCGAAATTTTACCTTCCTTGGTGATGTTTTTGCTTTCCATTCACTTGACTGACGTTTTGTCTGAGGGTCGTAAAGAAAGCACCATGTCTCATCACCTGTCACGATTTTCTGCAAGAAGCTGGCATTTTCATCAGCCATTTCAATCAAATCCCTGGACATGTTCACTCTCACTTCTTTTTGTTCAGGTGATAACATTTTTGAAACCATGTGCAAACAAACACGATACATGTTCAAATTATCATGAAGAATGCTGTGAACACTCCCATGTGAAATTCCAAGTTCAGAGGCAATAGCATCAATGGTTATTCGTCTGTCTGCACGCACAATTTCTCGAATGCGCTTAACATTCTCATCTGCGGTCGGGATAATAAGGAGGGTGTTCCAGAGTGGTAACACTGTTTCTGGCAAGGAGGAGGGCTGCCCAGTCGAAGGTCATCTTCGATGTTTGTGCGACCTTCACGAAAACGCTTATACCACTCGTACACAGCCGTTTTTTTCATGGCATTGTTTCCGTATGCTTTCTTCAGCATCTCGAGCGTCTCAGAATGTGATTTCTCGAGCAAAACGCAGAATTTGATGTTTGCACGCTGCTCTAAAGACGACATTTCAAAATCCGACAAATGAAAAATTCGCTTTGTCAGAAATGATCTGCAGCTAACGCCGACAGTACCGGAAATAAATTCCAGATGGCTGTGTGTTTTCCTTATTAGTGCTGCCAACCTCCAAAATAGATATTTCCCCTCCAATGAACACCTGCGTGAATGTAGGCGACCATTCCGGGAACTTATTGACTCTACCTCGTAAGCTTAAAACTAACCACTATTATAAATGAATGTTTATTGTTTTAATGTAAAGAGTTTAAAGATGTAAATTATTCTAAGAAAGATGTAAATGTAGTAAAGTTTAAGATTAAAAGTAAAGTTAAATAAATTCCTTTGTTGGTCAAGAACACTCCAACACATTTTATTAATTTCAACAGAATTTTATAAATTTTGATTTACATTTACAATTGCTATTGACATTTATTGGTGTTTCTAAGTGTTTCTTTCATCTATGAAATAATGCTGTTTGTTGATCCTCTGGAATGTCATTCAGTCAAAAAATTAAGTTTGTGTGAAAGTCACTGGAATTAAGGAAAAAAAAGAAAAAATCAGCTGTGGCTCCAGTCTGATGGAGCCTAAATGGTTTTGTGTGAATAACATTTTGTAAAATAAAACTCAACTTTTGTAATATGGAAAAAAAAAAGAACTTTACCCAAAATTCAATTACATACACTTGTAGGGCTTTCAAAGAGCTGCACATTCTTGTTATTGTTCAAATCTAGCTCTTTTAGTTTTTGAGTTATAAGCATTACACACATGAAAAACCGAAAATGTTCTGTCTTCCACTTAATCCATTAGTGCCTAGTGTCCCATTATACTGGATGGGACTCTAGGCACTAATGGGTAATAAGATTATGACTCAGAAACAGAGTTATTTTTTTAATGATAAATATAGATTTTAATACTGTACACAATGGACAATTCCGATTTTTTTTTAAAGATCTTAAAACCAATTGATATTTATAGAGAATTTTTTTCTGATTTCAAATATCCAAGCGAAAATCTTGAAATAATTATTTATTTAAATATCAAGAAATGAAAACTCAAAATCTACTCAAACACGAAATGGCCCGTGATTGGCTGTGACGTCACAATGCCTGTTCGACCTGTGATGCAACATTTTACTATGTTCTGTTTCTACTGAGATATTTGCAAGTAGTTGGCATTTAATTTTGTTTACACTTGAGTTTTACTTGAGTTTGTTCCTTATTTTATTTTATTGTAAACATGGATTCTGGTTTTGTTAAAGGGCAATCAGACAATTTGCCCAAGATGGATTTTACGGTGATGGCGCTCTCTTTCAGAAATAATATTTTGTGATAGCTGAAACTCGAGGTATAAACTTGATACCCTTTTCTTGAATGCTTATAATAATAATGATAATAATAATAATTATTATTATGTGAATTACATTTACGTTTAAGGTATCTGTGGTGGAAATCGGAGCATTACGAAAAATGCAAACACTTTGGATGCCAATTTCTCCGAACGTGATAGATAAAAATGTATATATTTTTTTCTTGTTTTGTTGGTCCAGATTATGAATATATGAAATAATTTTAATACTTTGGAACTTTTTTAGAAAACACTTAAAGCGTCTATCCAAGCAAGTGATTTTTTAATTTTTCCTACTTTCACTCAAACTTCAAAAGATAAATATAAATAGTAAGCAACAAAAATATATATTAGTAAATTTAGTTTCTGAATCTACTTTTTGAGAAAAAAAAAGCTAATATATTGAACCCTACTGACTTAGTTTTCGAGTAATCGTCTTGACAAGTTGAAGAAGATTGAAAATTTTTCATTTTACAAGTTTGTAATGCTTATATCTCAAAGACTAAAAGTGCTAGCTATGAACAATGAGCAAGAATTTGTAGCTCTTCTAAAGTCTTGCAAGTGTATATAATTGGGTTTTGGATCGAGTGATTCTAATTTCAATAGCTTAGTATTTAACTTGGATTTTTCAATAGCTGGGAAAGTTGCAATATTTAAAGTATCACAATTGCTGCAGCTCAGTGCCCTTACTTACTCCTAGGGTTGGTCATTTTGCCAGCAAAATGGTATTTTTGCCAGGACAGTGGCAAAAACCTGGTAAAAACCGGCAAAAACTGGAAAAAATGTCTGGATTTAAAAAAATGTACAAAAAGCAATATAATTTTGTACATAATATAATTGAGACTTAAATCAGAATATTAATTAGTTATTTCATTAATATTAATTTGTTTAATTAAAATAAAACATAACGAAACATTAATTGATTAATAAGAAGTTGTGAAATCAATCTTCATTTTACCCTTATTTGAACCTCTAGGTCAGGGGTCGGCAAGTAATTTAGGTGGGGTCCGGATACTTTTAAAATATTTTATCGAGGTCTAGAAAAAAAACTCATATTCCTTACTAGTTTTTTATTTTAATTTTCACTCACAAAATAATATGAAATACAGTAGATAGGCATATTTGTATTCAGAAATCAATGGGAGAAATAATATTTGCGGTCTTGAGCCAGTTTTTTAAAGTTAGGTTCACTCGGGGAGCAGCTTATGTGAAGAATGTCTTCAAGGTAGGCGGCCATTAATCTTAAGCGATATTCGTTCTTCAAAAAATTCATTTCTGAAAATGAAGTTTCACAGACATATGTTTAGCCAAACAAAGTAGCCAGGTAAATGGCTAATTTTTTGCAATTTCCATATTTTTCTGGGACATGTTTACTCCAAAATTCTTCGGCGGATGCAGTTTTATACATTGCCAGGAAATGTCTTCCTGCAAGGAAATGTCTTCCTGTCTTCCTTATCTCTATTTAGAGCAAAGGCTTTGAAAGGCGGAACAACTTCGCAGCCACATCTGTCCATTCTGCCGCTGGAGAAACTTCAAAAGGCAATTTTAAGAATCGCGACAACTTCTCTATCTCTGCAAAGTCTTGGAATCTTGTTGCAAATTCCTTCTTAAGTTCTGACATAAAATTTGAAAATACTGCAATATTCAGAATTATTTTTATATTAAAAAATTATTGGAAAGTGAATAAATTCTTGACTTGCAATGTCTTTTTCAAAGATATCCAGCTTGCGACGGAAAGAAGACACACTTTGTATCAGATCACATATTAATTTCCCATTCCCTTGTAGCTCGGTATTGAGCGCATTTAAATGTTTAAGGATGTCTTTCAGGAAAGCCACAGCTAGCATATTGCGTTCGTTTGCTAGGAACTCCAAATGGTTTCTTGCTTTTGTGTTTCCAAGTTTTCTAAGAAGGAGGTTACTTCTTCTTTTATTTCCCAAAAACGTTCAATCGCTTGACCTTTACTTAGCCAACGAACATTGTTGTATTGCAGTAAGTCAGAATGTGCCGAATCACACTCAGATAGAAACTCTTTGAACTGTCTGTGCTGAAGAGCAGAATGAGACCTCGTAAAATTAATCAACCTGATCAAGCTGTCCATTACTTCTTTCAGAGTGACACTAAATTTTCCATAAAGAGCTGCCTGGTGAATTATTCACTGATAAGATAGTAGCCCAGCATTCTTATCCTTGATTCTCTTTACTAGTCCCTTTTCTTTGCCGATCATCGCTGGGGCCCCGTCAGTTGAAAGAGACTCCATTTTATCATAATTAATGTTTGATTTTGTCATGAAGTCATCAAAAGTCTTGAATAAATCTTCTCCGCGAGTCTTGCCTTTAAACAGCAATATTGCTAGCAATTCTTCCCTAAATGATTTACTTTTCGTGCAATATCCAAAAATCGCACGAAAATGGACATTTGTTCCTCATCAACAATGCCGCATGATTCGCCGCCGCCGAGTAGACCCGCCCAAAAGATAAGTTTCATAAAGTGGTGTTAGGCTTTCGTTCGAGTTACGCCTGCTCTGATTAAATAAAAATAATTTCATTAAATAAAAATAATAAGGGTGGCACTCAAACTTATAGATTCTATCTAAAATATTTTTCTATAATATAGAAAAATATTTTTTAAATAATTTGATTAATTTATGTTATACTGCCAAAAAAATTTTTGGCGGTCCAGTTTTTGACCTTCCGCGATCCGGACCTATACCGAGGTCCACCAGTTGCCGACCCCCACTCTAGGTATAACTTTTATGAATAATTTATAAAAGTAATTTTTTTAAATTCCTGCATTTTTTTTTTTTTTTTTTTAAATTATTACATTAAAACATATGGACCAGATAAAGTGATTAAGACTGTTGATGCTAATAAATGGAGAAGTATAACAAGAGTATGTGATATTTCTGAAGATTTTTGCAAGTTACTTGCACATCTCTAAACATGCCCTTCAAGCAGTGCTGCAATAGACAGAATATTCTCTAATTTTTCATTTGTGCATTCAAAGATTCGAAACAGGTTGGGAATAGATAGTGTTTCAAAACTTGTTTATTGCTATGCAAAGTTGAAAAAACAAAATATGTGCTCTGATGTAGAAAATTCAATTGAATTTGATGAAATTTAATTATTTTATGTATAATTCTTTTCATAATTAAAGTTATAATTTAATATGAGCTATACGTTTTTTTTAATATTTATATTATATAGTAATTAATATACTTTGTATCTTCAAATTAGTATTGTTCTGATTTTTATAGATAGCAAAATTCGTATTATTACTCAGACTTTGTTAAAAATTAACTGAAGCATAAGAATTAGTTGTTTAATAGTTATGACTGTTTAAACCAAAGCCAGTGAGTTATTTTATTGTTATTTACTCTCTCCTTTCTCATGTTCTGCATTCATAGTATTATCTAAAAAGTATTTTACTAAAACAATACAAACTCAATAGCATACGTAACGAACACTCTTTAATGACAGTGGTGAATTTTGTTTACAATCTGGCTTCCTGCGCTTCACATAATTTTTCACGAAAAACATTTTTTGGCACAGATATAAATATTTTATCTGAGGATGTAAAACTAGCAGTCGGGCACATTGGAGCGATACAATACTTATAACTATTTGGAAGTTTGGGACTGAAGAAACAATTATAATTATCGGAACTTTCCGAATAAAATCAAACTTATGCTTCAATTCTCCAATGACTGGAGCCGCAGAAGAATATTGTGACATCACTTTCTGTATGCGCCAAAATGGACTGTTTTCCTGCCGCAGTCAGCGAACTTTGACTGCTAATAAAACATGAAATACAACTCGGAGAATAAAATTTTTTATACCGTTGTCCGTTTTGAAACTTTTCGAATCAAATAAAAAAAAAGAGGCCGGAATTGTCCATTCTAGTACACAATTTTGTCATTTACTATTTACATCTATCTTTTATAGTTTACTATATATTTCAAATGAAATTTAGAAAAATGAAAAAACACTCAAAGACCTACTTTTTTAAGTTTTTTCAAAATTTTTTTTCAAATATTGAAATATATATATATATGCACACACAGTGCATCAAAGAATTTTTAAGACTGGCGCTAGATGTCAGTGTACAGTGGCTCCATCAATGTAATATCATGCATACGTGATAAACCTCGACTGTCTGCTGGCGCACTGCCAAAAGTTCAACACATTTGCTAAACTAACTCAAAAGATATGCCCATTCATTACAGAAGTAAAATTTTTTCATGTTGAATTATTAAGATGGAACAAAGAGCTGTAATTAAATTTAACGCAAAACTTGGTAAAAGTGCCTCGGAAACGTACCAATTGATGAAACAAGTTTACTATGAGTTTTGTTTAAGTAGATCAAATATTTTCCTGTGGCACAAACATTTTTTGGATGGAAGGGATATGCTAGAAGATAAGCATACTGGAAGACCAATTTCATCTAGGACACCTGAGATTATTGAAAAAGTGTGTAATTTCGTGATAAACAATCGCGAAATACGTCACTAAGAATAATGGAAGAGTTTTTGTCGATGAATAATGGAAGAGTTCAAATCGTTTCTTTGTTGATGTTTACATCAACAAAGAAATGATTCGAACCATCCTGCATGAAGATTTGGTCAAAACAAAAGTCTGTGCTAAATTTTTTCCACACACTTTAACCAAGGAACAAAAATCAAGGAGAAGTGCACATTGCAGAGACATTATTTCAGCTGCTGAAAATGATCCAAACTTCTTGAAATCGATTGCTACATGTGATGAAACATGGTGTTTTCAGTATGATCCTGAAACAAAACTAAAAAAATGCAGAATGGAAATAAAAAAACTCACCACAAGCCAAAAAAACAAGAAAAGTTCCATCCAAAATCAAAACAATGCTCATTACATTCTTCGATAGTAAGGGCATTATCCACGAAGTGTTTGATGGCTAGAATTTGTCCCATTCATCCAGAATATCGGGATGAACGCAATTGGTGTTTGTTGCATGATAATGCACCTAGTCACACTTCACTTATTGTTCGTAGATTTTTGATGAAAAATAACGTCTGTGTGTTGAGTCATCCACCATATTTGCCTGATTTAGCACCCTGCGACTTCTCTTTATTCCCAAAACTTGAACACCCTTTTAAATAAATTTAAAAGGGTGTTATTTTGATGATATTTCAACCATACAAACAACTTCGAAGTGTGCTTTGGAGACCATTCCGCAAAGTGAACTGGAACAGGCATTTGAATCATTATCAAATCTCTGTAACAAGTGTATTGAAGCCGGAGAGGCTTATTTTGAATAAAAAACCAAAACAAATTATAATTTTTTGTTTCAATTTCATTTTACAGACCCAGTTTTAAAAATTCTTTGACGCACTGTGTATAGGGTGTCCCAAAAACATTGACCTCAGCTTTTATTCCTTAAATATTGATCTTAGACATATAGAATAAATTACAAAGTGTTGTAAAAAAAGGTACAGAATTTTATGAAATCGACAAAAATTTTCAGGGTATTAAATTTGAAGAAATACAAAATTTAAATTTTTATACGGTCCCCGTACAAAAACATTTCCAGTGAGTAAAATGTGCCTCATACACTAATAAGGTGATGTACAAAATTTCAGCATTTTATCATAAAAAGTCCCCGAGATATGTTTAAACAAAGTTGGTGAGGGATTAATCACAAATTAAAATGTAAATATTTACAGCAAGAGTGCAAATGACTCAATGCAGAAATGCATCATAGGCAAATAATATCTGCCTCTTTAGATTTATTTACAATATTTCAAAAATATGCTTCCTGAAAAATACCTTAAAATTTTACATTATTAATTACAGAGTAAAACTTAGAAATGGCACAATCAAGATGAACATTAAAACAGCTTAGTGTGCATATGCAAATATCTGCCTCTGATTGGTGCATCACATAATCACAACAGACTCATCATCGCATGAGACAGTTGCTTTTGCTCTTCCATTGATCAATTGCCTTGTTTACACAAGCGCAGCATGCACAGCCCGGTGCATTCCAGTGCATTTAATAACTGCCGAGGGGGTCCTGGCCCCCCTTTGGGCTGACAAAGCAAAAAGCGAAGGGCGCTGTTAGTGCAAGGGAGAACTAGGTCTGCCTTCGAGAAAGTACCAGATGCTCTGAAGAGTGACGTCACAGGCGCCTCCCTGGCCCTATATAAAGAGTGAACAGCGGGGACAATTTTCTATTCTCACGGCTGTTCACTCGAAAACTCGAATATTTCGTTTACCCAGTGAGAAAATTGTGGGAAGTGAATAAATAGATCGTGCCAACACTTCGCGAATTAAGTGTTGCTGTGAGTTGAAATAAAGTGCGACGTTACGACACAGGGTGATAACAGTGAATTGGTAGTTTCGGAACGAGGGCCTGCGTGGTGAATAGGTGAATTTAATAATGGTCCTGAACTTTCAACTGATCTAACAGTGAAATGCATCTTTAAAGATCAGTGTGTGTGTTTATGTGCATATTTCGGCTATATAGCAAATTTTGTGCTTGAATAACTGAGGAGGAAGGTCAAAAAAACGACAATGAGTGAAAAACGAAAAGGGCTAGGCCAACAGACACTGGGAAATTATTTAAAAACAAAAAGTAAGATTGAAAATAGTGACATTCCCAACGACGTTTCCCTGAGCTCTGGTTACATTGATGAGACTGCTGTCGAAGCAAGCAACAGCCGTGACCCCGGGCTGTCTTCAAACGCTTATGAGGAGGTAAAGGTAGGCCAAAACACAATATCAAACACAGTTGAAATGGAAATTTTGGCTGCAGATATTTCTAATTATGTCAAGAAATCTAACCTCACTGATGAAGATAGGATAACAGCGCTAAAAAATCTTTGGGAACCATATGCAAATTACAGTTTTCCTGCCACTGTCACTAGTGCTGTATCAAGTCAAGGAAAACCTCACCACACTCGGAAGTTCTGCTCATCTTGGCTGAGTAAGCATAACTGGCTAGCTTACTCAAAGGCATAGGACAGTGCCTATTGCAAATTTTGTGTTCTCTTTGCACCCCGTGAAGTCCGTTTAAGATCGACACAAGCCACAGGTCAACTTGTTTCAAAAGGATTTAATAACTGGAAGAAGGCCTTGGCGAAGTTCAGTCAACATGAAACTTTTTTTCTATCATAAGGATTCAGTTCTCAAAGCCGATGAGTTCTTAAGGGCCACGGAAGGAAAAACGGTTCCTGTGGATCAAGTAATGGACAGAGGCAAGCAAAAGCAAGTTTTGCAGAATAGGGCTATTCTTAAACCAGTCAAAACAGTGATTTTTTGTGGAAGACAAGGGCTGGCCATGAGAGGGCATAGAGACTGTGGGAATTTGGACGTATTGTCAGAACCATGCCAAAGCGAAGGAAATTTTAGAGCCCTTTTGCGACTCCGAGTTGATGCAGGAGGAGAAATACTGAAAACTCACCTACAAGGTTGTGCAAAAAATGCAACTTACATAAGTTGGAATATGCAAAATGAGATTATTTCAGCATGCAATGATTCCATTGTGAAGCACATAGCAACTGAGATGAATGAGGCCAAATGTTTTGCAGTTTTATGTGACGAAACCACAGATATTGCAACAGTAGAGCAAATGACACTTTGCATTCGCTATTTGAAACGGTTTGATACAAATGATAAGTATAAAATTGAATTGAAGATGGTGGAGAACTTCCTTAAGTGTGTGCCCCTGACTGAAATTACAGGTCGAGCAATTGCAGATGCTGTTTTTAAAAGCCTTGCAGACTGCAACATTGATACGTCTTTCCTTCGTGGACAAGGGTTCGATGGAGTTTCTGCAATGAGTGGGGAGTGCAATGGCGCCCAAGCAATTATATATGAGCAGCACCCCAAATCCCCCTACATTCATTGTGCATCACACTGTTTGAACTTAGTAATAACTTATTCATCTAGAGCAGTGATATTCAAACTGTGTTCCGCGGAACCCCGGGGTTCCGCTAAATGTTTTCAGGGGTTCCGCGACTTTTTTAATAAAATTTTAGATTTTTGTTATAAGATTTTATAACACTTTTATTAAATTTTTTGTTATTCAAAAATTTCGATAATTGATAAATGCGTTTGCAAATAACAACGATTAAGCCTGATTTTCAAAAGTTGTGTAGCAAGAAGCAAGCGCATTCAAGTCATTAAATTTAGTTACTAGTATTACTAGTTTATTTAGTCTAGTATTACTTCTGAATTATATATATTCCGAATTTTGTATTTTCTTGCATTTATGCCTACAAATATGCTTGTATGTTTCATTGCAGTGTCGGCTTTTTAGAGCCGGCAAATTCACCTCAGCTGTATTCAATAAAAAATCTGAATAACATGTTTTTAATAATTTATTTTTGTATTTAGTATTTGGTTTTATGATTATAATGGTCAAAATTAATTTCCAGTCTTCGGTAGTTAATTTTTGTAAATGTAGCTTCAAAACTTTTTTGCGGAGGGAGAGGGGGCACCGAGATTTTCTGTTGCTTCACTATGCTTAAAGTCTTTACGTCACTATGCTTACGGGGCATATTTTTTGTACTAGGGTTCCAAAAAAAATTCTTTTTAAGCGTAGGGTTCCGAAGGCATTAGAAGTTTGAAGACCACTGATCTAGAGTTCCGGATATCCGAAACAGCTTTGGAATAATAGGGAAAATCTCTAGTTTTTTCAATACACCAAAACGAAACCTTGTTCTCACCAGCAAAATTAATGCAGCTAATCAGGGAGAGACAAAAATCAGTGTCAAAAAACTGAAGAAATTATGCCCTACTCGTTGGGTGGAGAGACATGATGCCTTCACAGTTATGGTTTCATTGTTTGATCAAGTAATTGAGGCTCTGGAGGAGATTACTACCTGGAATGACAAGGAGACATCAACAGAGGCTCATACCATGTTATGTTCAATGTTAACATCACAGTTCGTCATAGCACATTTTTCAGCTGACAGATTACTCAGCTACAGTGCTCATCTGAGTGAAAAGCTGCAGGAAGTGAACTGGCAACTTGATCTGGTAACTGCTTGATATGGCAACTGCTGTGAGTGACGTAGAAGATGTTGCGAAAGCTATATCTATAATTCGAGAGAACGCAGAGAACGAGTTTCACCATCTGTTTGAACAAACTGTTAAGAAGCTGGATCAGCATGGAGAAAACATTACTCTACCACGCCGTGCCACCAGACAAATTTATAGATCAAATTTCAACGTACAGACTCCTGAAGAGTACTACAGACTTTCTATTTTCATTCCATGGATTGATAATTTCATCACTCACCTCTATGAAAAATTTCTCAAACATAAGGAATTTCTACAAAGTTTTGCATCTGTTATTCCGAATGGAAGGAAGCCGACACTGGAAGAAAACAAGAGATTTGTTGCCTTATTAAGGAAATTTGCAGATGATTTAGGACCTAGATCAGATAATACTCTGAAAGCTGAACTACATCTGTAGTACATGAAGGTCTCTGCATTGAACAAGGAAACTAAAAGCCCAATCGAACTGCTTAGCTTTTGTGACCAAAAGACTTTTCCTACTGTGTTTGAACTTTTAAAAATGTATGCCACCCTCCCAGTATCAACAAGCAGTGCTAAGAGGTCATTCTCCACAATGAAGGGGTTGAAAACGTACTTGAGAAACAGTATGAGTGAAACCAGACTGAATGGACTTGCGTCAATGAACATTCACCGTGAAGTGGAAATTGATCCAGACCAGATAATAAATGCTCTGGCTACAAAGAACAGGAGGCTGGACTTCATTTTATGAATATGTATAGATCATAATTGAATAATATAACAATATGTAATCATGAGAGAGTTATTGAAAACAAGTATACAGTATAAGCAGACCAGAACAAATAATTTTATCTTCATCTATTTCTTAATTTGTGTTGTATTGTATAAATATCTACTACTACTTCTTCTAATCATTTAATTATCTTGGACTGCACTGCAGAATTGTTAGTAATTTAATAAAAATAAATGTACAAAAAAAGACTACCGCCTTGTTAATTGATATGGCCTCTGACCATTTTTTCTCACAAAATTTATCGTGAAGTCATCCTCCTTCATAAAAATTTTGTGCACCACTGCCCCCCCCCCCCTAGGAATATTCTAGGTGCGCCACTGGACTGTACTCATACTTTTGATTAAAGAATAAGAAACAGAAGCTGCTTTTTGGTAGACCATCTTTATTCTACACACACATTTACAAAGTATAAACAATGCACTCTATCGGATAGATAAAATCTTACAATACTTTTTATTTGCTCGTGACAGCAGAGATGTTGCTATGACAACTTATAGGGAAAGGAAATTGTCATAAAGCATGTTATTGATGCTGTTGAGACCCAGACCGTCCAACCTACCAGAAAGGTGTAAGGTATAAGGTAACTTCTGGAACAGCCAGGAAGAGCCATCCAATTTAGATTGGAACCCAGTGGGGGAGGCATCCACAGGGACCGTACCCTCCTTCTCTTACCACCAACCTCTCAGAAGGACTTACGTACCCACATATTTAACGTGATTGTACTCCGCATGAATATGGCGGCAGATTTGGCAGTGGAGGGAATTGAACCTGGACCTACCGAGTGCAATTCCCACACGCTAACCACTGGGCTACCGCACTCTGTCATAAAGCATGTTGAAAACCCAGACCGTCAGACTCATCCTGGGACTTGAGCATCTATTTGGATGGCCGGTGTCATAAAGCATGTTGTTGTTGAGACCCAGACCGTCCGACCTACCAGAAAGGTGTAAGGTAACAGTTTGGACGGTCGGGAAGTGCCACCCAATTTAGACCGGAACCCAGTGGGGGAGACATCCACAGAGACCGTACCCTCCTTCCCCTACCACCAACCTCTCGGAAGGACTTACGGACCCACATATTTAACGTGATCGTACTCCGCATGAATACGGCGGCAGTTTTGGCAGCCGCTGGAATCGAACCCGGGCCTACCGAGTGCAACTCCAGTGCGCTAACCACTGGGCTACCGCGCCCTGTCATAAAGCATGTGTAAATATTCACTAATATTGTGTATGTACTAATTAGTAATTTAATTAGTAGCTTATAATACGATATTGAACAATCAGTAAATGTTTTTTATTTGAAACCCTGTAGTAGTCAGTCAGTGACAATGAGTGAATCGTCTATTTTTTTCAGAGCCTATGGATCTGTCTTATATGTGGACATATAGGTTGTGGACGCTATGTAGATGGTCATGCTTATCAGTAAGTATTGGAATGATAACTGCTCATTGTTACTATCACAAATAAAATATATATAGCAAAATTTTTTCAGCACAGTTTTTGTAAAATGCACTACAAAGTAAAAATTTTTACTATATATATATATATATATATATAGGGTGTCCCGTCAAGACCGCATAAACTCTGCAGAGCGAGAATCCTTGCTCGAAGTACATAAAAATGACCCAAGAACCATACCTCTATAACCCATAGTTTTCGTAACATTTGGTGCACAGAAAATTAGCTTTATTGGAAACATGAACATTAGTACTTGCATATGACATTATGTTTACATAAGAAGATGCTCAAAATGACCACTGTACATATCCAGGCATGCATGTGCATGCCGTAGAATAGTTGACTGCACATGATCTAGCATGGTGTTGCCCACAAAAGTGAACACAGCCTGAAGATGAGCAACTAAGTCGCTTTGTGTAATAATTGGGGCTTGATATACCAATTCCTTTAGATGACCCTATAGGAAGAAATCCAAAGGTGTTAGATCTGGCAATTGTGGCGGCCACACAATCATACCCTTACATCTAATCCAGCCACCTGGGTATTCCATGTCCAAACAATCACATACAGAAGAGCTGAAATGCACCTGTGCTCCATCATGCTGGAACTATAGGCCATGTATTGCCGATAAAGATATGTCATTAAGGGTTTGTCATGTCAATCAGTTAGTACATCACAGAAAAATACAAAGTATGAATGTACCATGTTGTATGAATGTTCAGGCAGTAGATATGGTCCAATAATGCAATTGCCGAGTATGCCAGCGCACACATTTACAGACCAGCAGACCTGATGTCTCTGCTGGTGGATTGCATGAGAAATGGATTCTGTGATAGCGTCAGCCCACTGCCGCTGCCGTGGGTTCTTCCACGAACATCGCTGAGCGTTTCTGTCGGGTGAACACTTTCAGTATTTCTCAGTTTGTCATCCAACCTGTGGATGACAAACTTATTTTCTATGCACCAGATGAAGCTTATTTTCTATGCACTAGATGGGATACCCGATCCAATGTCATCCAACCTGTGGATGACATTGGCATCGGGATGACGGTGGTGTGGATAGCAATGGGCATACTCCCTTGTAGTTTGTAAGACATTACTATTACATTGACATAAAGTACATGTCGCAATATTCATCAACAAAATACATTATCAGCATGCGAAGAATACTGGTAGTTTCCAGATGACGACTTTTATATGAACCAAATGATGGCTGTTCATTTGCATGACAGACATGCATCTATCGTCAGTCTCTTATGATGTCACATTTCCCCTTTTGCAAACATAACGAGGAGTAACATTTTTTTTTTTTTAAATATTTTATTCTCATTCGTTGTGCAGTTTCACATGTTTCTAATAAAGCTTATTTTCTATGCACCAGATGGGATACCATACTTTTTCTTTCGCATTTTTCTTGAAAACTATGGGTCATAGAGGTATGGCTTTTGGGTCATTTTTTATGTACTCTGAGTGAGGATTCTTTCTCTGCAGAGTTTATGCGATCTCTGCACAAACTCGGTATATGGCTTGGATCTCTGTATATGGCTTGTTCTGTATATGGCTTCAATCTCTGCATAAGCTCTGTATATGGCATCTCTAATATATGGCTTCAATATATATATACATATATATTAAAGCAATATATTAGACTCTTTTAATTATCTTACAACAATGGAATTTCATATATATATATATATATATATAAATAAAAATTGAAAGATTTTAATCGAAAGTAATGCATAAACTACTGTATGTACAAAAAAACCCATCTCTAGCATATTTGTTACAAATGAGTAACTATATACCAAGACTAAGGATAAAGATAGAAGGTAACATATCACTACAATGGGAAGGGGATGAGAAGAATATTAGGATACAAAATTTACAATTAAAAGTATATAAAAATAAATAAAAATAAAAAGAAAACACAGCAAAAATGAGAAAAGGCAATAATAATTAGGACAAGATAAAAGATTAAGACATAGAGAACAATCAATTGAAACTACACAAAAAATGGCGGTTAGTTCGAAATTGCATTCTCATCAGGACAGCCATACAATTCGAATATATATATATATATATATATATATATGTATATATAGAAGTGAGGCCACATATTGAATTCCATGTAACTATCTTACAACAATGAGATTATTTAAAGTAAAGGAGGTTTTTTGTGGACCATTTCGCAAAAAAATGCTGGTTCTATTTTTTGAGGATCTGCCAAATTTTACTAGATAAAAATATTCCACTAGACTAAGCTGTGTACCCAGTTTCAGGTCTTTAAAATGTAGTATGCAGGGAGGTTACACCTGCACCAAATTGCGTGCCAACTCTAGTACCCTGATACAAATTGCACAAATTTTCATGTTTTCCCTATATGCTCCGACCTGTGCCAATCTCAAAATTCAATAGAAAAAAAAATACTATTATTTATTTTAAAAATTAATATAAATAATAATACATATAATTAATATAAATAATACCTCAGGGGTTGAAAAATTGTCAACAAACCTAGTAGCTAGAAAAAATTTTTAGTAGCCAGCCAGCCGTGGCACGCCAATGTGGATATGTCAATATTTAATATAAAATATCACTATTATTTTTTTAATAATTATGTTTTTAAAATATTTTAATAAAAATTAATATAAAATATCTAACAATATTAACTTTTTAAATTATTATATTAATCTTTTTAATAATAAAGCATTCTTTTTTAATTTTGTGCTACTAAATTACTGATCTTGCCCTAAAAATACTGATTGTCAGACAAATCCACACACAAACGCTTTTGGGAGTGATGGATGTTAACATGCCTTGTTTTTTTAAATGAATAAAACCATTTATCAACAGCCTTTTGTGGGCAGTATTTGGACAGTTCAGGGCCAGTCATCTCAAGTAACATTAAGTCATTCAAAGTGGAAGGCTCTAAGGAAGCTTCGTGATCTGTTTTGATCAGATTCATTTAGCTAAATCCATTCTCACATGAGGCTGTTGAAGTTGGAAGCACAGAAATTATAGCAAAAAGTTTGCTAAATAAATGAAACCTATCCTTCCAAATTACTATCTTTTCAAGTAATTGAGCTGTTTTTAGGTTTTTTCCTAAAATTTTCACTTCATACCATTCAAAAATGAATCTTTTTTCTTCATCTGCAAAATTGTCTGAGGAGTACAGATTTCTCTTGAAATGTTTAGACAAAGTTTTAATGCTGTCATTTCCAAACTGTTCCAACTCATCTTTAGGCCAGGTAAATGTATCAAGGATCACTGTTGGCGTGAAGGTTTTGACATCCTTACTTTTAAAATTAACTGATTATTATTTTATTTATTTTATATTTTTATTATTTATTTAATTTTCAGATTAAAGTTATTATTTTTACATTTGGCCTGATGGTGTAGAATAAAGTTACTTTAAAAAATATTAAATTTGTTTCTTGATTTCATTCCTATTCTTCTCAATTTATTACACCTTTTAAATTGATTGTATAGAATTCAACAAATTTACCTTTATAATTATTAACATTATTACTTTGTTTCTTTTACCAATTACCATTCCTACTGTTTGGTCTGTGCACAACACCCCTTAGAATATATACAACAACAAACTACTTCCAAAATAATTTCACCTACCTTTGATACCTACATAGAAATTGCAGTCTTTACCTAATTAATTTATTGCACAGCCACTAAGAAAACACAACTCAATTATTGTTAAATTAAACTAGCTTTTAATTGCAACAATTCAAAATTTTCAAAACATCATCAAATTCATTAGAACTTCAATTAAATGTATAGTGGAACAATTTACGTACATTGCGTTAAAACAATAATTAAAAACTTCAGTTAAAATAAACCCATATTAATTTAAAACAAACTCAGTTAACATTTTAAATACCCAGTTTACAATTTAAATGCCCAGTCAACAAATTAAAACACCCAGAACTCAACTTTTAAAAACCCAGGTTCAGAATTCACTCTGGTCTGAAGACCAGAGTTTGATCTGCCTGGAGAGCTGTCCACCAACGTTAAATTTGAAATAAAAATATTTAAAACTAAGAATTCTTTGTTACAAAATATACATATTCGACAATAGGAGACACATATTATTGGCAAAAACGCTAGATCACATTTCAAATTAAGACACGTATTATTGGCAAAAACTCTAGATCACATTTCAAATTAAAGGACCCTTTTTCCTTTCTTCAAATATTGGAAAACATTAAGCACAAGGTTTCTCACATCTCATGTTGAACACTAAAAACTAGCTGACACCGTGGAAAATCATGTCGATAATGCCCGTGAAATTGGTCGGTGACACACACTTTCAAAACTCGAGACACAGCAGAACTGCCGCAGCACAAGGTGATGAATTTTTTACAAAATAAATGATGGCACATGATACATTGGCATGTAGATTGATAAAATAGGCAAATAGATTGGCATGATTCGCAAAATAGATGTCGACACCGGACTTAAAAATAGGCGAATCGGCATCAAAGCTTCAGTGGTGTACAACACAGCGATGGCAGAGCAAGACCAGTAGCATTTTTCATTCTGTTGGCACCATGTTAAAGTTGTAAAAAATGAAGCACACCCCAGCGATGTCGGGAAGGCGACATCAGACTAAAAATAGGCGAATCGGCAGCAAAGCTTCAGGATGTACAACACAGCAATGGCAGAGAAAAATCAGTCGCACTTTTGTTGCTGATGACGGATCCGAGCGAAGGCAGTATATGCATGGATCATCACACTTTAGTAACCCAAAAAGAGGGCATTACCACTTGTAGTACATTAGAATCTTAGCACAAAAAAACTTAAAACATGTTCCCGTCGACCGCGGGATATGGGCACCCTTGCAAGGGGCCCCTTCTGCGGTTCTCAGCAGCAAATAAAAAAACACTTTCTCAAACGTCGGCCAGGAGTCGAAAATGCCCTTAGCAACATGTTCGCTTCCTATGAGCCACCAAACTTGGTGAGTGTAAACCTGCGCCTCACACAGAGCACCTACGTATACACTGCGGAATAAATATGTTGCTTCGCCAAGTACTGCGAGGCGTGAAATTGCCGCCAAGCTCTATCTACCATGTACCGCAAACCCAATGGAATGTCTGGCATTCCGTTGCAGGTGTGGGCGATAAGCTATGAAAGGGTCCACTTTTCTCTTAAGAAACGCCTTTTTTTTGCAAATTCATGAATGAAGTGAAGTCAAATTGAAATAGGCCGAAAGCGAACACCGGAGAATTAGCAAAAGATATTTAGCATTTGTAGGCACATCGCGCATAATTTTGAATAATAAAAAACATGAAAAGGATAACAAATTAACGTTAAAAGGGGATAAATCACTGAAATATTCAATAACAAATTAATTTAGAATTTTTAAGGGAAAGGGAAAAATAACGAATTTTGAACTATTAAGCTGGGCATACACCTAAAGTTTTATTTCCAGACAGTAGGATATGTCGGGGAGCGAAATGGCAGGGGGTCCTTGAAAACTATTTGTCTTCATGGATCGGAGAGAGTGTAAAGTGTTGTTGTTGTTGAAACCCAGACCGTCCGACCTACCAGAAAGGTGTAAGGTAACTGTTTGGACGGTCGGGAAGTGCCACCCAATTTAGACCGGAACCCAGTGGGGGAGGCATCCACAGGGACCGTACCCTCCTTCCCCTACCACCAACCTCTCGGAAGGACTTTCGGACCCACATGTTTAACGTGATCGTACTCCGCATGAACACGGCGGCAGTTTTGGCAGTGGCTGGAATCGAACCCGGGCCTACCGAGTGCAACTCCAGCGCGCTAACCAATGGGCTACCGCGCCCCAGAGTGTAAAGTGTGAAATTAGGTTTACTAAATTGGCTTCTTATCGCCTGCAATGAAAGATGTGTCTTGCCAAATGACTTGATGTAATGAATGACTTTCGTGACATCAAGCCAACTGATAAATAGGTCTTGATATGACTTTCATTTCGTTTGTCTGTTTAAAAAATGCTGTTTGATGGTAAAATTGCTCTTGTCATTCCTAATCGTATTTGATAGAACATAAAACCTTTGAAGAGAAGATATTCGCTAATTGAATTCGAATCAGAAAAAAATAAAAATTTTTTTAAGGAAGTCTAAATTATGAATGTGTTATAACCGGGTGTACAGTATATTATAAATGTGTAATAATCGAGTGTAATAATAATAATAGCTGTACTCAACCAGGATTCAAAACCATGCATCTTCTAACTAGCCAATCGAGCAGTAGCGGCTCGTCAATAAGTGCTGCAGAGCTGCAGCACCCCCTGTAATTTATTTCAATATATATATATTTTTATTTATTCATCGCATTTGTATAATTTTACCACAATTTTACCACCACTTGGCACTGAATGAATGCAGATCAAAGTTCTAAACAAATTTTTTATGGCCGCAACGTAAGTGGGAAGATTAATTTCCGTATGAATGTTCTCAAAGCGTGTGGGAAAAGTATCTGTCGAGCTGCAAAACTCGCAGCTCAGTTTCTCTGCTAAAATGTTTAGTGCGCATGCTCAGAGTGATGCGTAGGGGGTAGAGGTTGCCTTTCGTAATCATCGTAGCGTGCTGCAGCCAATGCAGATCCATCTAGAGCTTTACTTGAATGGAACGTGTTCGGGTTCATGTATTTGAGTCAGAAACTGTTCGTTTATGTCGCTTATTTGTTTCTTTTGGAATAAATCACTGTTTAATTAATGTCTGTGTGTTTGGAAGTTAATTAAACGATGAGTGTGTGGTTTTTGCAGGAAGTTGATTTTTCAGGAAGATCTTTGATTGAGAAAAATTGCTTTAAAAGTAATGGTCGCCCTCTGCTGAACTTCAAATTATTCAAACATCATCAAGCAGTAAGAGTGCATACCAAAAAAATTTAAATAGGAAATTTATGCTAAATATGACTGGTTATGTGGTTGTGAAACGAGAAATACACGGTTTTGGTAGCAAAATTGTTGGCGTCCGGACAATTTTCTCATTTTTGCAAAGAATTTCCTTCAAAGGAATTAGATGAAACAGTATTACTATATCCTATGTTGAAAAAAGAGGAATTTAGAACAGGGCCTTCTGTTCTTTAAGAGCGCAAATAATTTTTAAGTTCTGCAAATTTAAATTTTCACAAATTGATTGTAAGCAGCGAACTTCAGAATTCAGTTGGTGAATTGAGCCGTTTTCTAAAAATTATCCTGTCAACACCAATGACAACATCGGAACCAGAATGATGTTTCTCTACGCTGAAGAGAATAGAGACCAGTTTAAGAAACACAATGTCTGAAGATCATCTATCAGCGCTAGCTATGCTCAGTGCAGGGAAGAGTTTAATGGACAATATTAAACATTTCAATGAAAAAGTTATTGATGTGTTCGTTCAGGAGAATGTCCCTTATATATAAATAAATAAAACATTTATCAGTACGCTGTTATGTACATTATTTTATATTTCTGTGTTAAAAATCTAGTTTAGTTTAAGATGCAATTTATTTGCAGCCCTACCACAACCCCAACCCACGAGCCGCTACTGCAATCGAGGCTATATCTATTAAGCAACTGGGAAGAAATGCATTTCTCTTATGAAAGCTCTTATAATGATCCTACATTCTCCTCCTTCAGATTTCAGATTGAAATGAACATACAAAAACAACATACAGAACTACTAAGGGATGTATATTTCTACAAAATTGTTAAATGTTATCTAGGGTAATTTAGGAAATATGGCCAACACATGTCCATGATGTCTTTAAGTGTATTTTTTAGTCTAAATGCCGTGATTATTCATTAATTTAATTTTAATCTAAGAGATAATTCATTTAAAATGTGTCTATATTGCTAAATTGTAAGTTATATATCCTATAAAAAGATAAGCAAAATTGCGGGAGTTCATTCTCTTGGATGTAGAGAATATGTGGCTGCTATAGTAACCTTGAGAGAGAGAGAGAGAGCTCCTTCTCTTATCACGCTGGCAATAAAACGATGTTTGGCATCTGATTTGAAAGAAGGATTCTGTTGTAGGATACTCTTTGACTTACCGCATTCAAGAGGCCTACCCGTCTTTTCGATACATTGGATACCTGATAAACAACTATTTATCTGGTAAATTTACTGTAATAACTGAATTGCAATAAAAATAAATATATATACAGGGGTCATGTTGCCGATCGCCATAGTTACATTTTGCGAAAGAACATTCAATTTTGCAATTAAAATCAAAAGATTTGGCAAAGATGGTAATTATTTATGCCAATGTTAAAATCAAAAATCATGGTATACTAATCATAATGTGTACTATATGCTATTTGTCTTTTTCAAATCAAAGGGATTATATCTTTGGAATTTAAGAATTCATAAATCATAAAATTTTCAAATGGAATATCAACATAAAATTTGGCAAAAAAAAACTCTTTGATGAAAGAAAATTTCATTTGGTGAATAGGTTGGAGAAAGTAATTAAGAATTTAGAGTTTCAAGTTCAATATTAGTTCTATTGGTTTAATTATATAATCTATTGTTAGGTATCCATTTATGTTTTATATTTCATTTTTATAAATTCAAGTATTTCTTTCTTCCTGTAGACAGTGCGTATTTGGTGCATAGTGACATACTATCGCCATAATCAGAAACAGGCAATTGTTTCGTGTTAGTTTAAAGTTAATGCCTATCCTGATGAAAAGTTCATTTCTAAATTTACCTTCATTTTTTATGCAATTAGTCTTTCAGCTTGGATGCTTTTCAGCTTCATTTGGTTTTACTTGTTAATCACTCTGTGATTTAATGATTATTATCATGTGCTTACTGTTATAATTTTTTTTTTCTATACTTGTCTCATATAAACTTAGGTGATTCTAGGCCTTACTCTGATATCACTTAATATGTAAGTTTTCTCATGTTTATATAATTTCCTTTGCCCTCTTTTAGATCATTCTTCTTAATCTCCTTTCCACATCTTGCCACTTTCACACCTTTAATTTAAAAATATTTTTTGAAAATGTTTTTGATATACCGTATATACTCGCTTATAAGTCGCCTCCCCCCCCCCCCCCTACTTTCAGAGAACAAAATTGGAAAAAATCTAAAACTCGCATATATGTCGATCCTAAAAAGAGAGAAATTTTTTTTTCCATTTTCTTTCAAAAACACTTGGAAACGAAAAACATATATACATAATAATAAAAACTTTATCAGAACCCTTTAAGTCCGATTCCAAACAAATAGGCCTATGACATATAAGCTCTGTCTCCCGTCCGTTTGGGGGGCACTCGTTCTCGTGCGACAAGCTCCAGGCATTCTTTTACTCCCAGCATGCAGCGCCCTCGAAACAGATGGGAAACCGTGCATTCCTGTCTCTCAAGTGTCCTTGACCCACTGTGGAATCAAAACAATATCTGGCTTCTGCCCATTATTTGAGCCCCTTTTTTCATTAACCTTGAATTGCGCAACCATTAACCCCCAATACAGTTATTAGATACTCTTCAACAAATAAAACAAAAAAGCAGTTTCAACTTAAAATCCCACATTATAGTTTTAAACAATCAGTGTTACAGAATTATTTCTGAAAAGAACCATTTTTTGTCGAAAATGATCGGCCGTAATCCGAGAAGTGAGTGATAAACATCGAACGAAAATGTATGCATATTTTTTGATGACTCGATACACTGGTAGTGTGGAGCATCGGGAGGGCACTGACTCACAGGAGAGTTTGTGATTGCGTAGTGTGTGATTGCGTTGCGTAATTATTACCTCATCGTTTTAGGATCAATTGTCTCACTGTAAAAAATACTTTGACTTATGATATATTTTTTTCTTTTTAAACTCCGCATATAAATCGACCCCCCACTTTGAAACGATTTTTTTTATCACAAATTTCTCGACTTATACGCGAGTATATACTGTATGTTTTTTTAATTAAATGTCATTAATGCTGGAGTATTCTTATCCAATTGTTAACTTAACGGATAGACTTCATGCTTTAAAATTTATTTTCCTTGTTAATATATTGTAGGTTGCCTAAGTTAATACAATTTCTTTCCATGTATACTAGAGTTGGGTTATTAATCAGTTTGGTAGTTGATACATAAATTTATTTTTAAAAAGCAATTTATAAATATTTATATATATATAATAATACAGATAAGATATAATAATACAGTAAAGCTCAATCTCATTTTTGACTATCTTCCAACAATGTGATTTTTGGTGGCCATTCTGAACATGGATCTGAGGGGGGTCAGAATCTGGGGAATGGATCAAGTCAAATTTGATTAAATATTGTATTGCCATTGTAAGTACATGTGTGTAAAATTTCCAGAAAATCGATTTGATAGAAATGAGTCAAAAATTGATTTCAAGAATTTCACTAGCATTACGTAAAGGGCATTAGCACTTCCAACAAAATTATGTCAAAAATCTTCTTTTCCCTCAGTATATTCACTATAATTTCCAAATTTTGCAATTTAAACGCAAAAAAAAGAAAAAAAATTCTACAGAAATATGAACTATTATGTAGTCACCACTATGAATAATTCAGTTGTAGTACAGTGAATATGATTTAATGAATGCACAACTATTAGTCCAATTAACAGTTGTATATTTTGACCTCCCCCCCCCCCCTAAAAACAGAAAATGGGTATTTAAAAAATATCCATGACTCATTTGTCTATCTCTGATCAGTAGCAATACCTAAACAAGTTATTGCCATTTATAATAAATGTATGTCAATCCCTGCCGCAAATATAACAGTAATAGAATTAATGGGTGTTATGAATTAAAATGATCACATTGTACAGTTAGTTTTAATTTTGCTGTTTAAATTCAACATTTTGTTGTAAATGATTTAAAATCCAACAGCAGTCTCATCTGTCAGAGACATGCCTCATGATTCCTACCCTCATTTCTCATGTCCCTTGAAAACATTTATACCTAATATAATGGGCATATTGGGTCATATGATTTATCTACTTGTGTTATTTCAGTAGAAGTATGTATATCATTTTGTTCCTGCAACCTCCAAGTGTCAGTTAGTCTGTAGTTCAAAAGTCATTCTACATTCAAAATATTTCTAAAATCTAGATGAAATCAGTATTTTAATTCAGAATTTATATGATAAAAATAGAAAAATTAAAAACAAAAATTGTTAGTGGCGCTAGTCTGATGGAGTCGAGAAATGGTTTTGCATGTTTAACGTCTTGTAAAATGAAACCATGACAATTTTCAATAAGTTTATTCATTGTTTTAATCTCATTTGTTTCATTTACAGCAGATAATATTGGACAACAGTAATAAATTAAAATACATAATTGAGACAACTTTTACCTCTTTGCAGACGGTGGCATTCTGGAACTGCAGTGACCCAAATGGCAGAGGATTTTGCTTCTGAACTGTTGTTTCCAAAGGACGGCACATTTTTTTCACTAAGCGTAACTCTTGAGAAAAATTCTCTAAAAATCACCCATTATTCAACATAGCATTCTACTTTTTTCAGGAACAAAGGAAATACTTATTTTTTATTTATTGTATACGTTCCACAAATTATCTTTTTTCGAAATATAAAGAAATTAAATTATTAAAAATGATCTTAATCTGATTAAAATAGTTATCTGTTACACATGAAAAATATCAGAATGATTGTACTCAAAACTCTATATAGCTAATAGAGATTATGCAGAATTTTTTACAAGAAAATAGATAGCATTGCTATTTTCACTAATTAATACACTCTTTATATATAATATATATTTCAAAACATGGATACACGCACAGACCAACATTGCAATCTTTCCATTAATAAAAACTGTCTGTGCACTCATCAGAAATACCAAAGTTTCACAAATCTTCACTACTTCCATTACTTCTTATTCTGAATTACTTTCTGCATTGCTATCCTGTTCAGCTGCCATGCAAGTATATTCTTCCATAGAAAGAAAATGTCTTAACCCAAACATTCTTTTAACCAAAATAGCCTAATAAATGCACTATAGCCACATCCCCCTAAAACCCAGAGTTGAAAGAAAATACTCTATTACATTCCAATAATTCACCCATGCAATCATTAATCTAAAATCAAAACAAGAACCCATACTCAATTATAACATAGCAGAGTCTGCAAGTAATGATCAGTTTGTTTATATTTCAAAACCACATTTCATTGCTCTAGATCAGTGTTCTTCAACCTTTGTCATCTCGCTGAACCCTTTTTTTGAGATATTTTTTTTATGGAACCCTTCGTTCAGTAGCACACCCAGATTTGATTTTAGGGGGGATGTGTCATATTACGTATTACATGTTATGAACAAGGTGCGTATCTGCCTTTGTTATAAAAACTTTATATAAGATATAAATTTGCATTAATTCAAACAAGAAAAATATTTCATATAAAGTATTTGTATTATACATATATATGTCATATGAAATTGAAAACAAAGAAAAACAAAACAAAAACAACGAATTGTAGTATCGACTCGCGGAACCCCTAAAGCGTTTGAGTGGAACCCTAGAGTTCCGCGGAACACAGGTTGAAGAACACTGCTCTAGATGTGAAGTGATTATTCATTGGGACACCCCTATAAAAAGGTCAAGTATTAGCAAAATACATTGTAAATGTTAGAATGGACATTTAGTGCCATAGTATTCAAATAAATTCAAATAAAAATGTTGCATATTGGTGTCCATCATCCTTTAGGGTAAATATCTCCTCGACACGAATGAGTGAGTGTCATCTTTGAATGCAGTTTCGCAGTCAATGCATAGTTGCTTTTGCCGCCTGCGAAGAGTTAATCTTTCTGAATTGCAAACAATATTTCTTTCAGGCATATATTCAGGGTGTAAAGCCCCTCCCCCTCTCCCGGGTACGATTACTTGACACACACACACCCTGGATACATTTTGTTACCTAGTAAAATAATAAATTCAGGCTATAATGAAAAAAAAGTTTTGTTTCTTTTAATGGTACAAATTTGGTACAGAACAGGTGCATTAGTAATTACTATATAATAATTATATATATGTACTAAGGGGCTCTGCTCACTCCGCTCGCGCAACCCCCTTCGGGGGGCTTCGCCTCCTACTCGCAGAGCTCGCTTCATATCTATCTTTCCTACAAATTTTACTTTCAAAAATCTCTTTTCTATCCCTGCCTTTTTTCTTTTGCAGGAGTGAAAATCAGGGATTTTTCTTAGCCCAGGGAATCCAAAAACTGAATTCCTTGATCATGAGCTTGCTTCGCGAGCTATTCCATGCCAAACTAAAGTTTAAATCGATAAACGGTTTATTTCATCGTGTTACCCTATTATTTCTCTATAAATGTACCAAATTTCATATTTTTGTATGCTGTAGTTTTTACAGTACGAGACAGAGAAATTGCTAGACTTGCCGGTGCGAAAAATGTTCACTTCAGAAGTGCATGAAAAGTAAAATATCTCAAAAACTACATCGAAATTAAAAAAAGGGGGCTTCGATCTGCAAAAATTCACCTATGTAGGTACCTGCCTGCAAAAATTCGTGGTCTTGCTATGGTTAGTCTACTCAGGATGTGAACTCGCAGATCAAATATTTTGTCTTTGATTTTGACATTAAATATTTCTTAAACTATAATATATATCAAAACACGATTTATTTCAGTATATTCCCCAAAGCTTTTTCTACAAGTGTACCAAATTTCATATTTTTATATGCAATAGTTTTTGCAGTACGAAGCAAAGAATCTCGAGAAACGAGAAATTTGTCAAACAGTGTCGGCGGTGGTGGCATCAGCTACTTTTTTTAATATAGATATATATATATATATATATGTATGTATGTAGTAATTACTTCTATATTTGTAAATAGTAGTTAAAAATTGCATATATATTTATACAGGGCAAATAGTAAACTTGCTCTTCCTAAAGTTTCATTCGCCCCCTTCCCAGACAAAATGTCCTGAAAGAAACACTGGTTACAAGTGAACATAAAGTCTCCAAGTTTTACCATGCATATTAAATTTTATAGGATCTATTGCAAGTTTTAAGTTGAACATTGTTTGCATAAAGTCTAATAAATTTACATTTTATAGTTTCTTGAGGTCTATGTTAAAATTTACGGCTAATAGGATGTACATATTAACTGAATTCCTTTGCTATTAGAACCACTTTATTTCAAAAACTGAGAACCCAATCCAAAATCCAATTATATATCCTTGTCATGCTTTTAAAAGGCTACAAATGACTCCCTTACTGTTTATTACTAGCATTGTTAGTTTTTGAGAAATGAGCATACTTTAAGGATGGAAAATTTTCAATCTTCTTTCAACGTTACCTGACAATTCCTTGAAAACTGTAAGAACTTCATATAAACTAATTATGGATATAAAAATTGAATTTCTTTACTGACCATCTTTGTTGCCTACTGTTTATATTTATCTTTCATAGTTTAGAAAATACTTCGAGTAAAAATAAAGCAAAAAACTTTAAAATATTAGTTTAAAATATTAAAATATTGAATATTTATAAATGGTACCTTATTTCTGACAAAATAAGTATAAATTGTTTAGATTTTATCTATTAAGTTTGGAGCTATAAACTTTTAAAACGTTTATTTTTTTTTTATAATGGACGATTTGGGCAAAAAGGACATTACCTCAACCATGGATATTAGTCACATCAAAAATCCATATTTAAAATAAATTATCGATATTTTAAACCCTTTAGGATGCAGTACCATTAGAAGCATCGGTAAGATACACAAGCCATACCAACTTTGAACACAATATCTATTGAGATAGTAATGGATGCAACTCTCTATACTGTGAACCACTTAAAATACGAAATAAATATAAAAGGTTGAAATGCATAATAGCAAAGTAGTTTGGTATACATCATTACAAAGGTGTTGGACTGCTACAGAGCAGTATGAATAATCAGATGTGATGTATTTATTGATTCGGATCGCATTTTAGTTAATTTGTACAATAGGAGAATCCATTTTCCGTAAACATAATAGTTAAGCCAAGTTGTATAAAATAGTGATGATTTTATTTGATTAATTAGTATAATTGGGATGGCAATTTTGCCTTTTCTTTTTACTTTATTTCATTGATTGCATGAATGTTTATTTCTCTCCTATAGGCATTACCTAGATACCCAACACACGTATGCAATGCAACTTGGAAATAGTCGTGTTTGGGATTATGCTGGTGATAATTACGTGCATCGTTTAGTTCAAAACAAAGCAGATGGTAAACCTGTGGAATTGGAGCCACGATGGGTGTGTGTAAGATACTTTATTTATTCTTTATTTTTAATTTGCAAATGTTAAAAACAAAGTTACTTAAGCTGATTAAAACCTTATTTTATTCCTTTAACTTCAAATCAGTGAAAATGCTGTTAGGAAGGATTTCCTTCCTAACGATTAATATACTTCAATATTTTGCATTACTTAAGTTGAATTATTGAATGGAGAAATTACAGTTTTATGAATGGCCATGAATGAATTTAAGATTTTACATTGACAATTAAATTAGTTTCAAGATAATCAATTAACATTTAGAATAATCATTTAATTAAGAAAAAACCCATTTACCTACAGGTGGGAGGATAAGAGCTGTGTTTTAGCTGCTGAAATAGAAGGATATTAAAACCTAAATAAATGGAACATAAATAACTAAATTTAAGAAATGAGAATAACAGTATGTAAATACTCTAAACCCGTTTTGACTAATAAACAAAATTCCTAAAATTATTAAATAGCAAAAACAATCCAACACAGAAACATTCAAACTATATCTCATTTTAAAGTTTCTAAAATTTGATTATTACCATAATGTTATCTGATTATATAAGCAATAAAAATAACTTTACCTCAGAGATTCATCCACCTGTTTCACATCTGAAAATGGCTAGAAACATGTGGACATGGAAGCAGCCAAAACAAAAGTAGTGTAACACTAAAGTAGTGTAACACTCCCCTACATTATTCCCAACAGGAACAGCGAGTGTACAACTCCCTGGAATGTACTGCAGTGGTGAGAAAAATATATGTAAGGAAAAATGTTCTGGGGCTTGTTACCCTGAGGTGAGTGTCGATAACTAGAACTTACATTAAAGCTCTAATAAAAAGAAAGTGTAAAAATTTCCCCTAATCCACGACTGTGAAGAAGTAACGGTGTTCCAAGTGTTCATGGTACAAAGCACAACAGATTCGTAGATTGTCAGCGATCTCTTTGAAGGCTACCGGAGACAAGATCTCTGTTTGTCAACACAGAGGTGTTGACAAACAACCCTTTGGTGGCTGTCTGGGAGAAGTTGGGAGTACTTAGCTAAATGGACCCTCCTACCCAACAGAGTCCTCGCACAAGAGAGGGCCCATTACCTTTCCTCTGCCTTTCTGGTGTTCAAGAAAAACTTTTGATGGGAAAGCTTTGTCCTTCTCTTGGAAATAGTAAAAATAATGCAGCTTGATGAGAAAATACTGTAGCTTTACCAGCAACGTGCCCAAGATGTTGGCGGCCACATTTCTGGGAGTCACAAAGATGATACACATTTCCCACCAAGGAGTGCAAAATCATGCCACGAAGATGTTGATTAAGTCAATTGGATAAACAAATGCATGTGCAGGCTGTTGCTGTAGCTTGGTGATTTAAAAGCCATATAGTCTGAGATATTTAAGGGAATTATTGCTTTTGTGGCATGTAATTCTGTGAGGGTCTTGAATGGAACATTTAGAAGGGGGCTAGGGTTGGGAATGATTATCTCCCCTTTTCATGGTAAATATGCATTAACTAGTACAAATGTAGTCAAAAGAATTGTCATAATCATGGCGAAAAGAGTGAAATATCTTTCTGAAAGTGGGATTTTATAATTGGTAAATGAACTTAACAGTGCTTTAAGTGAGGTAGTTGATATGTGCTTTAGTGAGTAAGTTTATTTGAAGGCCATTAAAGTATGTGATGATGATGCCATCAAAGTATGTGATGATGATGATATTTCTGCCACTGATAATTAGAGCTCAAATATCAGAGATCTGCCAAAAGGGGATGAATTTTTTAATCTGTATTTTAGTGATGATATTATATTAGTCAACAAAACAAATAAATTTTCAAGATTCACATTTGAAAAACAATGGTGGTGTCTGGTCCCTTAAATGCAATAACACCCAAGTATTTCTGTGGTAATGGTAGATGCATTTTAAAGCAAAGTTTAGCATCCAAAAGTGCCTGGGCCTGAAATAGCAGACGATTTTCGCTACGTGTGGTTATGCAGAACACTTGCTTGTCGTGAATGGGTCAGAGAAGCTGAAAGTTCCTATTTTGAAAGACTGCTTTCAAAGATTGTATTTATTTGATTTTAATTTTGCAGTTATGACCTTCAAAACTGCAATCTGTGGAACATAATTGAAATGCTCATGATGATTGTTTCCTCAGATCCCTGTTGTACTTGAAATACAGCAGGATACGTCTGAGAGAATTAACTCCTGATTTACAGAGTGAGGTGTGGATGCTAATGTTCGAGCCCTGGAGTCATTTGTAACATTTTTTGTATTCTCTAGTTCTTGAAAAGAGAATACATCATCGTAATTCAATGGGATCTATAATTCTGCAATCGCCTGAATTTCAGAAGATGCTTGAAATAGAAATAGGTTCTCATTTGCATATGGTTTTGAGCTAAAACGAAATGATGATCATGGCAGTTTAATGTGTGTCCTATCTGAAATTGAAGTTCAACAATTCCTGTATATTACGGTAAGTAGACCTCTTGGAATTGCTTTATTTGAAATTGTGTGCCTCATGGAAATTCCTTCACATGATCTCAGGATTACAGGATAATCTTGTATTTCAGTGAGAATGATAAGTACTCTGAAATTGTGTACCTTGTTTTGTTATTAATTGCCATCGAAGTAAACTGATTTGAGGTCTGATGATTGATGTCAAATTTTAAATAGGACTGGTTCTTAAGATTGAGTGATAAATGAAGGTTGTGTGTCAATGAGCTTTGTAATCTCTTTCTTTAGTGTTCCCTTTCTTGGTACCTCATTACTTGTCTTTCAGCTATTGCTAATGATTCAATTTAATAGCCCTTAACCCCTTTAATGGAATAGCCTTTTTAACCTCTTTAACCCTTTCGCGACGAATGGCACGCCCAGGTGCCAGATGCGAACATGCATTCAAGGACGAACGGCACTCATTCGGGCCAGAGGAAATTTTACCGCAAGCGGATAGTGGCACGTATAAGTGCCACTACGCAGAACGTTTTAATTTGTGAACTAGATGGCGTTACTTGTCCATGGAACTAACTTCAATGCATTTTGCAGAGGCATGACCTTGGCAGAAGAGGATCGAATGAATTATTTCTCCATTTGGAGCGGTGAAAATCATTTTGTAACATAAACAAACAGAGCAATTCTCGTAGCATCAACAATTTTATAATTGAGTTTCGGTTTTTATTTTTATTTCAGCGTTATGATTTCGTTGGTGAATCATAGGAATATAAGAGAGTATTTTTTTTTGTTTGAGTTTTAGAGGCAGTGAAATTATTCCTTTATTTCGGATAAAAGAATGGGAGCAACTAACGAGTATTTTGTATTCAGATTTGTATGAAAATTATACATCAAATAGAACATAAATATTTCTTTTATTCCTGTAAAAAGTAGATTTCTGTGTTGAATAGGTGATTTTTAGTGAATTTTTTTCGAGAGTTAGGCTTAGTGAAAAAAATGTGCTGTCCTTTTGGACCAGTTCGGAAGCGAAGCGCGTCGTCCTTTGGGCCGCAACAGCTCCGGAATGCCGCCGTCCCGAAAGGGTTAATGGAATTGCCTTTTTAAACCCCTTTAATGGAATTGCCTTTTTTAACCCCTTTAATGGAATAGCCTTTTTAACCCCTTTAATGGAATAGTTTTGATGCCTCTAGCAGTTTGATTTATTAAAATGTTAGAGGGGTTGAATCTGAGTTTTATAAATTAAAATTGGATTGGTATTGAATTTAACTGAGTTATTGCAAATTTTTAGGTTTTAATTCAGTTTAAGTGTTGATGATATTAACTTCAAAATTCTTCCTTTGCAGTGTGGTACTGAATGATATATATATTTTTTAATATCTAAATTTCTGTTTGTGTTGTCAAATCACAATGTGTTGTTGTAATGGTTATCTACAAATTCTTTTCTGACAGTGAATTGGAGAAATAAGTGTCTTTTGCTTAAAAATATATTCAAATAATAATGTTGCTGTCAGCATTTCAAATTAATAATTTTGGTATTTTTAATGAACATGGAGTTTTTAATGAACAAACTAGGATAAAAGTAGTTGTCACAGAATGAGTATGTTCATTTAAAATTCTTATATTAAAATATGTACATGATAGATGTTGGTGTATAACTCTGTGTGTCTACTAAATATTTAGATGTGTACTCATAAAGAAATTATAATGATTTATAAACATTTTGTAAAAAAAAAAGTACACAAGTTATTACTCAAAAAGAGAAAATTTATTTGCAACATATTCAGTATTTTTGATTTCATTGTAAATGGGTCTGATTCATTTCCAAACAGCTGATTCTTCTAGGAATAGCATGAAGGAAAGACATCTACGATACTTGGGCAATTGAAATGCCAGTCGATGTAATGAAAGAGAATTGGACTGGCTCAAATTAATCATCCAATGTCCGTTATATAATAATTCTGACCAATTATTTTAAAAGATAAACAAGTGCAGGAGTCTCCAAACTGTTCAAGCGGATATCGTCAAACTAGGTATCCATCGAAAGATTTTTTTTTCAGGCTCTTTAAAATGAAGGGTAACATGTTATAATTGGGATCCTTTGGAAGATGTTTCATATTTTTTTTATAGAGAAGAAATAAAGCTGCTTATAAATGGATTCTAGTATGAGAAAGTCAGCTATAAATGGAATTATTAATTCATTCATTTAATTATTAAAACTGTATAAAAATATATAAAGTTTTTAGTGTTCAAATTTGTGTGTGGAAATTTTATGTATTTAAATCATGATAAAAATAGGTGATTATTGATACACCTATTTTATTTATTTTATGTAAATGAAAAAACAAGTGGAGTTGAAGTTAATTTTCATTTTTTTTTTTTCTGTCTAGGTTGAAAATGAAGAAAAAATGGACTCCATGCAGCTGGAGGTATTTGAACTTTTTAAAATATAAGTTATATTAATTTCCAATCATTTTGATTGAGCTTGTTATTCGGAATGAATTTATCTTTTTATTATTATTATTATTTATTTATATATTTATTTATTTATTTGTTGTTGGTGGTGTTGTATTCAATTATTTTAAAACATCAGATCTTGCTTTCAACTTATAAAATTGCCAGTCAGATTGACTCTTACAACTCAAAAGTGAATTTACATTTCTAAATTTGTGACTCATTTTTTGCTACTTTTTAACATTTATAATTTTAGTTTAAAAATGGTAAAAAAAAAAATCTGATGTCTCCCTCATATATATCACACGCATTTATACTGAAAAAACAGTACAATCAGTGTAAATTTTTAAATGGATGAACAGTTTTAACTTTTATTAAATTTTTTGTACCATAATTATTTCATTTTTTTAAACATAGGACATATGCCAGTGGCATATAGCCAGGTATTGAATACTTATGTGAATGAGAAGGAAACAAATTAACATGGGTGACTTTTCCGAGTCGCATTTGACAATGTAGTTTAAAAAGTACTCATTGGCGCAGCCATTGTGAGTAAATTCAAGCTCTGAACATGATTCACTAAAAAATTCCTTTTTATATTTCTTTTGTAAAAATAGATTTGACATAAGTTTATAGTTTAGATGCAGGATTCATGAGTATTAAAATTGGCAAATTTTAGAATTTCATATGTATCCTATAGGTTCTACTTCTATTTTTATGTAGTGATGAGTTATATAGTTATGTAGTGATTTTTCCTTATGTAATGATGTATTTATCTTGTGATTCAATTTTTATGTAGTGATTCTTCAACCATTTCCCAAACTGTAAATAAGTGTTCCACAATAAAAAAATAAAATCATTGATTTTTTATGACCTTGTTTAAAGAAAAGGATTTGGTAGGGAATCCAGTTGAGAAGTGCAGGAATGAGGTTAAAATGTTTCTATTTTTATGGACAAGTGAAGCAAAGTCCATTCTCCATTCATAACAATGTGAAATCAACATTTGCCTGAAATTTGGGATCTTTTTGACTCGAAAACCACAATAGATAGGGAAATTAAATTTTGTATACATTTATGTCCAAAAGTTAAGCATAGTTGCTGTTTATGTGTAAATTTCAGGAAATCTACATCGGAATGGAAGGAAACGCGGTATGCGGGTGTAATAGGATTATAGAAGAAGAAAACAATGCAAAACAAGGATAATAATGACTTTTATTATCTGAAGAAAAGGGTTGAAAGAAAAAGGGCCACAATACGAGTGTCAACCTCAGTGAAACAGAATGATTAAAACAATGTGATGCTGCAGTTTAATACGGTGTGTAGAAATCTCGGGTAGCCGGGCATGCTGCACAACGATTTCCCATACTTTCGATGAGGGTTTGGATGAGTTGTGTGCTCAAAGAGTTCCAAGCCTCACGGAGAGCAGTTTTCAATCCCGGAACGGAGCTTGGTGGATAGCGTAGGGCTGCAAGAGGCCCCCCGAGCATATCCCACACATGCTCCATTGGATTCAGATCAGGAGAGTTGGCAGGCCATTGTATGTGCTGGATATCTTCAGTTTGAAGGAAGTCGGCGTAAACGCGGCATGCGGGTGTAATAGGGTTATAGAAGAAGAAAACAATGCAAAACAAGGATAATAACGACCTATTATCCAAAGAAAAGGGTTGAAAGAAAAAGGGTCACAATACGAGTGTCAACTTCAGTGAAACAGAATGATTAAAACAATGTGATGCTGCAGTTTAATACAGTGTGTGGGAACCTCGGGTAACCACGCATGCTGTACAATGATTTTCCATACTTTCGATGAGGATTTGAATGAGTTATGTGCTTAAAGAGTTCCAAGCCTCACAGAGAGCATTTTTCAATCCCAGAACAGAGCTTGATGGGTAGCGGAGGGCTGCAAGATGTCTCCCGAGCATATCTCACACATGCTTTATTGGATTCAGATCAGGAGATATGGCAGGCCACAGCATGTGCTGGATATCTTCAGTTTGAAGGAAGTCATTGACCAAGGCCGCACGGTGAGGAGGTGCGTTATGATCCATGAATATAAAATTAGGACCAACAGGACCTCGAAACAATCAAACAGTAAGCTCAAGGACCTCGTCTTTGTATCTTTGACCAGTAACCGACCCCGTGTCAAAAGTGTGGAGGTCTGTGCGGTTGTCCATCATGATGCGTGCTCAGACCATGACTCCCCCAAATGAAAAACAATGTATTTCCATGATGTTTCCTGGATGAAACCACGTTCCACGTTCTCTCCAGATCGTGGTACGACGAGAATTAGTTTGCAGGCTAAACCTGGACTTGTCATTGATCATGACATTGTCTAACTGTTGTCCACTCCACTGTAAACTCACACATTTCTGTGCAGACGTCAGGGGGATGCAAATTGTTGGTCATCTGGCATGGAGACCAATGTGTCTGAGTCTCCTGTAAACAGTTTGTCTCGAAACAGTGACACCTGTGATGGCTGTCAGAGCTGAATCCAGTTGTCTGACAGAACGGTTCCTCTGACTTCGAGCAGTTATCACCAAATATTGGTCTTGCCGAGCTGTTGTTACCCTTGGCCGACTTGGTACTGGTCGTCAGATAATATCTCCACTGGTTTGAAACCTCTACCATAGTCTGGAGATCACACACTGAGGCACATTCAGAATTCGAGACGCTTTGGTTTGGGATCAACCAGATTCCAGCATTCCAATAATTCGTCCCTTCAAAAACATGTCCAGTTGGCATCTTTGTGTCATTTTTCGTCCTTTTTGATTGTTAACAACGCTCCGACCACAGCAACTGCGAAATTCTGCCTCAACTGGCCATGCTGATCGAGCCCTTTTTATACTCTTTCCGACGTGCGCCAGTTCTTTGCGCATGTTGACATCAACTGAACTGTTTTGCATATGCACAATGATTTACTTTCATCCCATGGTTCTCCACAACTGATTGTGATTCATTGTATCCATATTAACTCTGAATTTTTTGCACAAATTATACTCAACTTTTGGACATGAGTGTACTTATGTGAAATGGCATGCAGATTTCCAGGATCGCAATTTCAATTATCAAAGCAAACTGTTGGCCCATTTTTAAACTGCACATGCTCACTATGCTTCCTGCAAATAAAATGTTTAAAAAAAAACATTGTTGTATGAAAGTTAAAAACCTGAGATGTAGGTAGCACATGACTTTCCCTGCAGACTCAAATTAATTTTTTCTTCATTTCTTTAATAATTCATTAAATTGAGTTTAATTGCTCAAAATAATACTCATAATTATTTTAAATTATACTGAATTTGCATTTTTAATGCAATTTTTGTTTTTTATTGGGTAACTGGACATATTTTCAGAGGTGGCATAGCAAAAATGCAAAAAACTTAAAATATCTCGAACAGCTAGTCCTAGTGTAATGGGATTGGTCTTATTCTTTTTTATCGTTAAAAATTATGTATGAAACAAGCATTTAATGGATATATTTGAGCATATATAGTTTTTTATTTCAGATTTTATCGATTTTTGTGGACCATTTTGTCAAAAGCAGCATTAAAATCGTCTGCTATGATTTTTCCCCATTGTTTTTCAGAGTCTAAAATGTTTGTATCTATGGTTGTTTATTATCGTTTGTTTTATTTTTATTATTCTGTAATGAAGTGAGTGGAAACAGTGGATTTTGTTATTTATAGAACTTGAAGAAGGATGGAATCTAGTAAAATGCTGTAATTTGGTGAATTCTAAATAAAACGCTGTTTCCGTGTGCTAATGATGTCAGTTATTTAAATATATGGAGTCAGATTAAAATAAACGGAGAACGACAGAATAGTTTTCTGGGAGATTCTCGCAACATTTGGCGACAAGCGGACGTGATAAGGTACGATATTTTGAATTTGAACAGTTTTGTTTTCAATAACTATGAATAAAATTCAGAAGCAACGGAAAGTTGTACGGAGTTCTTTTACTCGATTGTACAATCAGATTATAGCAGATATCGATTCCGACGAAACAGATAGAGTTTTGGAATTAAAAGCAAAGTTTGAAACTTTGAAATTGAAATATGAAGAGCTTCAGAATTTGGATCGCGAATCCATGGATCTCATGTTAGAAGCTGACGATACAACGGATGAAAGATTCGAACAAGAAAGTAAGTCAGCCGATGAGTATAATAACAATTTCTTTAAAGTAAAGGCTCTTTTCAATGAAAGGTTTAAAGAAACTGATGAAATAAATTCAATAGTTAGTGATCGGGAAATGCAAAACAGAAAGTTTAAACTCCCAAAAATTGAACTTGAGAAATATGACGGTAATATAAAAGGCTGGTTAACCTTTTGGTCAATGTTTAAAAAAATAGACGAAGATTCGGGAATTGATCCAGGAGATAAATTCCAGTATCTCATACAGTGTACAGTTCGAAATTCTCGCGCTAGAGAACTTGTACAAAGCTACCCAGCGACGGCTGAAAACTATCCAAAAGTGATAGAAAGTTTCAAAGCTAGATTTGGAAAAGACGATGTTTTAGTGGAACTCTACATAAGGGATCTTCTGCATTAGTGATAGAGAACACAAAGTCGCAATCGACGCTTTCGCTTTCGTCATTGTATGATAAACTTGAATCGCAACTTAGAGCATTAGATTCATTGGGCGTTGCTACAAAAAAGTATGATGCAATTCTTTTCCCGCTAGTGGAGTCGTGTATTCCCGAGGAGTTACTAAGAGTCTGGCAGAGACAATCGAAAGTTGGAGAAACTCCAAAGGATAGACTCGACGATTTGATGAACTTTATTGGAAATGAAGTGGAGAATGAGCAACGGATATCTATGGCTATTGGTGGCTTTGAAGGCAAGAAATCAAAGCCGACGAAAATAAAGCGATCGATTCAAAATATCGAGGAAGAGTTCGTGCCGACTGCAAATGATTTATTCTCCGGTGAAAAGAAGAAAGAAATATTAAGCAGTTGTATTTTTTTCAATAAACCACATTTAAGTAAAGAATGTTTTCAAGCACAAAAACTGTCAGTTGAGGAAAAACAAAACAAGATTAAAGATAAAAGGGCTTGCTTTTCTTGTTTGAAAACAGGACACAGTTTTAAGACTTGTAAAACAAACGTAAAATGTATAATCTGTGGACGAAAACACTGGGTTGTAATGTGCCCAGAAATTCCAGCTAATCGAAAGAAAATAGATGCACATGACATAGAGAAAAAAGAAGAAAAGCAAAATACTTCCTTGTCAAACCACAGCTGTTCAGAAGAAGTACTCCTACAAACTTTACAAGTAAAACTGAAATCAATGAAAGGAAGTCGTACTGTACGTGCACTAATTGATAGTGGTTCACAACGGTCATATATCCTGAAGAATACGGCGAATGAAATGGGTTACGAACCATTCGGATCCGAAGATTTGGTTCATGTTTTATTTGGAGGTAAAACACTTCAAAAAGAGTCTCATCAGTGTTATAACATAAGTTTGAGCAGCTCAAGTAACAAGTTCAACTGTGATATTCAAGTATTAGACCAAACTGTCATATGTGGGAAATTGTCGCGACTCAAGAAAGGACCATGGGAAAAAGAATTGAAAGAAAAGAAAATTTGGATAGCAGACTATGGTGAAGGTTATCCAGACATTGAATTGTTGATAGGGGCAGATTTTTGTGGGCAACTCTTTACTGGAAAAATGCACAAATTGAAGTGCGGACTAATAGCTGTTGAAACAAAACTTGGCTGGATTATTATGGGAAAAGTTCCAGGTGAAAAGAGTCATGGGTTATCAGCTCTCACTGTTACCTCCCTATTTTCCCAAACTTCCACTATAGCGAATCTTTGGGATCTTGATATTTTAGGTATCAGGGATCCAGTTGAGACAAAATCTAAAGAAGATATAGAAAGGGCTGCACTAGATCATTTCAGAAAAACAGTCTCTGTGAATGAAGAGGGACGTTATGAAATACATTTACCATGGCTTGAGGCTAACGAATCTTTAAAGACACATATGGACACTGCCGAAAGAAGATGCATTTCTATGGCTGGGAAGCTTAAACAGGAAGGAAAATACAAAGAATATGACGCGGTCTTTGAAGAATGGGAAAAATCTGGAATAATAGAAGTGGTACTTCAAGAAGAACTTGGAAACCCTTCTCATTACTTACCCCATAGAGGTGTATTTAAAGAGAATTCTACAACACGAGTCAGACCAGTATTTGATGCTTCTTGTCATGGAAAAGGTTCCCCCTCGCTGAACGACTGTCTTGAAAAGGGGCCTAATCTCTTAGAAGAAATACCACCAATATTAATGAGGTTTCGCAAAGATAAAATTGGAGTTGTAGCAGACATCAAAAGGGCATTCCTTCAAATATCCATTGCAAAGGAAGATCGCGATTTCCTCAGATTTTTGTGGTGGGAAGATTTCGAGAAAAGAAAACTGAAGATATTTAGGCATCGAAGACTGGTATTTGGTCTCACATGTAGTCCATTCCTGTTAGCTGCTGTACTAAATTATCATATAGAAGCAAACCTAAGTGAAATACAAGAAACAGCAGAAATGTTAAAAAAGTCCTTTTATGTGGATAATTGTGTGACCTCTGTGTCTAATGAAGAAAAGTTGCATATTTTCATCCAGGAATCAAGACATTTGTTGGATAAAGCCTGTTTTGATCTACGAGGGTGGGAGCATAATACCTTGTATGAAAATCGTTTTCCAGAAAAGCCAATTCATGTTTTGGGATTACTTTGGGATAAAGATGAAGATAGTCTCTTCTGTGATCTAAACTCAGTTTCTGAAATTAAGTCTATTATAACAAGAAGAAGCATACTGTCAACTGTTCATAAAATATTTGATCCCCTTGGATTTTTATGTCCTGCAACACTACTTCCGAAGATTATTGTACAACAAACTTGGAATCTCAAAACAGGTTGGGATACTGAACTGCCAGAGAAAATTCGAAAGGAATTTGAGGACTGGAATAGTGACTTACATATGCTTTCAAAAGTTAAAATTCCTAGAAGTCTTGATGTCTGTGATCCTAATGCAGAATTAAGTTTTCATATCTTTTGTGATGCCAGCAAGTCGGCATATAGTACAGTTGTATTTCTTCGAAAGTTGTGTGAAGAAGAAATTACTATATCTCTGATACAAGCGAAGAGCAGAGTTGCTCCTTTGCACAAGATGACCATTCCTAGGCTCGAATTACTAGCATGTTGCATTGGAGCACGTCTTGCCTCTACAATCGTAAAAGCCATGGATCTAAAAGATGCCCCTTGCATCTACTGGACAGACTCTTCTACGGCTCTCTATTGGATACAAAATGAAGAACATTGGGGAGTTTTTGTTAACAATCGAGTGAATGAAATTAGAGCACTGTCTGATAAAAAGTCTTGGAGACATGTGCCAGGAGAATGCAATCCTGCTGATCTTCCTTCCCGAGGCTGCTCTGTTAGAGTCTTCTTGAAATCTAAATGGTGGGAGGGACCTGTTTGGTTAAAACAGAAGGAAAATAACTGGCCTGCAACAGAAGTACAAATAGATGAGGGAGAAGTTACTAAGGAAAAACGGAAGCATATTACTTCGTCTCTTATTTGCACTGAAATAGAAAAAAGGTGGTACAGTCAGCGATTTTCGAAGTATTCACAGATTTTGAGATTGATTGCTTGGATACTTCGCTTTTCCACCAATACTCTTCAACCGAATAATCGCCTTAGAGGTGAGCTGACAGTGTGTGAATTGGAATATGCAGAAATGAAACTCCTGAAAATTATTCAACAGGACGCTTTTAAGGAGGAGGATTTTCAACTTAAGTTAAAATCACTTTGCACTTTTACGGATAATGAGGGACTTATCAGACTGAAAACGAAAATAATAAGAAGAGATGATGATAAGAATTTCTTATGTCCCATTGTACTCCCTGCAACACATGAAATAGTTGATAGACTAATACTCGAACGACATTTACAGTCTTCACATGCTGGAGTTCAATCTGTATTAGCTAACCTTAGGCAACAGTTTTGGATTTTAAGAGGACGAAAAACCGTCCAGCGAGTGATTTCAAAATGTGTTCGTTGCAGAAGACACACAGCGAAAGGAATAGAATCTATCCCTATTCCACTACCGGAAGATCGAATTAGAAACTCATTAGTATTTGAAGTGACTGGAGTGGATTTAGCTGGTCCTTTGTACTTAAAAGATGGGAAAAAAGCATGGATTCTATTGTTCACTTGCGCTGTGTACCGTGCTGTACATCTTGAACTGATACAAAGCCTTTCTACTAATTGTTTTACGTTGGGTCTAAGAAGATTCATTGCCAGACGTGGACGACCAAAGATAATGTATAGCGATAATGGGAGCAATTTTGTAGGAACAGAAAATCTTATGAAGTCTATCAACTGGGAACAAATTATCCGTGACACTTCCATTTTTAGAATCCAATGGAAATTTAACCCTCCAACTGCAGCTTGGTGGGGCGGTTGGTGGGAGAGACTCGTACAAATGGTGAAAAAATTATTGAGAAGAGTTTTAGGGAAATCTTCTCTTATGTACGAAGAAATATTGACCATTCTGTGCGATGTAGAGGCTGTTATCAATGCAAGACCTCTTACTTATGTATCCGAAGATCAAAAAGACTTGGTCCCCCTGTCTCCATCTATGTTCATTCAAGACATTCGTACAGTTGGAGTTCCAGATTTAGACCATCTAGATAAAGTTAATATCTCCAAGAGATGGAGATACCAGCAAAGACTTCGAGAGGACTTCAGAAGGAGATTTAGAGATGAATATCTCAGCCTCCTAGTCCAACAACCACTTAAGAAAAAACACTTACTTAGGAAAATAAAAGTGGGTGATATTGTTCTAATTAGTTGTGATAATAAGAAACGCACTAATTGGCCTTTGGGTCGCATTGTGGCTGTTTTTCCTGGTAGTGACAATTACATCCGAGTCGTTAAGGTGAAAACTGCAACTGGTGAATTCACCAGGCCAGTACAAAATGTATACCCCTTAGAGGTTTCTCACCAGGACCTGCTATGTAAGAATAGTAAATCTGCAGAAGTTCCTGAGGGAGTAACTGTTCCTAGTGACACTGTCATTGGTGAAACAGAAGCTACTGTTCCAATAGAAATTGTATGTGATGAAACAAGAACTGTTGATACCATTGTTCCTGATATTAAAGAGACTATTGTTCCTGATAAATGCATTCCTGTGACTATTAAAACTAAATGTGGGAGAACAGTAGTGAGACCTAAGCGCTATGATAACTAACATTTAACTTTAACGTTTTAATTTTAATATGGTTATTTCCTTAATAGAGGTATGTTTATGTTTTGATTTCGTAGTCAAAATCAAAAGGTGGGAGGATGTCAAAAGCAGCATTAAAATCGTCTGCTATGATTTTTCCCCATTGTTTTTCCCCCCAGAACAGAGTCTAAAATGTTTGTATCTATGGTTGTTTATTATCGTTTGTTTTATTTTTATTATTCTGTAATGAAGTGAGTGGAAACAGTGGATTTTGTTATTTATAGAACTTGAAGAAGGATGGAATCTAGTAAAATGCTGTAATTTGGTGAATTCTAAATAAAACGCTGTTTCCGTGTGCTAATGATGTCAGTTATTTAAATATATGGAGTCAGATTAAAATAAACGGAGAACGACAGAATAGTTTTCTGGGAGATTCTCGCAACACATTTCACAAAAAAAAGCAGGTTATTTTTTTCTAAATCGTACCAAAATCTAATCAGCACCATGGTCACCCACAAGTGTCTTATTTACCCAATTTTGTAAAATTTGATATATTAATTTTTCAGCTAAAGTGGATGCAGGCAATTTTTTCAGGCCATTTTGCAAAAATAAAAAAAGGCGGGTTCTTTTATCCCGAATAGTACGCAAAACTAATCAACACAAGGGTCGCCCACAAGTGACTTATCTACCAAGTTTTATGAAATTTGGCCCATTAGTTTTCGAGTTAGAGTGGATACATACATTGCACAGAGACACAAATGCTAAAAATAGTTTTTTTCGTATTCTAGAGGTCTCAAAACATGTAGATCTGTCAAAAACTTGAGAACTCATGATTTTCTGTATGATTCCAATACTTTTCTTATACATTACCATGTATTACAGGGAAAGTAAAAATCTGATGTGGTCAACATATCACTTTTCCTGCAGACTCAAATTCATTTTTTTTTATTTCTTTAATAATTCATTAAATTGAGTTTGATTGTACAAAATAATGCTACATTTGCATTTTTAATTCAATTTTTGTTTTTATTTGGTAACTGGATATTTTTCCAAAGGCGGCATAACAAAAATGCGAAAAATCTTAAAGAACTCAACGGTTAGTCCTAGAGTAACGGAGTTGGTCTTATTTTTTTCCTCATCAAAAATTACGTGTAAAATAAGCATTTAATTGATACATTCGAGCATACATAGTCTTTTTTTTTAGATTTTGATGACTTTTGCGGGTCATTTTTTAAAAAAGGCAGGTTGTTCTTTTCCGAATCATACCAAAATCTAATCAGCACCAGAGTATCTCCCAAGTAACTTATCTACCAAATTTTGTGAAATTGAGTCAGTATTTTGACTAGAGTAGATACATGAGATTTTTGCGGGCCATTTCACAAAAAAAGGCAGGTTCTTTGTTTGTTTCCAAATCGTACTAAAACTAGTCAACACCATGGTCACACCCAAGTGACTTACCTACCAAATTTTATGAAATTTGATCCATTAGTTTTTGAGTTAGAGTGGATACATACATTGCACAGACAGACACATACACAAACGTCATGCTAAAAATAGTTTTTTAGTGTTCTAGAGGTACCAAAACGTATAGATCTGTCAAAAACTCTACTTGTGATTTTCGACTTGATTCCAATACTTTCCGTGCACATTACCATGTATTGCAGGGAAAATAAAAATGAGTCCAATATTAAGCTTTACTACCCTATTTTTTTTTACACAGTTGCTAGAAGAGCTTAATGAAACAAAATACATGCCATGGAGTGACCCTTTACCTCCATGATACATACAATAATAATACACACATCCAAGAAAATGCTTTTTTTGTTTTTTAAATAGGTTATTTTGATTTCAGTGTTTCCCTGTATTCTAATGTGTTTAACTTAATATTCAAATTCTAGAAGCTCTTTTGCATTAGGATTCTCAAATATTGACATTAGTTTTTTTATACTTCTGATTTCACAATTATTTGTAAAATTGAGTTTAAATTTGAAATCTTTCGCAGGTCGCATACTTCATCATAGGCACGAATGCATTCAAAGCCCAGCTTTTTACTAGTATTACCTATTTATGAGACTGAAATGGTGTGTTATAACACTCACAGGCTTTAAGCTATACTTCACTTGGAACATAAACTTGTCAGCTTATTCTTTAAAATAAAGTTTGGTTTTAAGTTAGAACGAACTCAAACATCTTCTGCAGGAGCAAATCCATTTAAAAAGAGTTCCATGGCAAAAATATTTTGGGAACTTCTCACTTACCACACAAAGCAGGCTAAATTAGAATGAGAATATTGCAATCTATTGGAAGTCTTATGCTTATGCGATACTCTATAATGATTTTTTCAAAAAAAGTAGCGGCTATTTTTAAGAATTGTGTTTTAGTTCTCATGTATTATTCTATTCTTATATCCAAGTACACACAAAAAATCCAGGCAAACACGTCTATCAATGCTCACTTTAATACATAACACGCACTGTTAATGTATGTGTAAGTAACTACATATGCAGAATAATATTAACACTAGCATTACGGCATTTCTGGTACACCTGGAACTACAGTGTGGAGTCATGTTGATGGATTGCTTGTATGGAATGGAAAAAATCAGATGTGGGCAGTGCACGACTTTCCCTACAGACTCTAATTCATTTTCTCTTTATTTCTTCATTAAATTGAGTTTAAGGGCACAAAATAACACGCACAATTATTTAAAATGACACTGAATTTCCACTTTTAATTCAATTTCCATTCTCATTCGGTAACTGGACATATTTTCAAAGGTGTAGCAAAAATACGCAAAAAACTAAAATATCTTGAACGGCTAGTTCTAGAATAATAGGGTGGATCTTATTCTTTTAGTGTTAAAAATTGCTTATAAAACAAGCATTTAATGGATACATTTGAGCATACATGGTCTTTTATTTTAGATTTTGATGATTTTTGTGAGCCATTTAGCAAAAGAAGAAAAAAAAAAAATCAGGTTCTATTTTATCAGATCATACCAAAATCTAATCAGCGCCACAAGTGACTTAGCTAGTCAATTGTATGAAATTTGATTAATTAGTATTTTAGCTGGAGTGGATATATACAATTTTTGCAGTCCATTTCATGAAAAAAAAAGGCAAGTTCATTTTTCTCAAATTATATCAAAATCTAACCAGTACCAGGGTCACCCATAAGTGACCTATTTATAAAATTTTATGAAATTTGATTAATTAGTTTTTAAGTTATAGTGGACACAGACAGACACACACACACACACACACAGATGTCATGCTAAGAACAGTTTTTCCATGTTCTAGCAGTCCCAAAACAACCCATCAAAAACTGGAGTTGCGATTTTCGACCCAATTCCAATACTTTTCCTATACATTATTATATATTGTAGGGAAAGGAAAAATAACACCCTCTTTGATAATATTATATAAAAATAAAACTGGTCTAACTAACTCTGGTGGAAAAAGAGCTTTATGAAAAATGTAAAAACTTTGGGCACCCCAAACCTAGTAGATAAAAATGTAAATCATTTTTCTTGTTTTATTGGAAATAAGGTACACGTTATGAATATATGAAAATAATTTCAATATTTCAAACAATTTCGTTTTTTGAAAAAAATTAAAATAGTAGTCGCTCTTTGAATGAGAGTTCCCCCCCCCTAACTTTCACTTGAGATATAGAGTAAGCTATAAAGTAAGATATAAATAGTAGATGACAAAAATGTGTACCTGAAAATTTAGTATTAATATCTATATTTATTATTAAAAAAAGCTCTAATTTTTGAGTCATCATCTTGTCAAGTGGAAGAAGTATGAAAAATTTTATGTTTTCAAGTTTTTAATGATTATATCTTAAAAACTGAGAAGTGACAGCTATAAATAATAATATGCATAGCTCTTTGAAAGCTCTACAAGTGTATATAATCAGATTTTGGATAGTTTTCTTTTTTTTTCGATATTGTAAAAGTTATTTTACAAAATGTTTGTCATACAAAACCATTTTGGCTCCATTGAACTGGAGTCACCACCGATTTGTTTCATGTGCAGCGGTCACATACAGATTTATTACAGTTAGCACAAACATTTACAATTTTATTTCCTGTACATTAGTACATTTTGTTGGAAAAACAAATGTAAATATTGCGATTCATGCTTCCTGTTGGGAAGGGATAAGCCCTTCCTTTTAAAATTCACTTTATTTATTTCTACTTTATTTATATTTACTTTATCTTATTTTTCCAAAATTACTATATCTAAGTTATTTATTGATTTATTTATATATTCCCAATTTGGCCTGAGATCGTATAGATTTACTAATAAAGTTTACTTTTATAATTATTTATTAAAATTATCTCTTGGTTTCTTTGATTACATTTTTAGAAACATTTCAACACCTTACTACTTCTAAAAATTCCACTTACCTTTAAACATTCTCATAAATAAAAATAGCACAGCCAACAAACAACTAAAGAATGACAACCATTATTGTTAAATTTAATATTTTCTTTAATAATACTTTAAATTTAAGAGCTTCCAAACATACACAGGTTAAATCTTATATATACTTAAACATTCATCTTAGTGGTTAGTACATTGCAAAAGGGATAATTAAGATTAACTTCAATTAAAAAATAAACCCATTTTAAGCTTCAGTTACAAATTAAAATACCCAATTTTTAAATACACCCAGGCACAGAATCCCCTCTGGTCTGAAAACCAGAGTTTGGCCTGCCTGAGCTGTCTAAACCTGCCTGAGCTGTCACCACCAAAAAGGTTAAAACTTAAATAGTAAATACAATGTAGAATTTCAAATAGTGACATGTGTATATAAAACTAAAAATGTACAAATTATGTAAGCAAGATGTTAATTAAAATATCTATTAATTATTTGCATTAAAAATGCCAATTATTTATTCTCAGCCAAGGCTTTTATCATTTTTGGAAAAAGGTTCCCATATTGGCTGGGACGTTTCAATAGAGTGCATACAGATGGCAGCACCACTGAGCAAAAGGTGATTATGGCAATCAACATGTGAAACACATAGTTTTATGTGATCCAAACAAAGCTTATAAAAATCGTAAAATTTAAAGATGCTTCTCAAATTCTTTGGCCTGGTTTTTCTGTGACCCGTGGGACGCAGAAAGATGATATCAATGATTTTTGGTAAAACATAGAAGCAGAAATCAGATGACGCACACCGCTGGAGCTCATTTAAAAATTGTGTAGCAAAGGGTACACATGAAGACAGTAAAAACTGGCCGGAAAGAGGGTTTAGCCCCAACTTGCACTTATGAAGATTGATAAGTGGCACACAAATTTCCGATAACGATGTTGGGTGCACTTTAATTAGTGCCTGAAACCACTTTGAACACTTGTTTTTCTGTGACCGCGAGAGATAGGCGCCCTTGCACGGAGCCCGTTCCACGGATCTCAGCAGTAGTCAAAAAGAACCACTTAGTCCAATGTTGGTCAGGAATCGAATGTCTCCTCGCAACATGCTTGCCTCCCAGGAGATACCAAACTTGACGAGTGAAAACCTGCACTTCGCGCTGAGCGCTCATGCATATACTGTGGAATAAATGAATGAATATGAAATCTCCTGTATGAGGGGAAAATTTGGTAGCAATTGCTTTCAGAAATATTGACTCAGGTGTTGCAAACATAATGTTCATCGAAGGATTTCCTTGTACGTCAGTCCATCCATCGGACATCAATGTCAGTGATTCTGCTTGACCAATCTTTTGAACAACCATTTGTTGAACTCTGTCATATTCTATGTCTAAAAGGGAATGAAAATGTGATTAGCGAAAGCGTGATGGCAATTTGTTTGTAATGATCTTTCCAATACTGATTTTCAGTTATAGAAAGAGGTGCATCACTTGCAAATATAGCTCTTGCTAATGTCTCATCTGCCTTTTCTTGGTGTTTTTTTAACATACTATCCATAAAATTTGATAAAATGCCTGATTGTTTTGAACAGCTACTTGAAATACGTGAACCTTGTGATTCTAATCTTGGAACAAGAGGGCATTGCTCCTTCTTTGCGGATTCTTCGCTTATTTTTCTGTACGGAAAATTTTCCATGGAAAAATATGGAGGTGGAAAATTTTCCCTCCCACATCACTGGGTATTACAGACATCCATTCTGTGTGAATCAGGACCAGGAAGTTCAAATTGCTTTGAAGAAACATAGCCTTTTTGAAGCTCCTCAGCAAACCAACAGTAATATCCAAACTATAAACACTAGAAAATGTAAATATTTTAATTTTCTGGCAGGAGAGTGGGTTAAGTACTTTATGGAACTCTTAGACTCAATGTAGTTACTTCCCAAATCATTTTTCTAAATGTATCATGTTACTAAAATGAATTTTCTGATGTTGTAGAGGGCATAAATAAATACCCATTACTACTCAATTTGCCAAGCACGCTATCCGCATCTAAAAAAAAAACTCTCAACAAGTCTTTGTTTTACGGTTAACTTTGAAATCTTAATTGTTAACTTTAGAAATGCTTATTGTAGAAACATGATTTTTGTCTGGGAATGCTTCTACTATTACAATCTTGTCTTTCAAATCTCCTGTAAAACTCAGGATTTTAAATTTCTGAATTTTTAATCCTACTACCTAAGCCCCAGTAAAATAACTAAAAAACTAATTCTGAATTTAAAAGAATGCTGATATGCACCTATTCGGGTCCTGAAGTACCTGTGTACCCAATTTCATGGCCATGCAACACTACAGACTGCACAGACATACACACAGGCATCTTTTAGTATATAAGAAGAGATGTGTATGAAAAGGGGATGTGCATCCTGAAAATGGTACTGCCCACATCACCTCATTTTGCATAGTTTGTTTTCATTTCAGTTCATGTTACCCATTCTTGTTTTGTGACAAACTGAACAAATGCATATTCAAATAGAAATATATGTTCTCAGTAAGATGATGAAAATGTTTTTAATAGATTTTTTATTTTCAGTATACTTATTTGTTGACCAGCCAACTTGAAGCCCAAAGACATTATTTCGAAGACCGTATCACTCGCTTTGAAAGTGAAGCTTTAAAGCAGGTATTGTCTGTTCACATAAGCTTATATTTTGGATTTTATTGATTTATATTAGTTTGCCTTTCCCCACAAACTTGGATATCTTTTTTTATGGGTTCAATATGATACAGAAACTCAGGGGGACCACAGACCTGGAAAACCGGGGAAACATGGAATTATCAGGGAATTTTAAGCTTCTGGAAATATTGGGGAAAAATCAGGGAGTTCTGTTAAAAGTTGGGGAAAACTGCGAATTTCTGTGATTTTTATTCATTTTTCGACTTCATAGTTTTCTTTTAGCTGAATGAACAGTGCTTGTTCATTCTATAATGTCACATTTTTTATCTGGCGTCACAAGACCCACTCATCTCCTTTAAATATACTTCTGAACAAGAGGCTGGAGGGAAAATTATCATCAACAGTCGATGTGACCTCGATAAACATCTTTCGAGAGGGAATGTTTCAGGGAATTATTAGGGATTCTAAAACTGAATTTCTTGTGACCACCCTGGATACAGAAACTGTATTCTCATGCTTTATTGGGCAGTCAGTGAAATGTGTTTTTGAAATTAATTTTTCCAGATGCCTTTTTAATTTTCTAACAGTTCCAGTAGTAAAAGAGTTAGATGTGTTCGCAGTCTCCGAACACACCCATAGACAACGTTTTCAAAGCTTTGAAGTTTCATTTCTAGTGCAGCCATTATCATCTCTTCAGCACCTAATAGCCCACAATTTGTCCAGGTTCAAAGTCATAGAGCTTGCCTTTAGGAGACATTGCTTCCAGTTCAGCGACCCACATCAATTGTATGATTTTTAGCATCCTTCAGCACCAAGTACAGGTATATGTGATGTAACATCGTAGGGGCTTGCAAAATTAGATCACATACCAAGTTATCACTGCACTTCTTAGCTATAGGCGCTAAAAGATGTGAAGCTGGCTGCTGTACTGAGTAAGATTCTAACCCTCTAAAAATACTTTTTAAAAAGGTAAAAAGAAAAAATGTCCTTTTTCTTATGGAAAAAACAAAACAAAACATAACCATCAAAAAAGTTAAAAGTTGTGTCTAAAAAGAATTGAGATGTCAAATTCCGAAGCTTTTATTTTTTCAATTCTTGTTTTTAATTAACACATTTTGTAATACTTTTTCATATATTTAAGCGAATTATATAACATGTTGATTATAACCCTTCTCCCTATAAATACATTATAACTGAAAGTGAAAGTATTGCATTTTATATACTCGGAGCTTGGCTACCCATATTTTAAATAAATTTATTATGTCTGTACTATAAAACGTATGTCATTTAATTGCATGCATTTTTTTTTTTCACAGATATTTTTGCAAAGTATGCCCTATAATTTATTTTCTTAATTGAATGTAGAAATTGAGAATTTAAGATAGTTAGGAAGAATTATATTATATCTTTGAAAAGGTGGAGAAAGTATGCACTGAAAATAAATAATATTGAAAATTAGCACTGCTTTTGAATAGTAAAACTTTTATACTGCATATTGCACACATTATCCACATACCACCCATCAACTTCTTGAGTACCACAGTTACACATACCATTGGTCGAGAACTGCTGATTGTGGACAAGCGAAGCAAAGTCCATTCTATTCTTAAGGAAGCGAAATCAACATTTGCTTGAATTTTGTTATTCCTTTTACTCGAAAACTACAATAGGTACACATACATAAAATGGCGTACTGATTTGCAGAATCACAGTCTCAATTATTAAAACAAACTATAACAGGGTGAAACACCCATTTTTCAACCACACATGCTCACTACTCTTCCTACAAATAAGAAGTAAGCAACCCCTTTTAAATAACTCAAAAAGCATGTGCACTTGCATGCATTGTGATTTAAACGGGCTCCTGTATATTAAATACTTTTTTACGATTTCAATGGGTTACTTTGATTTCATTGTATTTTTGTATTCTAATGTATATTTCATTAAATATTCAAAATCTAAAATCTAGGTTCTTTGTACTGGGATTCTCAAATATTGAAATTTATTTTTTATACTTCTAATTTCATAATTATTTATTAAATTAAATGTCACCATGAATTCTTTCGCAGCTCGCATACTTCATGTGTAAGTCCATTCAAAGCCAGGCTTTTTGCTGATTTAGATCCATCCCAGAAGACAATTTTTACAATCATTTTATATTTTGACACCAAGCCATATGAATTAAATATCCATTACATTTTCATGTTGATTTTACATATTCATACTCATGGAGTATTGATAAGTGGTTTTGTTTCAATGCTATATTTTATTGTTTCAATAGAAAAAAAAATATTTTTAAAGTGTATTAGTTTGTAGTTTGTATTTTAAAATTTATTTCTGTGCTTATTAAAAGTGAGATATGTGTGATATTATCAGATGTTTATTAATTATCATATATTTGTTCATTGATAGATATTAAATGTGTATATGTAGAAAGCAGTAATGTCATTGCAAAGGGCATGTCGAAAGCCCAGACCATCCGTCTCGTCCGAGGACTTAGAGAAACCATTTGGATGGCCGGATGCAAAGGGCATGTGAAAAATGTCCTTATATGAAGAAGCAAAAAAGGCTAAGATGAAAAGTCTAATCACTTTTATTTGTGATAGATATCCATTACCAATAAAATTACATTACTTGGTAATACACATGATAAAGCACTTCTATTTACAAAATGAGCTAACAAGCTCAAAAGTTTTTTGTTGCTCTCTGAACCATCTTAAAGTAGTTTAGATCATCAAATAGAAAATAACTATATTACCTAAATCTTTTTTTTTTTTCAAATTGCCAGGCACTTGACTTTCATCATTTGCCTATACATCGGCCAGAACATGAACCATTTAGCCATCCTAGGACATTGCCCCAGGTGCACCAGAGGGGGTGCAACATACTGCACCCAACAATACAACATCCATGCCTTACATGGGACTCGAACCCACAACATGGTGGTTGAACTTGGTGGTGATCACTTGGAAACGCTCGACCACCACAGCGGCGACCTAATCTTAATGTGTGCACTTAATGTGGCGACCTAAATCTTAATGCGTGTACTCGTTGAAGCCACCAAAACTGGTATCACACTTGGTGAAAAAGGTTCCTTTGGAAAAAACATATCCAAGTAAATTTGTTACCAAAGTTCACCGTACGTGACTTCAACACATCATAAAGAAAATATGATGACCTTTAATGAGGTCATACATAACTTGGTCGTTTAGATACTGATCATAGTCTGATCTGCCTTACTGATCTAACTGATTGATCTAATCTCGATCTCGATCTGCATTGATCTTGTTTTTCTTTAAGATAAGTCCAGTATATATATCTGAAGATGGGATCATTCCAGAACGTAATTATAACCGGAAATGCCCCCGGATATGCAAAAATACTTGCATACGCATCAAGCACACGATTTGCATGATTTGCATGTCGGAAAACATTGCAATTCACTCCCGAGAATAAAGTGAGTCGTTCCAAAAGAATTTATAAGATGAATCACTTTCAGGAGAATCGTGAATTGCTATATTTACACACTTTATCCCAACAGTATTTGCATTCAGTGTCTCTCTGGCTCATGTGACACCTCAGCAACAGTCAGGGTAAGGTTCCTAAATACCAGTGGACATCATCTGGAACCAAAAGCACAGATGGCTCCGTCATCAAAACCCGAGAAGTAAATATTTAGAGGTCCGGTCCTTCGGAACTAAACAATTATTCCAAAGGCGCTTACATTACTTTAGTGACATCGACCACATTGCTCTCCACAGGCAGGAGATCAAAACATAATTTTCATTTTTGCAGACGTAATACATTCAGAGGCTCTTGAGTGTTTAGACTAAACATCGCCTCCACGGCAGGAAAAATGAATAGAACAAAATTAAAAGGCTGAGAAATAAAACGTCTGTTCCTCAGAACGCGTGCCAAACAGCACAGGACAGTTTAATAGCTTACATCTTTAGTTCCAATCAATAAAATGAGAAGAACAAAAAAGAGCGTGAATCTATTTATATATTCATAAACATCACTGCCACACACTGTAAACAAAATTATCGATGAGCGATAAAATAATTAATGACAGATGATTTTAATATTACGGTCAACCAATCAAAAACTCAAAATTTTAAAGTGAACAGGAATTTTAAAGCAGACGAAAGTTAAAAAGGAATGAAGTGAAACGATTTGGAATATATGAATTCGGCAACAATTTAAATACGGACAATTCTGAAATATTTAAAAAACTGAAAATAGAATAAAACTGAAAAATCGTGATAAATCAATGAATTCTTAACTGAGGACAATAAATTTGGAATCAAATCAAAGAGAATAAAATGGTCAATAAATGGAATTACAATTTAGTCAATTTAAATAAATTTAAATTGCTATAACCTAAAAAGAACGAACTTTCACCATTTTTAACACAATAACTATGGAATAAAATCTATTTGGAACAGAAGAATATCAAAACCTAAACAATTGGAAAATGAATAACTAAAAGAGAATGACTATGTAAATAAGACCCCTGAACATGTTTAAATTAAAAACAAACTTCCTAAAATTATTAAATAGCCAAAAATAACCCAACACTGTGTACAGCCATCACTTCAACCGGAGTGAGAGTCAAGATAGCCTCTGTTGCTCCAGCCTGGTATATTTAAGAGCCTTGAGTCAGGGGCTTTGGGAAATTCTAGTCTATGACATTAAGAGTCATGTCTATTTTCCAATTTCATTTAAATATCTCTCTTATATATGTAAAAAAGTATATTCGTATTGTGTAGAGAAAGTATCGTTTGTCCAAAAATTTTGGACTTTCAGATTTTTACAGATAAGCATGTTTCAAGGCTTCATAAATACTTTTGCATTAAAAGATATCTCAGTCTATGTGTCATGACACTCAATCAAGAATGAATGCCATAAAATTATAAATATACGTTATGTCACTCGATACCACATTTAGCATGATTCCATATCCAATTATTCAAGAATTTTATATTCATGGAAAAGAATTATTTCTGATGCTAGGGTTACCCAAAAGATACTGACACAAATCAGCTGAATGCATTTCATTCATCCTGCTTTCAACTTTAATGTAAGAATATTTAATTAGATAACTTTCAACCAAAAGCTCTTAAAGATATCCATTTTTTTTTTTTTGTATTCTGATATAAGTTGACCTAAACAATATATGGAATATAATGTCTGAGAAATTCGATTGGTAATGCTTCCAATTGCTTGGTTAAATGCTTCCAATATGAGTTGTTTAAAATATTTAAAGCTTTCGTGCATAATCTGAATATAAATCCTACGAAACAGGATCAGGAGAGGCTACCTACCCTATGGGTCGAGGATTAAGATGCTATGAAATTTCGCCTAAGTTATATCGCATTCAAATGTTTCACTATTAAAAGGATTAATTATTATTTATTTCATAAAAATAGGTAAAACACAATAAATATAAAACCAAATTTGTTGTACTTTAGAAGTTTCATGTAGAAAAATGTATTGTCCTAAATATGGTTTTGTATCAAATGAGTAATGCTTCGAAAATGACTTTTTGAGTATCGTTTAATGTGTTTGTGCAACCTTTATGGTTAACATTTTCATTTAGTTGGAAGAGATGAAGGAGAAAACTAAGCATGCAGTGGATGAGCGAAAGCAGTTGGAAGAAAAACTGAGCAGAGTCACTAAAGAGAAGCAAGCCCATGAAAAGAAGCTTTCTCAGGTGCACACTTTCGATAGTTTGGGGCTCCTTGTATGTGAGATATAGCATGAATTTAATTTCTCTGCATGCTAGGGTTTTAATTTCTCTGATTTTTTAATCTATATATTTTTGTAAGATTTTGACTATGTATTTTAAATTTTGGCAAGTGCTCGACAGCAAACTACATATAAAATGAAAAAGCACAACCTTTAGGCTTGGTTGGATACATTTGATTTTTATATTGAACTATACATGCTTACCTTTTTTGTTTTTTATAAAGTTTTTTTGTGTTTTTAAAACATTCTGCCCCTGAATAGCATTTAGAACATTTAGATGGTATCACTGTTATAAAAGTGTCAGTATGTCAGAACACTGTTTGTAACACCTAAAGCTGAAAAACTCATGTATACATACTCATTTGACCGGGATGATTTCAAACCTAAAATCCATTTTGCAAATCAGTACGTGGATCTGGAGAAAGAGTCTCTCAAAGTTTGGCCTCTTTTCACAGTGTCTGGCATTCGCAGCCTTGGCACTCACTTCGAAAACATTGTTGCCATTGAGCGTTCTCCTCAGTTGCCGTGATCTTCTTAATGCATCTTTGGTTCTGCCTAACTCAAGTTGTATGCTTCATTGTAACCAGTTATGTGCTCCGTGATCACTGAATTTATGTCCCAGTCTGCAATGAATACATCAATAAACATTAAAAAAAAATAGTTTTTTCTAGTGTCATTCCATTGTGTTTGGTTCTAGTGTCATCGATACAAATTTTCTGAAAGAATTCCTTTTTTTTTTCTTCAAGTACCTTCACTTGCATGTATCAATTTTCTTAAATCCATGCAGTTCATCTACTGTTATGATTTTTCTTGAAAAAAAAAAAAAAATTTAAGGTAGTGTATTTTTAATTCTGATTTTTCTCGTAATATATATTGTGTAACTAAATTAATAATTTGCATATTTTTCCAATTTTAAAGTTTTATTTGGTAGTCTTCACGTAACCAATTTAGTAACCTTTAATATAAAATTTCTTTTTGTGGACAACCCCACATAGATCCAATTCTTGTCTTCAGTCCAGAGAGATCTGTACATTGGTTTAATTATTTATAAAACTTTAGTAAAATGCTGAATGATTTTTTTTTTTATTTAAAATTATTCAAATATTTATTCTTGCTCGTGAGGGTCAATTATTCTTGCAAAATATTCGTCAGTAAATTTGCCTCAAAATTGGATTATTTCTACATATACATTAGTTTAAATAAAAACATGGATAGTGTTGCCTTACCTTTGTACGGTTATTTTATTCTTTTCCTGTAATACTTTAGCTTGACTCAAAGGTAGGTGTTTTGATTATAAGTAAATCTTCAGTGTATAACAAATGTTTAAAAATCTTTATTTAAATTAAAACATAATGAATGGTAAATAATCAAAACCCTTTATTGTTCAAGATCAATATAAAAATAATAGTAATTCAACTTAATAATTCTATAAATAGGTTAATAATAATATGCGAGAGGAATAATTGAAAGAATGATAAATAAAATAAATAGCAATAAATCTATAAGATCCTAAAATCAATACAGTAATAGTACCTCAATACTGAATCCAATCTGTCCATTTTCCACTACATATATTACATGGTAAACCCATGATCCTGACATCCTGACCCATGATCCTGATCTTGGGACTTCAGGCATTCTGGATAAGGGGTTTTTACGTAATTCGGAACACTTTTCTAAAACTTACTGGAATGGTCTAAAATGTTATAGAAAATTATAATTCATTTTAAAAACATGTATTAAATACAGGTTTTTTACAATCCATATGAAAAGATATACTTGGTTAACTAAAATGCAAATTACATATAATTATAGTATCAAATTTAGGGATTAAGAAAATTTTTGAAAGAAAAAAATGTCTGAAAAAAAGTTGATTATTCAGGGTAGTTACTAGAAGTCTTTTTTGGAACATTTCAACTAAAGTGGGCCCTCACCATATTCATCTAACATTTTAGCAGAAGCACCTTTGTTCATATGTTTCAAAATATTTTAAAGTACTTTTAATAAAATTAAGATGAGAAGGATGTTCACTTTTAATTGAAATGAGATATTCAACTATGGGTGCAAACATATAAAATTCTAATTTATGCTCTTCAAATGTATTTCTAATAAGCCTTATAATTCGAAATGCCTGAATAAATAAAAAAAATTTAATTTCGTTATCCTAAATATATATCTCATTTTCACCAACAATATGTTTAAAAGATAATATCTCAGCATAAAAACACAAAAAATATATAAATATTAGTGGATGGAAGCAGATTGAAAAAATGGGAAATATTTAAAAATTAAAACTAAATATACCAGCGATCGTATTTAAATAAAAAAATTTTGCGATATTGCTAAACTGTATTCTATAAATTACTAATTAATAAATGTAACACGTTAAAACCCCATAAATATACTGCAATGGAACTTTTTGCTAGGGTCAATTTTTGGTCCAAAATAGCCATTTTCATCCAAATAATAGGATTTAATTGAAAATGATTTTGATCTTGGAATTTCATCAACATTTCTTAAAATATTAAAGATGTGTATATTTCCACGGATATGAAAAAAAAAGCGGGTTTTTCCGAGAAAAATCTGGTTTCTCCTATATATACAGGAGCCATGTCCGTAACTAGTGAAGAATGGAATGACACGTCTCACCATGAAGACTAACTAGATAGATCCTTTTAGCCTTCATGCGTCTCGCCCGTGCCGGATGCAGCCGCTTCGGAAATTTTCAGGAAAAATGGTGCTACTTCAGATGTTTTCCAGAAAAGAGGAGTTGCTCTATGGAGATACGGAACTTCCCGGAAAAAACACGATCCATGGAATATTTTCATTCCTGCTTTTCATTCGCTCTTGCGAGAATTCCTCACGTTCGTTTTCGAAATTTAAGAAGGATCAGCGGCGAAGAGTGCACGCGAATTCCCGTGCAGCATTTTTTTTCTGCGTGGGATTTATGAATTTCGTACGCGGATCGCGCGTACCCAGGAAAAATGTAGGCTTCAATGCATTTTTTTAAAAATTAATATTACTAATTAAGGCAAAAAAGCGTTTGGCGGGATTTTAAACAAAAAATCGCTATTTGGCCAATAATGACGTGTTGGTGCAGAATTTGGCATTATTTTGCTGAATTCCGGTTTTGGGAGGGTCCGGATATTGGGGTGCCGGATAAGAGGTTGCGTACTGTACTTGAATTTTAGATTAACATTTTCAAGGCCTTGAAAGCCAACACAGTGCGACTTTTTGTGCCAAAATAGCTCAGTTGGGAGAGCGTTAGAATGAAGATCTAAAGGTTCCTGGTTCGATCCCGAGTTTTGGCAAAGTAGATAATTCTTTTGTACTCCCTGGGCAGTACATATACTAAAATTGGAATGATACAGAAAAGATTAGCATGGCCCCTGCGCAAGAATGACATGCAAAATCATGAAGTGTTCCACATTTTCTAGGGGTGCGATAGCCCAGTGGTTAGCACGCAGGAATTGCACTTCGATGGCCCAGGTTCGATTCTTGCCACTGCCAAAACTGCCACCGTGTTTACACGGAATATGATCACGTTAAACATGTGGGTTCGTAAGCCCTTCCGAGAGGTTAATAGGGGAAGGAGGGTATGGTCCCTGTGGATGTCTTCCCCATTGGGTTTCAGTCTCAATTGGGTGGCACTTCCTGGCTGTCCAAACAGATACCTTATACCTTTCTGGTAGGTCTGATGGTCTGAGTCGAAGAAGAAGGCCTTGAAAGTACTCGAAAATTCCCATTTTCTTGGTTAAGGTCTTGAAAGTTCTTGTAAAAGGCAAGGTTGAAAGTATTCTGCAGATTCACAGCATTGTATTTTTTCTGAGAAGTTCTGCTTTCTCTGGAAATTTACCTTACAGTTACGCTGTCGCTGAAATTTTCCTAAACAACATTGTCCTTTCCCCAAAGTTTCCTAAACTGCTTCGACATTAAACAATAATGTTAGTTTGCTATGACTTTTCCTCCCAGAAATGCATATAACTTCATAATAGAAAAGAAATGATGTCCTTGAAAAATAATTGCATGGTACTTGAAAGTTCTTGAAAAGTGCTTGAAATATTTTTTTAAGCAAAGTGTTCTCACCCTATAGTAATTTGTAGAATTAATTTGAAATTTTTAATAAGATCTCTTTAATACCATTTCTGGTTTAAGAAAAATGTTTTGTGTTCAGTTTATTTTTTTGGGTCATTCTTACAAAAAGGGGAAATTTAGCATGAAATTAGAAAAAAAAAAAGTTTATTTATTTATTTATTTTTTCAAATTTATTTTGTTAATGCATTGTACCAAAGTATAACTAAGAAATACTAGCAGAAATCTTACAACACAAATATAGACTTTAAAAGGAATTAAATTTAAGTAACATGGTAATGACACATATTGTAATGATATATGAGAAAATAGTAATAACATATTGGAGCAAGATCATGATATTTTACATAAATAAATGTTGCACAACTTTCTCATTTGTTTGTTAGACATTCCAAAGTTTAAAATTGAAGTACACACTTTGTGTGTGGTTCACACCATGGTTTCATTTATCATGGCATGAATGTGCCTTAATAATGACAAAAATGTAATTTAACCCCTGTTTAATTTATTACATTTCAGATATAATCATATTGCATTACTATACCTTTAAATATGCCATCTACCCTAACTTTTAAAATAAATAAGTTGCAATCTACAGAGTAAAGAATATGCAACATTTTATTTGTAGTCCTCAAAAAAGTTATTTTATAACTGAAGAAAAAGGAAAATAAAAAAAGCGAGACTTAGTTTTTTTTCCTATTTCGTGAGAATGACCCATACATTTTTGCAAAAGAAATGAGTGATTATAATTAATGTAATATGAAAGTGTGTTTGTTATGTTTCAGTTGGCTTCCAAACTCAACAAACTGTCTGCAGAATTAAAAGATGAGAAAGAGGTGAGCTTAATTTTCGATTGCAATAAAAACAAAAAGTCTGAATCTCTGGAAATTTTTTGAGAATGAAGAGTTATCCTTATTCTTTTAATGCTGCTGAATAGAAAACTCCTATGGCACCATTTGATGAGACAACTTTTTTGGGGAGGGTGTTGACCTTACTTTTTATGAGGGGACAGGGGCCATCTCGCTCCCTTTTAGAGAGAGAAAAAAGTCAATTACAGCATTGTCAAATTAGTATAAAAATGCATTTGTCTGACAGAAAAAACTGCAAATAATTGCCCAAAAATATTTTTCAAAGCATCCGATTCTTTAAACTGCAAAATCGTCTAGCAACGATTGTACAATAAACAATTTAATAAATTTAGTTTGAATGATAACTGTTTAATTTGGTAGACAATGTGTCAGTAGACATTGTAATCAAAGCCAAAAATAAATAAATAAACTAATTTGAGATTGGAAGAACATTCCATCTGCAGTATTGTACCCATATACTATGTGTTTGTTACTTTGCCCTAATTTTCTTTCTATTTTATGAGCCATGTCTACTGTGTTTACTAATGAAAAATATTGCAAAATGATCCATAATTTTTGAGAATGTAACCGGGATGCCAATGCAGCCGAACGATTATACGCATAGTGTTTCCTAATGCAAGACAAGGATCTGCGTTTGTTAATGCTGTTATATTTGGGATGGGGGGATTTAGAGTGTATTCTCTCTAGTTTTGAGAGGGTTCTTTTTTACAGCCTTTTCTGTCGGACAAACACATTTTTATACTAATTTGGCAAAGCTCTACAACTTTTTCTCTATCTCTAAAATGGAGTAAGAGAGTCCTCAACCCCATAAAGTTGTCTCGTTGTGTCATGCCATAGGCATTTCCCATGCAGCTGCATTACAAAAAAAATAAGGATAACGCTTCGTTTTTGAGAAAGTTTCCTTGATGCGGACTTTCCTAGGCACCCTATATTATACTGTGAGTGACATCTATTCTTGCTGTTTTCTTTCCCAAGTCAATAAATAGCAGGTTTCTTGCATATGAGGTCAATGTAGAATGTGATTGGAAGATATATATTTTTCCATGTATTGATATTTCTCTTATTCATTGCTTTCTGATAGTATTGTATGGAAAACGTATTGTTTTTCTGAAAATTTTGATAAATTAACCATTTTAAGGTCTGGGTGTATTTCTGGAAAAATGTCTGTGAGATTTGGTTAACACAATGACTTGTTTATGTGGCTAGACCTAGTCCATGAGACCATGCACCTTTCAAAAGCCATACCCAGAAGGTGGCTTCTATCTCCCTCTCCATTCCTATTACACCTAAGATACATTAAGAAAACCTTATGCCTCCAGACGAATCTGAAACCTAGTATGGCCGCTTATAAGTTTGTGTTTTCTTGTTTTCCATTTGAGCCACACTTGAGAACACACTTACCTACCACTATCTAATTTTATGCATTGCTGATACATTATGTGAAAAACAAAATCTAGATATAAAATGTGTAGTCATTCTAACGATTAATGTTTGTTTTTTAATGATTGTAAGACTTGCATGGCTGAAACATTTTATTAAACAAATGAAAAACTTGCAATCTACAGCTGGTATTTTATTTTACATTTTGGTTAGCATTTGCGATGTTCTGCTCAGCAACCACCACAATAGACTTGCTCGGGTTCTTAATGCACACCACTCACAAATTTACAGTTTGCACACATATCGGCATGGTTAAACTTATCCATTAACATACTTTTTCTAAAATAATAATAATTTTTAAATTAAAAAAATTCTAACTTTTTTAAAATGACACAACCTGTATCTTTTAAAATGACTAACTTTTTAAATGTTTAACACAATTGCACAATGTTAATAAAAATTTCAACTTTGTAAAGCTTAAAAAACTTACACTCCATGTCAAATTTCTCACAGTCCTACCCATTTGTAACAGAGTTTGCCCCTATTTTTACAGTATTTATTTCATTTTATTCAGTTGGATCCATTTGTTCAGTTTGACATGAATAAATCTGTCAGTAAATTCGGATGTCATTTTTTTTGGGGGGGGGGGGGGGATCCTATTCTGTCAAAATGTCTCCTTTTTTAACCACTTAAGATCTTTGACATTTGATCATTATTGCATTGATTCCTAAAGCTTGGTTTAATGCCCTATACTTTATCTTAGCCCCTCTCTTTATACATAATATTTTTTCAACAGATGAACAAGTGTCTTAGACAGAATCAGAACTTATGGCAGCAAAAGTTGAGTATTGCTGAAAAAGCCTTGAAGGAAATCAGAGAGGTGAAGGAGAAAGTAAGTTATGCAACTCACTCACACATACAATTATCATCCACTTGGAGGTATTCCTCTGTTTGCACTGTCATCTCTCTCTCTCGCTATATATATATATATATATATATATATATATATATACAGGGATGTATCTAGAGAAATGTGAGTGGTGGTTGATTTTCCAGAACAATTATAATTGCGAATATAAAATTTCGAAATGAGCTTCGCGTTAATTCGCACACATAAACAGTATTAGTATTGTATACTTTTATATTAAAGAAAAACATTTGATAAAATTGAATATAACTTTTTTTAAATGTAATTATAATATGTATATTTTTTTGGATGAGTGGTGGAAACCCCGACCACCGCCGACCACTGTAGATACATCCCTGTATATATATATATATATATATAATTAGAAAATGTAACAGGGATTTAAAATGAGCTGTCGTGGCATAGCCATGTATGCACCCGTGCAATAGTTATTTTTGTTATATATTATTAAAATGTTATGAGAGTATATTATTAAAATCTTATTTGGTTTTCATGAATTTGCTGTAAGTTTGGGTGTAGTATTTATCAGTTTGCATTTCAAATTCCGGGCAGCACTGGGTACATTTATTAATAACAAACATTAAAAAAAAACCTATTGCGTGGGTGCACACACCTGCTTGTTCTAAATCCTGGGTAATTCCCGGTACATTTCTAGTTACTTATATAAACTTGGTACCAAGTCCTAAAGCACTTATGTGCCAAACGTGAAAACCGATGTGTACGACACGTGAAAACTGATTTTTTAAATTTTAATTATTTTTTTTGTTATTTAATGTTTTATGTGATTTCGGCCGTTTTTTGCCCATTTTTCTCCACAATTCAGACGTCGTAGAAAAAAACAGATCACACCACCGGAAAGTGCAGACAATTGCGAGTAAAAATATATCAATTTCAAATCTAAATTTCGATTTGTAATATGTTTTAAAGATTTTAAAAAGTCACTTTTGGCTAAAAATAAAAGATTTTTGGTTTTTAAATTCTCGCATAGTAAAAAGTACTCATAATTTCAACTAATAATTTACATTTTTAGAAAGCTCAAACATCTGGCTTTCTTACAAGGCCAATCTGGTCAAGAAATAATTAAAATTGGCCGCTGGATCGGAATTTTAAAGTCATGATTTTAAAATTCATCAGCGGGCGAAAGAAATTCCCATTTCCCAAGCACACGTTTCAATGGCGCCGGTTTGTATCTAGGTGGAGGTGACGTCACGGTTCTGAATATGCATAATGATAGGTGAGACAATAAAAAACCAAATTAGTGTTTGCTTTCCGTTTCCAGCGCTTCCAGTTTTAAATGAATTAAGAGCTTTGCATATGTATTGTAGAAATTATTATATTTATATTTTAAATGATGGAACGATATGGATTTTTTTAAAATGTGTTAGAAAAACTTCAGTTGTAAATAAGCACATACGTGAATCGGTCAATGTACGGTCTAAAAATCCAAATGATACTTCATTCTAATTGGCTAATCGCTTTCGGATCGCTTGTTTAAAAGTTTTACCCCCATGGTCTGTATTCCTGCAAATTGAGACGTCAACTTCCGGTTTATGCTAATTTCTACTTCAACCAATTAGAGATTAGCATACTCCGGAAGGAAAACCTTAACTACAACTTCAATGATACTGGGCTATTTAAGCTAGTGCTTGTATCTCTTGATTATCTTGATGCTTCTTGATGTATCTTGATCTAACTTTGTCTTCGTGATATGTATTTATGATCACGTATAATCGTTATCTTCATATACGCCAGTTTATGGCGATGTTTTTGGCCGATGCTGTTAGGCCTAACTGAAGTCTTATAATTAAATTGACAAGACTTTGTGTGAATAAACTTTCCGATGTTACCATTTTCCGAAGTTACGGAAATGGATAGGTTTTGTTCGTTATGATGTTTTAAGTTCACAGAAATAAAGTTATTTTTCGTTTAATGCTGACTACTTTCATTTTCTCCACTGTGACGCTCTGCTATTCAACTGGTTTTTGAATTTTCACCACTGCAATAAGAAATAAAATTCCAACAAACGAGGGTCATGGGCTCTTCACAGCACTAGTACAACGTCCTAGTCAATGGTGAAGTAGTTTGCTAACATCAACAAGTAACGAACGAGCTCCGAGACGGGGGCTGCAGCAGCATTCAACAAAGTATGGCGATGGCACCAGATATGGAGAAACATGGCCGGGAAAATTTCTCGACATGGAGTATCGACTTAAAGTTTGCACTTATGAGCGACGGATTATATGGCTTCATAACTTTAACTGAAGAGAAACCGAGTGAGGATGCAACAAGAAAAGAAAGATTAGATTATCAAAGGCGTAAAGAGAAAACCTTGTCAATAATCTATTATAGCCTGGAAACTGAATACCGGGATTTGATTTCTGCAATCGACGAACCAGTGACAGCATGGAAAGTATTGACAGAACAGTTTGAGCCAAAGTCAAGAGCAGGTCTCATGAGGCGGTTTGATGACTTTTTCAGTGAAAAGCCAGCACCAGGTGAACCAGTGGGACTTTTTATATCACGGATCAAGAGGTTAGTGGCAAAGTGGATGCCGGACACCCAATGGCTGAGGTCCTGGTTACATTTCAGACAATCCGACATCTTGATGACGATTTTAGAGGGATAGTGCAGACGTTGTATAGACTACCAGATGACCAGTTTACTCTGAAGTACATCGAAGGGGAGTTATTCACTGAGGAGGACAGGATAGCTCAGCAAAAGCATGACGAACAACAAAATGGAAGTAAGACTTTTGCTTTCAATGTACTTAAATCTAAAAATGTATCTAAATCTAAAAGTGTAGGTACTAAAAGTGTAAATGTAAATAAACGGATAGGACCTTGCCATGTATGCAAGGCTTATGGTCATCTTAAGGCAAACTGTAAACTAAACCATGCAAAATTAAGTGAAATACAGTCTAGTATTTTAAATTGTAATACTGAATCGACCGACAAATTCGGTTGGGTTGTTGACACGGCAGCAACTAAGCATTTTTGTAATAATTTGGAATTGTTCAACAAATTTAAAGAGCTTAAAAGAACTACAATGTCCTTAGCTGCCGGTGATTAAGAAAGCCCAATCGAAGGTGTCGGATCGATCAGTATGTATGTTAAAATCAATAATGTGAAAAATTTCATTCATTTGACAAATGTAATGTATTCACCTAGATTGAGGAGAAACTTAATTGCTACTTCAATTCTAGAAGAGCAACAATGTAATTTCACCGGGAAAAATGGTTTCCGTACTTTTCACAAGCCTGACAGCAGTAAATGGTTTTATGTTAAAAGACATAACGGCTTGTATTTCCTTCGACCTCAATACGAGGCAAAATCTAAAAATTTTAATGTTGAGAAGTCTAAAGGAAATGTAAATGCTAAACCTAAGCCTAAAAATGAAAATTCTAAAAAGTCTAGTGATTTTAAAAGTAAAAATAAAAATGAGTCATCTGTTTGTAAAACTGAAAATAATGATCGTGCTTTTAAAAATCAAAGTAACAAAAGTAAGTTTAAAACTTGTAAAGTTGAAGATTGTGATAATGATCAAAGGAATAATGTAAATAGAAAAGCCAGTAAAGTTTTTAAACGTAAAATTGTAAACTCTAATACTAGTATTTTTAAACCTAGCAAGCCTTGTAAGTTTGACGTTTTTAAAAGTTCAAGCAATGTAAAATCACCCATTGAAGTCGGGGGAAATACAAGGTTATGGCATAAAAGGTTTTGTCACATCAATTTTGAATATTTACATCACACATGTAAAGTATCAGCTGTTAAAGGATTGACTAAAATCAGTGTTCGGAAAATCAACTGTAAATGTTGTAAATTGGCAAAAACAAAAAGAATTTCATTCAAACCCATAGGTAGAATAAGATCAAAAAAACCATTGGAACTAATCCATATGGACGTATGGCCAATGCCAAAACCATCACTCGGAGGTGCTAAATATTTTCTTAGCATAACCGATGATTTTTCACGTAAAGTAACTGTGTATCCTATGAAACGAAAATCTGAAGTTTTTGATAAGTTCAAACAATTTCGACATCGAGCAGAGAGATTTCTAAATACCAAAATTTTAAGTGTCAGGACTGACAACGGTATGGAATTTTGTAACACTGAGTTTGAAAAGTTTTTAGAAACACAGGGAATCAAAGCGGAAAGAACAAACACGTACACACCCGAACAAAACGGGGTTTCCGAGAGGTTTAACTTAACTGCTATGGATTGTGTTAGGGCAATGTTAAATGATAGCAATCTAAAGGATGATTTTTGGGCAGAAGCTTTACTCTGTTTTGCATATGTTAAAAATCAGATATGCCACAAATTTAAGAATCTGACACCGATCAAGTTGTACAGTGGCAAAAAACCATCAGTTGCTCACCTCAAAGTGTTTAGATGCCAAGTTTTTGTAGGCAAGCAACTTAGGGGGAACTTGATATGAGGGCACAAGAGGGCATTATGGTGGGATACGCACTGAAAACTCGGGGTTATAGGATATGGCTCTTGAACGAGGGGAAAATAGTAGAAACTAAAAATGTTAGATTTAATGAAGAGTGCAACGCAGAGGAAGGCGGTCTGGGACCCAATGTAAATCAGAAACCTAAAGAAAATTTTACTTTTTCATCTCACGAACCCACCTATCCAGACTCGTCTGATGAGGAGTATGTGGAGAGGGATAAAGTCGATTCATCAGAGGAAGATCAAGACATTACTGAAAGTAATGAGGAAATGGGGTCCTCTGGTGATGATAGTCAAGTTCCCGATCCAGATACTACTTGGATCAGAAAAGTCATTCCGAGAATGACTGGAACAAGAACGGATGTTTATTACTATTACAAAGGAAAGGGACCTAGGTTGAGATCACTAAAAGATATAGAAAATTTTTGTGAGAAAAATAAAATAAAATTTGATAAAAAGTTTTTCAATTTTAAGGGGGATCAAGGGAGATCATGGGATCGGCCAGACGCCAACATTGTAGAGGTCTAAATTCCTAGGAACTACAAGGAAGCGGCTAACTCGCCCCAATCCAAAGAATGGAATACAGCCATGGTAGACGAATTAGGTGTCATGAAGGAAAGAGGTGTCTGGGACTTAGTGCCTGCACCTGTTTCCGCCAAAGTAATCGGTTGCCGTTGGGTGTATACAGTCAAAAAGGACGAAAGGGGTGAAGTTAGCAGGTATAAAGCTAGACTTGTAGCTCAGGGATTTAACCAGGAAAAGGGGCAAACTTACGAAGAAGTGTTTAGCCCGGTGATTAACTTTACAATCGTTAGGATGTTTTTTACTATTTTTGTGTGTTTATTAGGGTGGTTCCTGTTAAAAATTAATGATCTCTCATCGCTACGAAAGACTGACAAACGCAAAAACACTGACTCTCGCCTTTCCGCCAGAAGAGGAATGTGTTTACTTCGAGAAATCTGCGCGCGCATAAAAGAGACTATACCGGTACACTTACGAACTGAAGTTCTGTTCTGTGTTGTCGATGCTTCGTTTGATGTCGCAGCAAAATGCTTGTTTCTTTGTTTTCCTATGTAATTTTTAAATGCAGAATCTAATTAAATAATATGTTTTTTCTTCCAATCAAGCGAAATTGTTCCTGATATCAAGATGGTAAACAAACACACTAAAACTGATATTTTTTAAGACTTTAGGAGGAAATAAGTAAAATTGCCCTACGCCCTTCAAACAGAAAGGTAAGCATTTTACCTATTATAATTATGCTGTGGATAAAGTAAAATGATATTATAACATTTATTCTCACTGGTGAGTCAGAGCGCCATTACCTCTGCACAACTGAGCTACTATATTTTTATCAGATTATGAGACTGAAGTTGTTGCCTGTCTCGCTGGAGAAATTGGTACTAACAAAATAAAATAGCAGCATTTTTCATGAACAATAAAATTATTATTTGAAAAAGGGCATAAAAATAAGTAACCGAAAAGAAAATTGATATACAAATATATCACAATTATTTTTTCGTTCCCCATTGACATCGTAAACAAAAAAACTTCCAAACCGAAAGTGTTTTTTTTCGGAATAAGATTAAAAGGAAATATCGCACTGCAAATAAACAAAAAAAAAAAGGAAAATATTTCTCAAGGAAACTAAAAATAAGATATAATGGCATCTATCAAGGAAAGTCACTTGATCGAAAAATTAAACCAGGGCAACTATTCCAATTAGAAGTTTAAAATGGAAATGACATTATTGAATAAAGAATTATCAGAAACGATAACAGAAGCGGCTCCGGACCCAATTACCGACGAATGGCAGAAAAAAGATAGAAAAGCCAGAGCGCTCATAAATTTATGTATAGAGGATTCGCAAATCGTTCACGTCAAGCATCTCACCACGGCGCGCGATACTTGGAATGCGCTTCGCGCAATACATGAGAGAACGAATTTATCCAGCAAGCTATACCTTTTACGAAAGTTGTACAGTATAAAGTTAGATGAAAGGGGAAACATGCAACAACATATAACCAAAATTCTGGAAACAGTGGATAAACTTAAAGCAATCGGGGAGGAAATAAATAATTCGCATATATCAGCACTATTTCTGTGTTCGCTTCCCCCCAGTTACGAAACGCTGATAACGGCGTTGGAAGCGCGACCGGAGGATGAACTGACGCCGGAATTCATTAGCAGCAAACTGATTGATGAATATAATAGACGTAGGGATCACCAAGAAATGCCGCAAAACATGGCAAAGGCTTTTCACGCGAATAAAAAATTCTCTAACACCTACTGCTACAAAAAGGATAACAAATACTGCTCACATTGCAAAATGAAGAACCACAACAAATCTGAATGTTGGCGTCTAAAGAATAAGACCAATGAGCCCGGCAGATATAAAGATTATAAAAATAAATTCAGACACAACTCATCACAGTTAGTGTATGAGGGAAACGACAGACCGGCCGCGAAGTCACGAACACAGGAAAGATATTCAGACACTGTAGATAAAGTAGGATCGAAATTTAGAGACTTAGCGCTCATAACTAATCAAACTGAAGAAGACAGCTGGATCGTTGATAGTGGTTCCTCATCCCACATAACAAATAATGAGAATCTATTCACTAAAATAAATAATGAAAACAAATCGGAAGTTATCGTTGCTAACGGTAAAGCCTTAACTGCCTATGGGTCAGGCGAAGTAAAAATAAAAAGTCGAGCCTCGGATGGAGAGATAAGACAAGTAACGCTACAGGAAGTACTATTTGTGCCAGAACTGAAAGCTAATTTATTTTCCGTACGAAAAGCAACACAGCATGGATGCAAAGTAACTTTTACTAAAGACAACTGTCAGTTAACTTACAATGATGAAATATTCTTAGAAGGAAAAATAAAAAATAACCTATATGAGCTAGACCTGCTCACACCACAAAACAAAAATGTTACATATATGGTAAATAACTGTAACAACCCCAATCGTGTTACATTATGGCACAGAAGAATGGGTCACAAAAAACTTCGGCTCTATAAAGGAATTTAAATCGAAACAGTTAGCCGAAGGCATAAACATCAACGAATGTAAACATGAACTAAATTGCGAAACTTGTATAAAATCAAAACTCACCGACATGCCATACCCCAAATCTACTCAAAACAGGGGGACTCATATTCTACAACTTGTGCACAGCGACGTATGCGGACCAATGCAAACTCCCACTATAGGAGGAAAATCATACGTGCTAACATTTATTGATGATTTCTCCAGGTACACAATGACCTATCTCTTATCAAAAAAGAGTGAAGTTTTGTGTAAACTGAAGGAATACATCGCTTTTACGACAAACAAATTCGGAAAAAAACCAGAAATACTGAGAAGCGATAATGGCGGCGAATACGTCAGTAAAGAATACGAGGAATATCTAAGTGACAACGGCATACATAACCAGTTGACCGTGCCACACTGTCCATCCCAAAATGGCGTAGCGGAAAGAAAAAACAGGTCACTAATCGAGATGACACGAACTATGTTGTCAGAAGCAAATTTAGGCAAAAAATTCTGGGGAGAGGCTATAAACACTGCCAATTACCTACAAAATAGACTTCCCACAAAGGCCAATACAAAAACACCCTACGAAATGTGGACTGGTATGAAACCAAATCTTCGTCATTTAAGAGTCTTTGGCTGTAAAGCATATTCCTACATCCATAAAAGCAAACGAGGAAAATTAGATGAAAAAGCCCAAGAAGGGATTTTTGTCGGATACGACGACAGATCAAAAGCTTACAGAATATATACAGAAGGAAAAAACATAACACTTGCTAGAACGGTTAAATTCCTCGAAAAATCAATGCAAATTTCAGAATTAAGCTCAAAGGAATTATTCGAAGGAACAGATAGTGAAGTCGAAAAAACTAATGCTCAAACAGATGAAAAACCCGAAGAGAGCGAGATTGAGTTTGAGGCACCGTCAGATGATGAACAAATAAATTCTGATAACATAACCGCTAGTCAACCTCGCAGATCCGAGAGATCGAACAAGGGAGTACCTCCCGATCGACTCATCTACTTAGCGCAACAAGCTAACACCGTCGAACCCAGAGACTATAATGAGGTACTAAAAATTAAGAGCCCACAAGAGAAACAAAATTGGCTAGATGCAATGGAAGAAGAAATGCAATCTTTGCATGAAAATAACACATTCACATTGATGGAACCCCCGCATGGAAGAAAAATAGTAGGTTCAAAATGGACATATAAAATTAAACACGACTCTCAGGGAAAAATAGCTAAATGCAAAGCTAGACTGGTAGCAAAAGGATTTTCACAAAAATACGGTGAAGATTATTACGAAACTTTCGCACCAGTGGTCTCACACAGCACAATTAGAGCATTCCTGGCAGGAGCAGCATATAGAAAATATAACGTACAACACATTGATATCAAAACCGCTTTCTTACACGGGGATTTAGACGAAACAGTTTACATACAACAGCCAGATGGCTACATCTCCCCGGGTAACGAAAACAAAGTATGGAAATTAAATAAAGCTATATATGGGTTGAAACAGGCCGCAAGAGCCTGGCATCTAAAAATAGGTGACTCTCTAAAACAACTAAAATTCGTGCAGAGTACTACTGATCCATGTCTATTCAAAAAGGGAAAAGGAAGAGAAACTATCTATATAATCGTATATGTGGATGATATTCTAATATCAGGATCAGAAGAACAAATTGACAAAACAACGAAAGAACTGGGCAGACAATATGAATTAAAAAATTTGGGTGAAGTTAATTATTACCTTGGAATTAGCATAAGGAAAAACCATGATGGAGATTATCTATTAAATCAAAAAATTAAGATTGAAGAAATTGTAAATACATTTAATTTGCAAGATTCAAAACCCTATAGTACACCAATGGAAACTGGATATTTGAGAAATGAAACAGAAGAAAACCTGCTTCCAAATAACACTAAATATCGCCAAGCTATTGGAGCTCTTCTATATATTGCCACGGTCACAAGACCAGACATCACAGCCGCAATAAACATTTTAAGTCGGAGAAATGAGAAACCACGTCAAATGGATTGGAACGCAGTAAAGCGTCTAATAAGTTATCTAAATCATACAAAGAATCTAAATTTGGTAATAAAATCAACGACAAAACCAATTCTTACAACATACGCTGATGCTGACTGGGCAAGCGATAAAACGGATCGGAAATCCACGAGTGGTAATCTTTTCTTAATTGATGATTCTCCTATACACTGGTTAAGCAAAAAACAATCATGTGTTGCACTTTCCTCAGCAGAGGCGGAATATATATCCGCTGCTAACGCAGTTCAAGAAGTACTGTGGTTAATCAACCTACTCAAAGATCTCGATATGCTTCAACAGCTCCCGATTACTATTTTCGAAGATAACCAGTCATGTATAAAAATGATTGAATCACCGAAGTACATGTCAAGAACCAAGCATATTGACATCAGATTCCACGCCATAAGAGATTTTCAGGAATCGGGTGTAATCCAGTTGAGTTATCTTCCAACTAAGCTAATGACAGCGGACATGATGACAAAACCACTGCCAAAGCCTGAATTTCTGAAGCACAGATCCAAACTGCTACAGCCGTGATATGCAGCTCCAGAGATCAAGGGGGACTGTTAGAAATAAATGATCTCTCATCGCTACGAAAGACTGACAAACGCAAAAACACTGACTCTCGCCTTTCCGCCAGAAGAGGAATGTGTTTACTTCGAGAAATCTGCGCGCGCATAAAAGAGACTATACCGGTACACTTACGAACTGAAGTTCTGTTCTGTGTTGTCGATGCTTCGTTTGATGTCGCAGCAAAATGCTTGTTTCTTTGTTTTCCTATGTAATTTTTAAATGCAGAATCTAATTAAATAATATGTTTTTTCTTCCAATCAAGCGAAATTGTTCCTGATATCAAGATGGTAAACAAACACACTAAAACTGATATTTTTTAAGACTTTAGGAGGAAATAAGTAAAATTGCCCTACGCCCTTCAAACAGAAAGGTAAGCATTTTACCTATTATAATTATGCTGTGGATAAAGTAAAATGATATTATAACATTTATTCTCACTGGTGAGTCAGAGCGCCATTACCTCTGCACAACTGAGCTACTATATTTTTATCAGTTCCATACTCAGCTTGACATCAAATGCGCAGATTTATATGCCAATCTCAGTGAAAAAATATTCATAAAACAGCCCCCAGGATTTTTTGACAAAAACAAAAGTGGATATGTATGTCAGCTAAATAAAGCGATTTATGGCATGCACCAAAGCGGAAGAGAATGGTACCTTGAATTAGACCAGGTTCTCAGAAAACTCAATTTCATAAAGTTTAAATGGTGCAATTGTGCATATAATTTTAATAATAAGGCTTTATTGATTGTTTACGTTGATGACATCATATTATTTGCCAAAAATCAAACGGATCTAAATTATGTAACTTCATTACTAAAAACTAAATTTGACATTAAAATGTTAGGAAAAACAAAAATGTTATTAGGCATTGAATTTGAGGAAAAACATGATAAACATTTCATCCATCAAAATCAATACATCACAAAAATTTGTGACAAATTCTCAAAGTTTAAATATCCTATTTCTAGTTTACTCATAGCTAAAGGTGTAGTTTTAAGCAAAACAGACTATCCAGCAAATCATGCAGAAATCGAACAGATGAAGAATATACCTTACAGAAACTTATTAGGTTGTTTGTCATTTCTTGCCAGCAGAACTAGACCTGATATTAGCTATGCCATAAACATTTTATCCCAATTTCAGGAAAACCCAGGCATTAAACACTGGGATGTTTTACTTAAACTTCTAGGGTATGTAGATAAAACAAGGGATTTTAAACTAAACTTATCAAACATTCAATCTGTAAATTTAAATTGTTTTACTGATTCTGACTTTGCAGCTAATCGGAATGATAGAGTATCAATGGGAGGCATGATATTTTTTGTAGGTAGGGTACTTATTTCATGGAGGACATTTAAACACAAATGTGTGAGTTTATCTACAATGGAGGCTGAATATATCTCATTAACCGAATCGGCAAAGGAAATGGTATGGGTACAGAACATATTACTTGAATGTACTAAACTTAGCGTTAAGTTAGGAAATAATGTAATATTCTGTGATAACCAAGCAGCCATAAACTTTTCCAATTCGCCCATTGAGAATTATAGAACCAAACACATTGATGCTAAATATCATTTCTTAAGAAATCTAGTGGAAAAGAAGCTCTTTGAGATTAAATTTGTAAATAGCAAAAATAACAAAGCTGACGGTTTTACGAAACCTATCGCCAAAGAAGAAATCTCTAAATTCTATGAATAAAACTTCTTAAAGATGTTTAAATTCTAATGTGAAATCTAATGTAAACAAGTTAAATTCATTCTAAATTGTATAGTTGTATTTCTCAAAAATTAACTTCAACACTTTTTCAAAACCACAATTGCATAGTTTAGTTACCAATGTGTTTATACTGTATGGCGAAGATTTTTAAAGTTTTTGATACATACTAAAAATAACTTATGCATTTTTTTCATCTCTCATGTAGTAGCTTAGATACTACATGAGAGATGAAAATGATGAGTTTATACTGCGTGGCGAAGTATTTAAAATTTTAAGATTTTCGATGTAATATACAAACTTTTTTACATTCCCTCAACATGTAGTTTAGATACTGTTGAGTTTATACTGCATGGCAAAGTATATAAGATTTGAAAATTTGTATCTCCTGTATTTGACACAGAGATATTTTTAAATTTATTTTCTCATGTAAGTTGTATCATGATGTATTTTATACTTTTTAAACTTTGTCTTGAAAATATAATTATACACTGAAATTTATACATGATATTTTGAAACTCTATATAATGTAGTATATGTTCAACTGAAATTTAAATTTGATTACTACTTGTATTTATGTAATTAGACAATTCAATCTGCAGGAGGGGGCCGCTTGTTAGAAAAACTTCAGTTGTAAACAAGCACGTACGTGAATCGGTCAATGTACGGTCTAAAAATCCAAAAGATACTTCGTTCTAATTGGCTAATCGCTTTCGGATCGCTTGTTTAGAAGTTTTACCCCCATGGTCTGTGGTCTTGCAAATTGAGACGTCAACTTCCGGTTTATGCTAATTTCTACTTCAACCGATTAGAGATTAGCATACTCCGGAAGGTAAACATTAACTAAAACTTCAATGATACTGGGCTATTTAAGCTAGTGCTTGTATCTCTTGATTATCTTGATGCTTCTTGATGTATCTTGATCTAACTTTGTCTTTGTGTTGGGTTATACTTTTGGATATTTAACAATTTTAGGAGTTTTGCTTTTTGTCTAAACGTGTTCAGGGGTCTTATTTACATAGTCATTCTCTTTTAGTTATCCATTTTCCAATTGTTTAGGTTTTTGATATTCTTCTGTTCCAAATAGGTTCTTTTCGTTTTGTGTTAAAAACGGCGAAAGTTCGTTCTTTTTAGGTTTTAGCAATTTAAATTTATTTAAATTGGCTAATTTGCAATTCCATTTATTGCCCTTTTTATTCCCTTTAATTTGATTCCAAATTTATTGCTCTCGGTTAAAAATTGATTAATTCATCGCAATTTTACAGTTTTATTCCATTTTCAGCTTTTTAAATATTTCAGAATCGTCCATATTTAAATTGTTGCCGAATTCATATTTTCCAAATCGTTTCACTTCATTTCTTTTTAATTTTCGTCTGCTTTGAAATTCCATTTCTCTTCTTTAAAATTTCAAGTTTTTAATTGGTTGACCGTAATATTAAAATCGTCTGTCATTAATTATTTTATCGTTCATCGATAATTTTGTTTACAATCTGTGGCAGCGATGTTTCGCAGTATATAAGCAAAATCGCGCACTTTTTCGCTCTCTTTTGCTCTTCTCTTATTATTTTTGATTGGAACTGAAGATGTGATCTATTAAGTGTTTTTAGCGCTTCGGCGCGAGCCGAAGTTCGAATTCGACAAGCGTTCTGAGGAACGAAAGTTTTTTTATTATTCCCAGCCCATTAATTGTGCTCTGTTTATTTATTATTCCTGCCATGGAGGCGAGTCTTAATCTATACATTCAAGAGCTTCTGACAGTGTTACGTCTGATGGCAGAGAGTTGTTGTGTCTATAAGGACTGGATGTTTTGAACTCCTGCCTCTTCAGTCTTGCTAATTAGTTTCCTGTCTGCTAAATGTTGATCCAAGATGTTCCGCGATTTATGCGATGTCCGCCGAGGAAGTTGCAATTTGTTTATTTACCCGAGTTGTGCAGCTCTTTACATGAGGAATGGAATCAATATTTCCGTGCCCAATAGACGGACATATGCGGTTTTCGTTCTGATGTCAGAAGTTCGGTGCTGCAACTTGGAGAAATGATGTTTATTGCTGGACGTCCGGCTGATTTGGAGAATCTCCCTTGGAGTCGGAATTCGTGGAGCGATCGTTTTTCCAGATTTCTACTGGACAGAAATAAGATCCTGTGCCATGGATTTTCCTCTTCTGGTTTTCCCTGGGTCTGCAGCACGTCTGATGATTCTTCCTCCCGCTGAACTTTGCAGCTTATCTTGGAGCCTTGGTGATATTATTCCTTTTCCTCCAAATTCTAATTATATTTCTCAATAGTTAAAATATGTTTTTATTCCAATTGTTTTGAGTTAGCATTAAATAAGACCCCTTTGACTTATATATTTTAAGTTATGAATCCTGTGGATTATTGTTAGGATGTTCTAAATTCCCTTTTGGCTAACTTATGTTCTTTTATCCCAAATTCAAGTTTAGATAAATAATTGAATAAGTTTAATATTGTTAACTTTAAAATTTAATATTCTAACGTTTTTTCTACCACTATACGACTGGCCATTCCATTTATTATTTAAGTTGTTTATTTGTTTTGTTTAGTTAATGAGATGTTTAAAATTTGTAAAATGTTTTGAAAATTCTTTAAAAATGAAGTTTAAATTTTAATAAACGTTAGATTTTGAAAACCTAAATTCTGTGCTCTCTGTCTTTTACTTTAATGTTTTTATTTTTAGGTAAAGTGTCATTTTTAATACTTTACAGGATTAGTACATATTTGTACACTTAGGGTAACTGGTCAATAGGTCCTCTTTCAGTTTATTTAAGAATTCAGTTTATTTCTAGAATGTTTTCAGGTTTGAGGAACTTTAGAACTTTTTCAGAATGTTTTCAGGAATTTAGAATGTTTTGAATCTTTTAGAATTGTTTCAGTATTTCATAAAGTTTCTTTCTTTTCCCCCCCAACATTTGTGATATGTATTTATGATCACGTATGATCATTATCTTCATATACGCCAGTTATGGCGATGTTTTTGGCCAATGCTGTTAGGCCTAACTGAAGTCTTATAATTAAATTGACAAGACTTTGTGTGAATAAACTTTCCGATGTTACCATTTTCCGAAGTTACGGAAATGGACATGTTTTGTTCGTTATGATGTTTTAAGTTCGCAGAAATAAAGTTATTTTTCGTTTAACGCTGACTACCTTCATTTTCTCCACTGTGACGCTCTGCTATTAACTGGTTTTTGAATTATCACCAATGCAATAAGCAGTAAAATTCCAACAAAATGGATATTTTAATTTTTGGATATTTTAAATGGATATTTTAATTTGTGGATATTTTAAATGGATATTTTAATTTTATGGATATTTTAATTTTATGGATATTTTAAATGATGGAATGAGGATGATGGAATTAAGAGCATAGCATATGGTCATTTTAAATTGTAAATTAGTTTGCGGGAAGTTAGCGGTAGGCCCAGGTTCGATTCCCTCCACTGCCTAAACTGCCGCTGTATTCAGGCAGAGTACAATAACGTTAAACATGTGGGTCCGTAAGTCCTTCCGAGAGGTTGATGGTGGGGGAAGGTCCCTGTGGATGCCTCCCCACTGGGTTCCGGTCTAAATTGGGTGAATAAAAAGAAAGTTATGGAGATTGTCGCAGAGGACACAGTAGCCCAGTGGTTAGCGCGCTGGAATTGCACTCGGTAGGCCTGGGTTCGATTCCCGCCACTGCCAAAACTGCTGCCGTGTTCACGCGGAGTATGATCACGTTAAACATATGGGTCCGTAAGTCCTTCCGAGAGGTTGGTGGTAGGGAAAGGTGGGTACGGTCCCTGTGAATGCCTCTCCCACTGGGTTCCGGTCTAAATTGGGTGAATAAAAAGAAAGTTATGGAGATTGTTGCAGAGGGTGTGATAGCCCAGTGGTTAGCATGCGGGAATTGCACTCTGTAGACCCCGGTTCAATTCTCGCCACTGCCAAAACTGCTGCCGTGTTCACGCAGAGTACGATCACATTAAACATGTGGGTCCGTAAGTCCTTCCGAGAGGTTGGTGGTAGGGGAAGAAGGGTACGGTCCCTGTGGATGCCCCCCCCCCCCCCCACTGGGTTCCGATCTAAATTGGGTGGCAAATCCTGGCCATCCAAACAGTTACCATACACCTTTCTGGTAGGTCGCGCCAGCGAGTTTGCCACGGTCAGAATTTTCAAGGGTTCGAACAGGCTGGTCATCAAAGGCGACTAGTTATTTAATAAAAAATGTTTAATTATAAGTATTTTCATATGTGTATTTGTATACCTATAATGAACTATACAATTTATTTTACTATTATAATGAGTTGTAGTAGAGTAGTAGTCATTTAAGAAAGCATGTTAGATGGGTCCAAGATCTAAAAAATATAAAATTGGGTCTTATAAGACCAAAAACTGGGTCCCATATAAAAAAGCACACTTAATTTTACAAAAAGTTGCTTTTATTTATATTTACATTATTTATTTATTCTCCTGCAGCAGGTTACAACTGCCTTAGTAATACATCCCCATCATCCTATATCCAGAGTGGCAATTTGTGAGCCCCAGAATTTATATATTATCCAATGTGATAACATATATTTACAAACATCTGGTGTACCTCAAGGGGGCTGTAGTAGTAGTATTTTAGCTAACTTACATCTTTATTATTATGAACGTCATTTTAACTCTAATTCATATATTATATATCGATATATTGACGACTTAATTTGTATTATCATTGATGATTCCTATCCCATTAATATTGATTTTTACCCCTCTAACCTAGAATTAGTCCCTAATGAGCCTAGTGTTAGTCAAACTGTAAATTATTTAGACCTAAATTTAGATACCCTCAATAATCATATTATCACCAATCTATATGATAAAAAAGATTCTTATAACTTCCCTATTATTAAGCAGCTATCATGTCGATCTTGTAATTCTATTCAATTGTTTAGAAACATAATTTTAAACCAGCTATTTCGAATACTTAAACTTTCTGATCCTCAGTTTCACTTACTCCACATCAATAATCCCATTTGTCAAAATTACCACTATCCAGAAGTATTTGTAAATAGTATTATTAATAATTTCAAATACACCACATAATAATTTTACAAGTGCATTATTTATCCTTGATTCGATAACTCTTTTTTTGTGAATTTCACCCGTTCTTATCACCTACTTACCACTAGGCTTGAGTCTGATACTGCTTACTATTTTTGAAATACTACATTCCACTTGTTCTGAGTCCTATACTGCTTACTATTTTTGAAAGTCTTCATACACATTATTTTTTGTTCAAGTGTATTCATTCCTGTGTCCACTCGCTTTGACGAAGAGATGTAAAATGCTCTGTCGAATGTTCTTCTGCAAACATGTAGACTCCCACGTGGTGGCTGTGCGTGCCTGTGAGTTAATATTTCTGTTTTATAATTCACTTGATTTTTATTATTTGTCCTTCCACTAGCCAGTAGACAGTTCCAATGGTGTCCATAGGTAAATACTATCGCCATTGTCAGAAACTGGCTATTCTATCGGTTTTAATTTGAATTGTATGGCTGTCCTGACGAGATGCAATTTCGCCTTTTCTCATTTTTGCCATGTTTGCCTTTTATTTTATATATATATATATATATATATACCTTTTTAATTATGATTTTTGTATACTCATCTTCCCCTCACCCCCTTTCCATTATAGTGATAAGTTACCTTCTATTTTTATCCTTAGTCTTGGTCTATAGTTACTTATTTGTAACAAATATGCTAGAGATGGTTTTTTTTTTTTTGTATTTACCGTAATTTATGCATAGTTTTCGATTAAAAATTTCAATTTTTATTTATATATATATATATATATATAATCCAAGAAAAAGAAGAATTAAAGGAACTTGGGATAACCAAATGCTTTGCATTTAATGGTTGGGGAGGATTGCGACTCCCCCTCCCGTTTAAAGCTGCTTTTCCAGCCTAGGCAAACGCTCACGGTACCAATGCAAAGCAAAGGTTGGTCCCCAATGTGTGCTAATACGAAGGCACCCGGACACGGAAGAACAAGACAACCAAACAGAAGGAAACTGGACCAAAAGTGATTCCTGCCCAACTCGCTATCATATATATGTTCGATTTACGCATGCGTGCTTTCTTAGCAGGTACGCATAAACTTTATTTACTTGCAAATTGAAGAAGTAAACTGTCAAAATCTACATGATCCTTGAAAATCGATCTATAGCAATCCTTTAAGAAATAAATAGGATAATGTTTATATAAAACCTCTGTTATGATTTTAATATTGCTATTATTGCAATCTTTTTTAAACGTGTTGTAAATTTGATTTCTCTTGAAGTGTCCGAGTATGATATTTCTGAAAGTATTTTTGGTAAGATTAGTTTTCCAATCGATGATATGATTTATCTTAATTTTATATAATTCTCTTTTGTCATATAACGTTGTATAATGACCATATAATCCATGTTTTTTTATTGAGATGTCCAGAAAATTTACCGCTTCATTTTCTTCTTTACAATTTTCTATTAATTCCAATTCCGGTGGGTAAAATTTGAAATCGAAATTGGTGGTGGCTTCATAACACCCCAATAGCACATCGTCAACAAACCGGAAATATGGTATCTCAGACAAAATATGGGTTCCTTTTTCATATGTTGAGAGGTAAATATCGGCCAAGATTGATGAGCAGGCTCCTCCCATTGGAATTCCCTTTATTTGTCGGTAATAATTTTTTCCGTTATATAGAATATTTTCTTTTAATACTAGTTCAATAAGGTCAAGGTATCTACGATAAGTAATAAAATCCTTCAAATCAAATTCTTCATGTAATTTTTCCAAGATTGAATATAAATTAGATAAATCAATGTTGTTAAATAGGTCGCGGAAATCAAAGCTTTTAAAACATATATCTTTATTACAATGTTTTAATCGATCGATAACTTCTACTCCATTTTTGATCATGACATGATTCTGTTTTTTGATGTTTTCCATCACAAACTTGAGGATGTTCAATAGTCGTTTATTAGCAATTGTCAGATATGATCCACAGCCAACGGTAACTGTACGGAATTTCACAGGCTCTTTATGCATCTTTGGAATGAGGATTAGATATGGAAATTTAACAGTTTTTATTTCATTACCGATTCGTTTGTACATAGCTTTAATCCTATTGGGTAGAACGTTCCCATTATTATGTAAAGGGGTGTACATAGTACTGTCTAGATAGCAGTGAAGAAGTGTATCTATGTAAAACTTTTTGCATGTAAATGCAAAATGTGATACCATCTTGTCAGTATAAGTTATAGCAAAATTTTCTTTTATAGTTTGTATAGCTGTAGGTATTGAAAGATTCCCAATTCTGTTATTTTGTCTGATGTAAAAAAACTGAAATTCTTTTGAAAAATTATATTTCCATTCATGAAAGGCTTGAATAGGTAAACTGTGTTTTACTGCTATTTTATAAATGAATTCTTCTAGATCTTGATTGAAATTTTCAATTACTTGGTTATATTCTTGTGATCTGTATTTAGTTCCGAGTTTGAAAATATTCTTTAGAGTTTTATCTGCGATAATATTCAGATCACCTGTAATGATGTGATTGTGATAAGGATCTTTATGTTTGCTATCAGTGCATTTGCATTCTGTTGTTTTAGTATCCAATACTTTATATATATTGTTGTAGTTGAAGAATCTTCTACCGTTTGTGCGTACAAAGCGGTAAGTCATTTTTACCTTAAGATCCTGAACAGGTAAGAAATTTTTGATACTGTAGAGTATCGATTTAAAGGGAATTCCATCAAATTTCTTATTTCGGAATGTGGTTATAAAGTATTCCATACTTTGCTTGTTCCGTATTCTGGGTTTTAATCTAATTTGAAATTTTCCGGCCCTTAATTTAATTAAGTCAAGCATAATGGCAATATTTTTATGTGTTTCTTCAATCCGGAAGTCAATAGGTTCTTCCAACTTATATTGCTGTATGTAAGCCCATATATGAGGTAAATATTTGATTTTTATACTGTAAATGACATCCTTAATCCAATTATACTTGATTCCATCTTTGGATTTAAATAATTCTATAAATTTGGAGATTTTTTCTTCTGTTTCATTATAGCTATAATGGTGCTTTCCTCTTCCTCTATGCCATCACTGTGACTTCCTCTGTATCAATGAACTTGCTAATGGATAATTGTCAATATTTCGACAATAATCTAAATTGTAGCTTTCTTTAAAATTGATGGAATTTAATCCATAAGGGAATGTCGTTGAGTACTGTTTAATATGTGTGGCCTCCCACCACAATCTTTCCTTCAATTGAGGTACTATATCTAGAATGGTGATGATGGTTCTAGTAAAATCATCATGTCTGAAATGCCTAATTTCCAAACTGCTTAAATGTCGATCGAGTTGTCTTTTCTTACAGACTTGACTCCTGTGTAAATTGATTCTTATATTAAGTGGATTCTGAGTCTGTCCAATATATTTTGTATGACAAGTAAGACAAGTGATACAGTATATTGTGTTGTAAGATTTACAAAATATTCTGTTCGGATTAGCATGTTGCTTAATTTGAAGCGGGTTGGCCACAGGACACAGTTTGCATCTTTTTGATAGGCATTTTTGAAATCCACATTATCTTATATGACTGTGATGCATAAAATCATTTTTAAAAAATTGTGATTCTGTTTGAATCGTGTCATTATACATATCATCACTAATACGGACATTTTTTCTTGTTGTCGCTTGTTTTTCCTGGACTGTATAAAGAGGTTGGAAATAGCTTTTAATAGACTTCATCAATGTAGAGAGCAAAGGGTAATCCTCATTCCAAATCTAATCCTCATTCCAAAGATGCATAAAGAGCCTGTGAAATTCCGTACAGTTACCGTTGGCTGTGGATCATATCTGACAATTGCTAATAAACGACTATTGAACATCCTCAAGTTTGTGATGGAAAACATCAAAAAACAGAATCATGTCATGATCAAAAATGGAGTAGAAGTTATCGATCGATTAAAACATTGTAATAAAGATATATGTTTTAAAAGCTTTGATTTCCGCGACCTATTTAACAACATTGATTTATCTAATTTATATTCAATCTTGGAAAAATTACATGAAGAATTTGATTTGAAGGATTTTATTACTTATCGTAGATACCTTGACCTTATTGAACTAGTATTAAAAGAAAATATTCTATATAACGGAAAAAATTATTACCGACAAATAAAGGGAATTCCAATGGGAGGAGCCTGCTCATCAATCTTGGCCGATATTTACCTCTCAACATATGAAAAAGGAACCCATATTTTGTCTGAGATACCATATTTCCGGTTTGTTGACGATGTGCTATTGGGGTGTTATGAAGCCACCACCAATTTCGATTTCAAATTTTACCCACCGGAATTGGAATTAATAGAAAATTGTAAAGAAGAAAATGAAGCGGTAAATTTTCTGGACATCTCAATAAAAAAACATGGATTATATGGTCATTATACAACGTTATATGACAAAAGAGAATTATATAAAATTAAGATAAATCATATCATCGATTGGAAAACTAATCTTACCAAAAATACTTTCAGAAATATCATACTCGGACACTTCAAGAGAAATCAAATTTACAACATGTTTAAAAAAGATTGCAATAATAGCAATATTAAAATCATAACAGAGGTTTTATATAAACATTATCCTATTTATTTCTTAAAGGATTGCTATAGATCGATTTTCAAGGATCATGTAGATTTTGACAGTTTACTTCTTCAATTTGCAAGTAAATAAAGTTTATGCGTACCTGCTAAGAAAGCACGCATGCGTAAATCGAACATATATATGATAGCGAGTTGGGCAGGAATCACTTTTGGTCCAGTTTCCTTCTGTTTGGTTGTCTTGTTCTTCCGTGTCCGGGTGCCTTCGTATTAGCACACATTGGGGACCAACCTTTGCTTTGCATTGGTACCGTGAGCGTTTGCCTAGGCTGGAAAAGCAGCTTTAAACGGGAGGGGGAGTCGCAATCCTCCCCAACCATTAAATGCAAAGCATTTGGTTATCCCAAGTTCCTTTAATTCTTCTTTTTCTTGGATTATATATATATATATATATATATAAATAAAAATTGAAATTTTTAATCGAAAACTATGCATAAATTACGGTAAATACAAAAAAAAAAAAACCATCTCTAGCATATTTGTTACAAATAAGTAACTATAGACCAAGACTAAGGATAAAAATAGAAGGTAACTTATCACTATAATGGAAAGGGGGTGAGGGGAAGATGAGTATACAAAAATCATAATTAAAAAGGTATATATATATATATATATATATAAAATAAAAGGCAAACATGGCAAAAATGAGAAAAGGCGAAATTGCATCTCGTCAGGACAGCCATACAATTCAAATTAAAACCGATAGAATAGCCAGTTTCTGACAATGGCGATAGTATTTACCTATGGACACCATTGGAACTGTCTACTGGCTAGTGGAAGGACAAATAATAAAAATCAAGTGAATTATAAAACAGAAATATTAACTCACAGGCACGCACAGCCACCACGTGGGAGTCTACATGTTTGCAGAAGAACATTCGACAGAGCATTTTACATCTCTTCGTCAAAGCGAGTGGACACAGGAATGAATACACTTGAACAAAAAATAATGTGTATGAAGACTTTCAAAAATAGTAAGCAGTATAGGACTCAGAACAAGTGGAATGTAGTATTTCAAAAATAGTAAGCAGTATCAGACTCAAGCCTAGTGGTAAGTAGGTGATAAGAACGGGTGAAATTCACAAAAAAAGAGTTATCGAATCAAGGATAAATAATGCACTTGTAAAATTATTATGTGGTGTATTTGAAATTATTAATAATACTATTTACAAATACTTCTGGATAGTGGTAATTTTGACAAATGGGATTATTGATGTGGAGTAAGTGAAACTGAGGATCAGAAAGTTTAAGTATTCGAAATAGCTGGTTTAAAATTATGTTTCTAAACAATTGAATAGAATTACAAGATCGACATGATAGCTGCTTAATAATAGGGAAGTTATAAGAATCTTTTTTATCATATAGATTGGTGATAATATGATTATTGAGGGTATCTAAATTTAGGTCTAAATAATTTACAGTTTGACTAACACTAGGCTCATTAGGGACTAATTCTAGGTTAGAGGGGTAAAAATCAATATTAATGGGATAGGAATCATCAATGATAATACAAATTAATGATAATAAAATTACTTAATAAACAAATTAAAATTACTTAATAACAAATAAATTAATGATAATAAACAATGATAATAAAATTAGCTAAAAATCAGGAAAAGTTGAGATCAGGAAAATACATGTTTTCATCCAAAGCCTGGAAAATTTCAGATTTGAGCTGGAAATTATCTCATATATTTTGTCCCTTGCCTAAGTATCTGAACTACTGAACTAGAAAAGAAAATTTGTAATCAAGACATAATTAAGTTCATTTGTTTTACTGAAACTGTAATGTTTTATCTTTTATAAAGAAATTAGTAAAATATAAAGTAAGTATATAAGTATAAAAAAGTGGCTATCCGAATGTTTTTTGCATTATTTAGAGGTCTTTAATTATTTATTGTAATAGATGACAGTAAATTATTTGTTGTCATAAAAGAACGCCAAATAGTAATCGTACTTGTAATATTTATATATATTCTTTGCAGTAAACCTAGAAATTTATGGAAATTTTGGAAATGTCAGGAAATTTAGTTTCAGAAATTGAGTATGAACACTGGTAATTTCAAAATTTTCTGGAAAACCCACATTTCTAACAAATCTCTAACAAAAACAGTATTTTGTATTTGTAAAATTTTCCAACCTTGATGATATTTCATGATTTATTTCAGGAAATAGTGGAACTCCAAGAGCAAGTGAGAGATTTAATGTTTTACCTGAATGCGAAGGACAAGCTCCAAGGCGTTTCTGACATTTCCCAAGAAGAGATTCAAGAGGGGCAGATAGTCATGGCTGAAGCAGCAGGGACCTCGGAAATGGCTCCAAAATCTCGAAAGAAAAAAAATCGATAATCTGTGCAATAGTTTTAACTCTCCCATTTCTTCTGTTAATCGGTGTGCCATTCAGAGGGACACATTAACCATATTTTTACATGTATTTCAAAATATGTACATAGTTATAAAATGCATATTAAAAACATAAGCATCAAATGATTGTATTATCAATACCTGAAAAAGGTACATGTACAAATATACAGCAGAGCCCTATTATGTATCACACCCATTAAAGCATGGGTTGAAAAAATATTTTTGGGGAGTTTATAACCCATTGGTTGCTTACTTTAAATTAAAAATCAAGGTGAGTATCAAATATTCAATTCCATAAAACATTGTTACTTGTGGTCTCTTATCCTGTTTCAAGAGCTGGAAGAAACAAGATAGGACTCATTTTAAATATGTGCCGAGTTGTTGGCACAAGCTTGTTCAATCCGTGACTTAAAGAAATCAAAACAAAATGCTGCTGATGGAAAAAGAAGCATCCGAGTTGGGTCCAACAAACAAATGAATTTATTTATTAATTATTTTAAAACATAGGAATTTTAAAGGATTAGCAAAAAGAAATTTAACAGATGTAAATACCATAGGAGATATGTTTGTGGACTGGCTGTGATGAAACCCTGGACTGGAACTCCATCAAGGTGGTTGCTGCATACAGCCCTCACTCATCAAAGAATCATGCTGGAACTCTTAGTCCATCGTAGTTCAGAAATAGAAGTGCAAAAAATTGTTAAATTTCTATCTTGCACCTTTCTGGTAGGTCGGACGGTCTGGTTTTCAACAACAACAACACAAAATGGAGGAACTTCCTCAAAAACTAACCATTGCTGAAAGTTGTATTTTACTTGAAATGAAAGTAAATGAATGCTTACGATTTTTTGCATTGAACACGCCCAGCAATGTTCAGAGTATGGTCAATCATCAATGTTACGGAGTCCCTGGACTGGCGAGTCCAGTTTTTACTGTGTAGGGAAAGGGATCAGAATGGAAGGAGTGTGTGCCAAATTAAATTTCTCTAAATGCAGCTAAAATATAATACTACTATTTGTAGATTTTTTATGTACATTGTTCAGTGGCCGCAATACCCACCTATTACCAACTTATCGGGATCAAGAACTATGGTTATAATCTTAGGGAGACCAAAGTAATTACTAAAAGTTAATAAAGAACTAAATTGATTCAGATATACAGTACCAGTTTTAATCATTATATTTAAAAACATTATTCTCTTACTAGACACATTAATATAAACGGAGAGAAGTCATACGAGAATCGTATTAATAGGTTGGACAACTCTTAGATTCTAACATTCAATTTTGAAATAATATTATCCATGCAGTTTCTAAACTACTGTACCTGATTATTTGTTCATTTTTACACCACACTTCAAGATTCACTTCCTGTTGAGAATTACACCATTCTTCATCAAGAGTCCTGGAGCTTCCCTTTCAAGCTGGGAACTTTCTATGGCACTGATAAATACTCCAATTGAATAAAACTGCTTGCTCTCAAAAACTCTACACAGTTGCAACTTACAGTGATATATATATATATATATATATTTCTAATTTCCAGAAAGTTCTAGTACATTTTTAACTCCGTCCTGGTATGTAGACTCACTATCGCCACTCGGATCCTTGTAACCCACTTACTTGGAAAACTCTCTTTGCTTGCTCTTGGAAAACCACCCTTTGGCTGGCACCTCTGTCGATTCGACTCATTAATTAATGTTTTAAATTTATGGCATTACAGAGTGAAATCTATTTTTGTAAGCCCCAGAGTGTTTAATGGGTTTACTGTCAGTGAAAAATAGGAGAGCATGCTCCCGTTTTCTGACAAGAATCCCAACCTTTCTTTGGCTGCTCTGATTCTTTGTCCGAAGTTCTGAAGAAAAATGCATGGTGTTATGTAGATTATTTCATTTTATCGCATACATGGGGGATAAAGGATATCAGGATATATCTGTAGATATCCTAAGAAGAGGATTTTACTAGGATATCTACGGATATATTGGAAGACTGAACTAGGTCAAGGTCATGTTTTCCTCCTCCGAAAGAGCTCATCTAGGCAAAGATGCCATTGATGAATACGGGTTGCATTGATTGCAAAAAAACCTTCTATGAATTGGGGATGTTTTTTGTGGTTTTGAGGGTGGTGGTTGCAAGTAGTGCATATCTGTAACCTGTGCTTAATGGATGAACATGTTTTGTTTTTATTTTGATGGGTACTTGAAAGTACATATTAAGTATGAAGTTTATTCATAAATACGATGTAAGCAGTTTAGATATCTTGGATATAGATTAGAAATAAATTTTATTTAGACAGGCTCATAAAATTAGATTTGAGTGGTTCATAAAATTGAGCAATAAGTACAGAAAGATAATGTGCCCGGTTTATATTATTGCATTTAGTGCCTAAAAACGCTAAGTATCAGACTGGTGGATTAAAATGCTTAATAAGTCATTTGGCATTAGCACAACATGTACAATCTGAAACCACTACTACTTTTCCCGATAAATAAACAAAAATTAGAAATAGATGAAAGAGGAAGATTGTTAAACAAACACCTTATCCGCAGAATAAATACTATCAAAACTGTTTTCATTTTTCTTCAACTTCCAAATTTTGTTAAATTATTCCATGTTTGGTATACATTTCAGGTAAAATGTTCTGAAAGTTTTATTTCTATAAGGATTTTTGCTCTAAAACAAGTATTTAAAAATATAGATTTCAGGACTAGTGTTCTTTTGCACTATTTGCACAAAGTCCATTCAAACATAGGATAGAGGCGAAGTAATGGGAAGGGAAAATAAAAAATTTTATGTTAGCATCTTGCAATAGCTTCAATCTTTGCTACCTTTGATGACATATGGCAGAATTCACTTCGCATTACTTACTAGCAGCCTTCGACAACCAGCACCTCTCACTTTACAAAACAAAACATAACTTGCAGGAAGAAGCTTTTCAAAGCGAACCCCTCCAGCTATGGGGGCAGGTAGGTCACTGCTGACAATACACCCACTTCACTTGATTCACTAGTTGTCAACCATTTACCCATCAGCTACGTGGGCAAGTCGTAGCTAATGATTAGTATGTCATTATGTCATAGTATATGCCAACCTACCAGAAAGAAAAATAGGAACATTTTGTGCAAGAAAAAAAGAAATTTATGATTTTTGGCCGCCCTAACATGGCACTTTAATGCAATGATTTAAAGCTTAAATTTTAAAGTAATTGATACTTACATATAAAGTTATTAGGATCATTATTTAAAAGTCTAAAGATGCAAATGTATCAAATTCTAATTTACGCTTTTGAAATGGTTTTTAAATCCTCAAATCATTATTTTTGAATACTGTTATTCAGAAAATAGGATTTTTATTTAGAAATTGATGACCGGTGTGTAAAAATATACCATTTACGCCCAAGGCTGGGAATTATATTTTATAGCCATTCACCAGGTTACTACTCTTGCTATTAATGAGTAACTGACACACATGTTTCTTTTCAATATTTTGTGTGTATAGGTAAATAGCTATTTTGTATACTACATATAGGAGAACCATCATTTAAATATTCGTCATAGAAATTAAATTACAAATTTAGAAAAATATGCAAAAAAATATTTTTCTCAGAGTTCGCGGGCCTCTGTTCTACAGTTTTTTTATTGCAAATTGCATTAAATAATAAATAAAATAGTAATATTAATAATTAACGTATTTGAAGAATGTATTTATTCTTGCACAGAAAAGTAAATGTGCTTTGATAATCACAATCGTGGGGAAAATATTATCTTTTTTTTCCTCCATCTTAAAAAATATCATTAAAATCTGTTTTTCCCCACTCCTAAGGGTAGCAGGTATAAGAGTGTGTATCAGCAATTCGAAACAAGTTTTCACCAATTTATTAAAAATATATTCTATTTTATACAACTTAAGAAAAATGTCTTCTGGACTTGTATATTTTACAATTGTGGAGATTTCCATCCAGTATCATTTCATTATGCTGTAAGTAGAAGAGTAGGCCTCAATACTACAAAGTTGAGAGGAGAACTTTTCTCAACTCTAATATGAAATGCTGTATGAGAGAGTTGAGAGAATGTGAATAACATCTATAGTTGGGATAGCACTGGCTGAAATGCCACTTTTCGCAGTTATATGTCAGAACCTAATAGATAAAAACTAGCCGAATACCAGTTGAAAATCAACGGTCTCGCAATAAGCACCCTCTGAATATTGTCATTTTTTAAATAATTTGCGTTTCACATTTATTCGGCAAATCAAATGTTTTAGTGTGCAGAACCCCCTAAAGAAGAAAATATTGAAAAATTTAAATTGCTCACGTCTTCCTTTTGAACTATCTACCAGTACACCAAATTAAAGTCTATCTCATCCCGAAACATACTATTTTATAATCTCCCCTTACGAAAGTTTTTTTTTGGTGCACCCCCATAAATGACCATTTTTGAAAAACTCTGTTCGTATTGGGCTTTTTATCAACTGATTTTCCCATATACCAAATATCAAGCCTTTATCACATTTAAAAGGAAGCTTGTCTCATTTATTCCGAAAATCGAACATATTGGCATTCAGTACCTCCTCAAGTAGCAAGTATTGGAAATCTGAAATTTACACACTTTCTTCCTTTCAAACTATCTACCAGAACACCAAATTTGATGTCTCTATCCTGTTGTGGAGCATGTTTTTCTATCACTCATATTTCGAACATTTTTCTGTGTTGCACCCCCCTTAAATGATTATTTTTGGGAAATCATAATAATCTTTTTTTAGGGCTCTTTTTATCAAATGATTAGCCCATACTAAATTTCAAGCTTCTATCACACTGTAAAGGAGGCATTTTTCAGTTTTTCGTGAAGTCAAACATTTTAGTGTGCGGCACCCCTACAGTAACAAATGTTGGAAAACTGAAATTGCACACTTTCTTCCTTTCTATCTATCTACCCATATACCAAATTTGAAGTCTCTAACTCATCGCGAAGCATGCTTTTTCTAACATTTCACCCTTCAAATGTTTTTCTGTCGAGTATCCACCCCTCTTAAATATACATTTTTGAAAAACTCCATTCTTCTTGGGTTTTCTATTAAATGATTCACCCATATACCAAATATCAAGCCTCTATCATGTTCTAAAAGGGGTATTTCTACTTCATTCTGAAAATCGAACATTTTTGTGTGCAACACCTCCTAAAGTAGAAAATATTGGAAAACTGAAATTGTACACTTTCTTCCTTCCAAACTATACCCATACACCAAATTTCAAATCTCTATTTCATCCCAAAGTATGTTTTCTTATAAATTCACCTTTCGAACATTTTCCTTTAGAGCACTCCCCCCCCCCCCACCTCCCCCTTAAACGAACGTTTTTGAAAAACTATATTCATATTGGATCTTTTCATCAAATGATTAGTCCATATACCTAATTTCAAGCCTCTATCAAATTTTAAAGAAGCCGTTTCTCATTTATTTGGTAAATCGAACATTTTGGTGTGTGGCACTCCCATAAGTAGAAAATATTGGAAATCTGAAATTGCACACTTTTTTTCTTTTCGAACGATTTACCCATACACCAAATTTGAAGTCTCTATCTTATGGCAAAGTATGATTTCATAAGTATCATTTCACTTTTCAAGTAACATTTGAACACAATGCAAAGTATCATTTCACTTTTCGAACGTTTTGGTGTGGAGCACCCCCTCTAGAGATCGTTTTCGAAATATTCGATTTTTCCAGGGGGTTTTATCGAACCATCGACCTGTATGCCAAATTGCAAGTCTATCTATTCGGGAAGTGCCTAAAAAAAGGCGTGACAGACAGACGGACACTTGGCAATTAGTATATATAGATGTAAAAATTATTTGTTTTGTTCAAAATAGTTCAAATCCAATTTATGAATATACAAAAATGATTTAAATATTTTGAACTTTAAAAAAAAAATACAGTTTTTAGTTGTGCTGGTTTTTGCCTGACTTTTACTTTCGCTCGAAATATCTTCTAAACTGCTAAACTGTGATAGATGTAAACAATAAAAATGTTCAATAAAAAATCCAGTTTCTACATTAATAATTTTATTAGTTTTTAAGGAATTAATTGTCAAGTTCAAGAAGATTAAAAATTTTTCATTTTTCAAATTTGTAATGCTTATACATGTCTTAAACTAAAAATGCTAGCTATGAACTATTGACTGCACATAATGTCACAATCAACAAATTTACTTTCTATCATCTCTGTGCAGAGGTGGGTATACAAAACACATATTTTATATTTGATATATATGTGGTTTTCTAAAGTATTCTGCATCATAGAAAACCACAAGTTTTTCTATGTTAAAAACCTAACCAATGATTTTACTTCAATGTAATCCAAAACTTTGAAGAATGCATATTTGAAATTATTAGTATATTTTTACAGTTTAAGATAAAAAAAAACATTACCAGATCATAACTTTATTACAATTATATACATAGGCGATAATTATAACTACGGATTTTTAGTTTTTATACATATATATATATATCAAATGCCCTTGAAAAAGGTAACATCTCACAGAACTTTTTTTTAAATATTTCAAATCTTATTCTTTGTTTTAATCACCAGAAGGGAACACTTTACATACCTTAATTTTTTAATAATTTCAAGGTATGGTTAATGCTGAGGGGGTTGGGGGAGAGAATGAGTTTTTCTCAGTTATTATATCCTTGGAAATTTTGGGTTTTTCTTTTTTAACATTTGCATCCAATGTAAATTAAAATTTATTATATAATTTGTAAAATGTATTTTTGTCATGAAAAAATTAACTTTTAAGCCAATTAAAATTTTCCCATTTTATATTCTAACTTATTATTAATTTCAAGTATGGAGCCATCTTCTGTATTTCCATGATTTGTGATTATCTGTTAAATTTTCCAAAAAATGAACTTGAAAGTATTGGTTAATTCCTTTTATTTTCATAGCACCAAGATATCAAGTAAGAAATTACACCAAGTATAAATTTATAAATCATTCATTGCAACCATATTTTAGGCCAAAAAAATTCAAAATGAGGAAAATCTCATTTAATGGGTTAAAACTGGGTATGATACACAAATAATTGTTTTACATTGGTAAATATTAATTTATTCATAATCAAATTATGAACATATGACCCATTTGGAATAACTCAAGTTGAACCAGATGCAGGTATTTTGAGCAGTTCCGTAATTAAGTTACTTATTGTTTTGAACTCATTTGCAAGAGGTTTAATAACTTATTTTTTTAATTTCATTGAAGATACATGCCAAATACTTCAGAAGTAAATCATGTTGGAAAAAAAAATAATTTTTAGAAATTATATTACATTTTTAACACTTTACAACAAAGTTGAAAAGTGTTTATGACTTTGTTCATTCTGTCTGTCTGTCTGTCTGTCTGTCTGTCTGTCCGTTAGCACGATAACTGCCGTAAAAATGAGTTTATCAAAATGAAATTTTAGTATGTTGTTCAGACGGTCTGTAGGACCTATGGGAATATAAATAAATAATATCACCCAATTAGTTTTTTATTGAACCCGGGTTGAAAAAATGAAATACATTGAACCCTATGGGACCTAATTTTTCAAACATTTTTTAAGTAAATTTAAAATTCACGAATTGCTTCGAAATTTTTAGGAAATATTCACATTATCCCATAGAATATATAAAAAAAAATTCAGTAAAATATGTTAAGTAGTTTTTTAATTAAAAAAATTATTTAATATAGGGAAAAAAACAAATTCAATTAAATTCTGACTTTGGGATATCTTCCAGAAAGAAAAGAGAGAGATATTATATAATAAATATCTCTCCATTTGTTTAAACGTTTTGCATATGGGAGTGGCTTCATATTTTAAAATAAATTTGGTAGATAACAATTTTTCATTTTTTTTAAATTTTATATAACTCTTCATGATAAATTTAATTGATGGCATTTTAAATGCACTTTCCTACGTCCTAGAGAGTTAAAATTTGGTACACAGCTTAAATTTGTTGAACATTTTATTCGACAAAAATTTGATGGATCTTTAAATATAGATCATACATTTTTTTCGAAATGGCCTGAAAATAATCCCCGTTCACTTCTATACATCATTGGTGTAATATTGTTAAAAATTCTGATGTGGACAGCACATGTCTTTCCCTGCAGACTCATATTCGTTCTCTTTATTTATTCAATGATAATTTGAGTTTATCTGCACAACATACGTATTTTAAATGACATTGAATTTACATGTTAAACTTAAATTTGATAGCTGGACTCATTTGATAGCTGGACTTATTGTCAAAGGTGGCGTAGCCAAAACGCGAAAAAACTAGACTATCTCAAGAACGGCTAGTCCTAGAGTAATGGGGTTAGTCTTATTCTTTTTGTTGTCAAAAATCACATATAAAATAGGAATTTAATTGATATAATTGAGCACACGTAGTCTTTTATTTTTTATATATAACGATTTTTGCTGGCCATTTCGCAAAAATAGCCCGTTCCTTTTTCCCGAATCGTAGTAGAATAACCTACAAATGATTTATATACAAAATTTTGTTAAATTTGGTATATAAATCACTTGTAGGTTATTGAAATAGTATACTCCAAATTTTGTTAAATTTGGTTCATTAGTTTTTAGCTAGAGTGGATAAAGGCAATTTCTGCGGCCATTTCGCAAAGAAGGCAGATTCTTTTATTACGAATCGTACTATAATCTAATGAACATCAGGATTTCCCACAAAAAACATACCTACCAAATTGTATGAAATTCGGTCCATTAGTTTTTCAATTAGAGTGGATGTAATATCCACACAGACACACAGAAACATACACAGATACACCCTTACACACACAGACGTCTTCCTAAAAGTAGTTTTTTCGTGTTCTAGAAGTCCCAAAACGTGTAGATACTTTGAAAATTCGAGTTCCGATCTTCGGCACGATTCCAATACTTTGAGTACATACACATACACATATATATTATCTGTGTATTATCTGTGTATCTAAATTCCGTGCCTATGCAATTACAATAGTTGTGATTTTAAATGATCCCTAAACTTTTATTATTTCTTCAAGGAAGCCTAATTTTAACATATGCAGAATGCAAATATCTCAAGCGATTGTAAGATGAATTACATAAGAATTGCTGAATTTTTTTCACACAAAATTATTTAGCTCTGGAGTCTGGAATACAAGTTATATGAATGAAATATTCATTGATTTTGCATAAAGAATCAGATGATTTATATTTCGATACAGTTTTAAATATTTAAGTATAATAAATTACTGTAGTACTGTGATAATGTAAAAGATATTACCACTGAATGAATCACATTTTAGAAATTTTTAAATGAAATTACATTTCAGTTGGAAAGTGTTTCATAATCAATGCTTATGCATGATTGATCTTTCTTGTTGTATTAATAAAGTATTATACAGGGTGTCCTGTCAAGACCGCATAAACTCTGCAGAGTGAGAATGCTCGCTCGGAGTGCATAAAAAGTACCTAAGAACCATACCTCTATGACCCAAGTTTTCAAGAAAAATTTGAAAGAAAAAGTATGATGTCACATCCGGTGCACGGAAAATAAGCTTTAATGGGAACATGAACATTGGTACTTGCATATGATATTATGTTTACATAGGAAGATTCTCAAAATGACCGCCATGCATATTCAGGCATGCATGCACATGCCATAGAATGGCTGACTGCACACAATCCAGCGTTGTGTTGTCCACAAGTGAACAAACACAACATGAAGACACAACATGAAGAATTATGAACGTATGACCCATTTGGAATAACTCAAGTTGAACCAGATGCAGGTATTTTGAGCAGTTTTGTATTAAGTTACTTATTGTTTTGAACTCATTCACAAGAGGTTTAATAACTTATTTTTTTAATTTCATTGAAGATGCATGCCAAATACTTAAGTAAATTATGTTGGAAAAAAAATAATGTTTAGAAATTATATTACATTTTTGTATTAATAAAGTATTATACAGGGTGTCCTGTCAAGACCGCATAAACTCTGCAGAGTGAGAATCCTCGCTCGGAGTGCATAAAAAGTACCTAAGAACCATACCTCTATGACCCAAGTTTTCAAGAAAAATTTGAAAGAAAAAGTATGATGTCACATCCGGTGCACGGAAAATAAGCTTTAATGGGAACATGAACATTGGTACTTGCATATGACATTATGTTCACATAGAAAGATTCTCAAAATGACCGCCATGCATATTCAGGCATGCATGCACATGTCATAGAATGGCTGACTGCACACAATCCAGCGTTGTGTTGTCCACAAGTGAACAAATGCAGCATGAAGACAAGCAACTAAGTCACTTTCTGTAATAACTGGGGTTCGATATACCAATTCCTTTAAATGGCCCCACGGGAAGAAATCCAAAGGTGTCAGATCTGGCGATCGTGGTGGCTGCACTACCGGACTCCTATGTCCAATCTAGCGACCTGGGCATTCCATATCCAACCAATCATGTACAAGAGAGCTGAAATGCACCAGTGCTCCATCATAATGGAACCATAGACCACATATTGCCGATAAGGCTATGTCATCGAGGAAATCAGTTAGTACATCACAAAGAGGTACAAAGTATGAATGTCCCGTGAGCCAGCCGTTCAGGCAGTAGATGTGGTCCAATAATATGATTGCTGATTGCTGAGTAAGCCAGCCCACACATTTACAGACCAGCGGACCTGATGTTTCTGCAGGCAAATTGCATGAGAATTGGACTCTGACCACACATGGCTGTTGTGACTGTTGAAGACCTGTTGTATGATTAAGTTTTCCATTATTTATATATATTGTTTTGAAATTCCAAATACATTAATATACTAGCAGTGTACCTGTTCTTCGTATGGAATATACGATATAAAAAAACTTAAAATTATGTGTAAATTTCTATAGTATTTTAAGTGGAGCTATTCAAAACATTTTATTAAAATTTTTAATTTAATTCTCCTAAAACAAAGTATAAGAATCTCTGTTCTCTCTATACAAATATATTTTCACAGGCATATGAAGAATACAACATCCATGTCCCGTTTGTAAATAAATTTACAGAAAATATAAAATTGAATCAATATATGCCAAAATGAAAGCACTAAAAAAATTATTAAAAGATATACACATGCCATTTTTATTGTTACAACAATTGACTAAACACAATGTATGAGTTTGAAAAATATTTATGAAAATAAAGCAGATGACTAAATAAATTGAAAATATTAATTATCGAGCCATAACCTGTCAACCCGAAAGCTGCAATTGATGTAGTACAGTCAAAAATGTAATTCCAATAAAATTTATTCTTATATGTATTTCTTAATTATTTAAATCAGAAAAGATTTAATAGAAATCGTCTGCTATATAATCTCATTGGATTTAATTCCGCTGCTTAGCAACATATAATTTTCCTCAAATAAATTTGTGGAAAAAATATAGCCTGCATAATGCTATGTCTATGGAAGATTTAATTTTGCATTTTTATTAATATCTAAACAACTCCTAGTACTAGAAACTTGAAACATAGACTAAATTTGGTGACATAAAAGTTGGGCTATTCCAAGGCTACCCATACAATTTAATGAAATTCGGTGCAGCCGTTCTCCTGGGATGATGAGACAAACACTCACATACAGATTTTCAATTTTATTTATATAGATTGCCTTGAAATTAAAACATTGGTGAAGTAAACCACGTTGAATAATAAAATAGTAAGGAAATAAGTTTAGAAATTATACTCCTGTCTGTAAAAATTACAATACCATGAAGGAATCATCAGAATTGAATGAAATTTATTCCACAAACGACCTGTATTGGTATAAATAAATGATTAAATCTACAAAGAAAAAAAAAAGATTGCATGTCATGTCAAAAATCAGTATTTGGTGAAGCCACAATGCACTGCAATAAGTACTTCTATATGATGTGGCATCAAATGAAACAGATTTTGAATTTGTACCTGAGGAAGAGCATTTTAGATTGCTTTTATCCAAACCCAAAATTCAGCTGTATTAGCTATGAAATGAGCGAGACACTGACCGATGAAATACCAGTCATATTCAATAGGTGACATATCTGATGAATATGCAGAAAAAGGAGCCTTGAACATTCCTAGCAATATTGTCCTGTTAAAATACAGCTCCAGGAATGCGTTGAAGGAAGGGCATGACTTCGGGTTCCAGAACTTTTCTAATGTGCCGGTTGTTGTTGATATTACTCACCATTCTTAGCAGCTGAGATCGTCCCAATGGCTCCCCAGATCATCATGCTTGGCGTTCGTCCAATATGACATTGGATAATGCTCTCTGAAAGGTGGTGTTCACTGCTATAGCATCTAGTGTGGATGCAGCTATCAATGTACCTATCCCAAATTAAAGCGGGATTCATCAGAAAAGATGACTTGTTGCCAATTGGCATGCCAGTATCTATGTTGATGAGCCCATTGTAACTGCAGGTGTCAATTTTGCATCAGGAGAATCATAGGCATAGAGTTTTAGAAAATATTGGGGGGGGGGGGGGGGCTTGGAGCTGCCCATTTTATTTTTAATGTGAGGCATATAAAGCCTTTCTAACGTACACTTCTAAAAATCGGACATCTTCATTCAACAGATACTCCTCAATAGCAAACAGTATTTAATTTACATATTCATTTAAAGGACATTTTTAAATTGTCCTACAAAATTTATAGAGTTCTTTAACCGTAGCGTACTCTCCGGCCAAATAATGATGTATGTCAAACACATTTAAATATCAATCATTCAAAGAAAAAAAAAAGCTGCTTTAGCTTCCAGTTGCACTCAAAATTCAGAACATAAAAACAAAGCAACAAAAAATGATCAGCAATTCAATAATTATTTTTCAATGTTTATTTATCTGAATTCAAAGTTTACTTTTCTGAATACTTTGGAATAATATGGAGTTTTATGCAATAATATATTAACACTATCGGATAACAGTACTTTGTAGTCAAGTATTAAAGAAAATCAAAACTCTGAAATTTGCTTTTCAGAAGAAATTAACACAGGTTTATACAAGTAATTTACAAATCAAACTTTTGGAAATTTTCACATATAATGATTTATGTCAATAGCTTCGTTACTTTAACCTTTCAGTGGACATTATTAAAATCCATTATTTAAATCTGCAAGCATGCTCATCTTTTTGAAAAATTATTAGAAAGTGAAACAAAAAGTAGGGAAGCAATATCTTGATGAAATAAATCTAAATTTGAGAGAAAAGATTTTCAGAGAAGAACATTCACAGAATATGTAACATCTTTGTTATTAAACTCAATACTAAATTTATTTTTATAATTTCTCATACAGAAGGGAAACTGTTCTAAAAATTCAAATTATTTTTATAGCTATTCATGCTTTAATACCTCCTCTATTTTAATACTCATCAAAACATTTTGTTGACGTTTGGGGCTGCATGGTGGGCATATTTTTCACTTGTACCTCGATAAAAATGTCTGCACAAAATTTATAGGTTTTTATATAAAAATACAAGACTACAATTAAGTAGAATCTCTAGTAAGCTACATAAAAGAATGAAATAAATAATATGTTTAAATAAATCACACATAATTAAATATCTAGATAAAGTATATGTACTTACAATTATTTAAACTTTTAATGACATTTAGCTTCAAATTAACAGTAACCTATACCGTTAAAAAAATCTGTGTATTTTAAATAATTTATCATGCTAGAATATGAAGTGGTTGACATAGCATAAAAGAAACGTGCAATAATTATTAGTTGTTAGGTAACGTACAACAGAAATGGAGCAACAAAATAGTGTATAAATATTAGAATTGTGAGGACATATTTAATGTAAAATGTTTCGCACTACAAAATAGGAGGTTTTGGAATATTAGTGAAGTTTTGAAGACTTTATCGTTTTAAAATATATAATGCAATACTGAAATTCTATAAGAACTCATAAAATAATACAACAATATAAATTAATAATGTAATAAACTATTTAATATTAAATAAAAAATGAATTTAAACGTTGAGATCTTTGGATAAAAATATTCATCAAGCTGAATATATTCAATTTATCCACTTTCTCTTGACAAAGAGTTCAAAACAACAACATATATTGAGTCAACGTTCTATTTTTCCAAATCGTACTAATATCTAATCAGCACCAGAGCAATTTAGAAATGACTTGCCTATAAAATTTTGCGAAATTTCATCAATTAGTGTTTAAGCTTGTTTGGATACATTGCACAGACGTCATGTTATAAATAATTTTTTTTGTATTCATTTTCGTTTGAAATGTGTAAATGCATTGAAAACCCATGTTCTGATTTTCGACACGATTTCAATAATAAACTTCCCTTAAACATTACAATGTATTGTAGGGAAAGTAAAAATTATGCATTATTTTCTCCACTATTTTGATCAATTTTACAAGATTCTTCATCCTCTATTTAATATCTGATATTAATTTCACCAGTTTTGTTTCCTTCTTATAGTAGCAGCTCTAGTGGTCACAGGGTGGTTAAGCGGCCTTGGCTAGGGGTGCCAAAATTGAAATTTTTATTATCTCTCAATATTAAAAAATTAACTGACGCTGCCACCTCCACTTTTTGAAAAATTTCTCATTTCTCGAGTTTCTATTCTTCGCCACGCAGAAACTATAGCATATAAAAACATAAAATTGGGTACACTTGTACCCAAGAGTTACATTTTAGTTTAAGAACTATTTATTGTCAAATTCAAAGACAAAATATTTGAGCTGTGAGTTCACGTCCTGGAAATACTAATAATAACAAGACCATGAATTTTTTAGGCATGTACTAATATATAGCTGAATTTTTATATAACCTTTTTTCTTATTCCAATGTAGTTTAAAAGTTTTTCTACTTTTTATGCATTTTTGAAGTGAAAACTGCTCGACACGTTCGAGTTTCTCTGCCTTGTACCGCAAAAAATTCAACATATAAAAATATGAAATTTGGTACATTTGTAGAGAAATATTATGGAAACAGTGAAATAAACTATTGTTATATTTGAAATAGCTCATGAAACGAGCTCTGTGAGCTCCAGCAAGTAGGAGGTGAAGCCTCCCGACTCGCAAAGCAAGTTATGGATATTCGGGGAGTTTAGCGAGCACGAGGCCCTCCCTAGCAGTTAAAAATACTAAAAACTGTTTTAAAACAAAGCACTGTACTTTTCTCAAAAATTTGTTTTAGAACCTGGGCTTTAAAAGAAAAACGCAGCTTTAGTAACTAGAAAATATAAACATAATTTTAATAATGTATCATCTCCCAACTGAAAATCAACTCAAATTAAGCAATAAAACAATTTTGAAAAATGCCTTCAGGAAATTAAAATTTGTTAAACTTCTTCCTTCCTTGATTCCATTCAACACCCAAATTGAGGCCACGCGAATTGATAACAGCTTTAAGGACACATATTAACTTAAATAATACCCAGGGCCGGTTCAAGGATATTTTCCTGTGTGGGAAAAACTGTTTGGGGCCGCGCTTCACACACACACACATATATATATATATAATATGAAAATCCAATGATAGAATAGAGTTATATATAAATTGAGCTACAGCCATGAAACTGAGCATGCAAATTTCGTTTTAAGAGTTATGCAAATGATCAAACTGTCAACGCCAATGACGTTATAGGGCTCATGCAACACGCACGAGAACAAAGTATCGTGCAGCATTTAAAACAACCAAAGTTCTTACTTACGGACAATTGGAACTGGATTTTCTGCTTTAATACTGAAAATTGTGCACAAAGTTGCCTTTGAGACGTACTCGACAGCACTACGAACAATTGTCTGATTTTGAGAGAAGTTGCATCATTGACCCAAGGGAAATTGATTGGTTCAATAGACGTATCAGTCGCCATCTTGGTCGGAGCGATTTGGTAGTTGCATGGTGATGAAAACAGTGGATCAGAGAAGACCTATGTAACCGTAGCAGAGGCTTAGAACGCCCCAGACAGACAACTGCTAGAGAGGATCGTGCAGTCAGGAAAGGAGCCACGTCTACTCCAATGGCGTAGCTATTAGCCAATCGAAAGCATTTGGTATCCCCATGGATCCTGTATCAATATATATCATTCAAAGACGGCTGACAGAAGGTAGGATTAAGTGTCGACGTCCATTAAAGAATCTACCACTTACCCCTCAACATAGGAAGAGCCGCCTGGATTGGTGTTTAGCTCAGTTGGCCTAGACATTGTCTGATTAGAGGCATGTTTAGAGATGAAAATCCCGTGTCTCTCTCAGTACTGATGAATGCTGCATAAGTGTGTGGATGAGATCTGGACTTTTTCATGATTATACGAGAAAGTTATTAAGAGCAAAGCATCTTAGATAGGCAAGAGCAGGAGGGGACTAATCCCTCTTAGAAACAGGATCACCATCACCTTACAAAAATTATTTTATTTCAATGAACTGTCAAATGTTATTCTCATCTAAATTTATAGCTCTAATTAGCGGTTTAGAAAATGTATTGCTTTACATTTATTTCTATATACATATACAATACAGCAATAATTCATAATACATAACTGAATTTTGGACTTTATTTGTAATTTCCCAGCACACAAATAATATGTAGGAAAAATATGAAAGGGGTCGAAAACTGGAATTTTTGACAGATTAATATACGTTTTGGGTATCCTTTAACCCAGAATTTCCCAAACCTTTTTAACTCGCGCCGCACTTTACAACAAATGAAAATTTTGCGGCGCACTTATTATATATATATATATATAAATAAAGGGTTAATATGTAAAAATTAAAATGAAGAAAGACAACGTAAAGTGCTTACACAATGGCAGTAAGGGGTAGTGACCTTACTCCCCAGTTATCAACATGCATGTCTCAAATGCCGCAGCATTGCATTCCTGGAAGCCAGCACTGACAGAAGCCAACCTCCGGAGTGATAATCATAATTATCACAAGACCTTTTATAATGGAAAGTGATATTAAAAAGTATTTGGCCCAAGTGTCAGAGATAGTTAAGTCCATGCCTCTGCATCCCTTTTATAACTTCAAAATAAACATGTTCAGCAATTTATATTTTTATGATGTTATTGCCCTCAAAGACGTATAATAAATGTTCATAATGACCTCAAATATTCACACAAATTTAACCCATATTTTTCATTTTTTCCGTAGTAATTCTTGATGTAATGGATCATAAATTGCATTGGATATCCTTGCCTGAATGCCTGTTGTAGGAATTTTCTGTCGCTTTCCAATCTGATGACGTCACTGCTTACAATTCTTTTTGTTCTCACTAGACCACGAATAAATACATTCCTAAATATATTCAAGTGCAAATTAGATGTCCAATGTCTGATTCCTGATGTAGGAATATTATAAGTTGTTCTTTTACCATATATATAGCATGACAGTTTATTTTGGCCGAAATCAATACTAAGATCCAGAAAGTTTACCACATTATTCTGTGTTTGAGGATTTTCATCCAATATTAATTTGGAGTGATAAAATTCAAAATTCATTTGAAAGCTTTCGTTTTCGTAACCAATTAACGAATCATCAACGTAACATGGGTAAATTATTTCATTGTTAATATGGGACATTTTTTCATAATGATCAAGATAGATGTCTGCCAAAATTGATGAACACCCTCCACCCATGGGGATGCCCTTGATTTGCTTATAGAAATTTAAACCGTTATATAGATAGTTTTCTTCTATAACTATCTTAATCAAAGATCTATATTTGTTTATTTCTATATATTTTTGCATTTCAAATTGTTCATACAACAAGTTCAGTATTCGGTATAATACCTTGAGTTTAATATTGTTAAATAGCTCTTGAAAGTCATAGGTTTTGAAAAATAATTTTGTTTGATGATTCCTCAAGGTCGCTATTACCTCGTAGCTGTTCCCAACAATATAAGAACCCCGATCTTTAATTTTTCCTCAAGGTCGCTATTACCTCGTAGCTGTTCCCAACAATATAAGAACCCCGATCTTTAATTTTCTTTAATATAGGTTTCAATATTGCAAGAAGCAATGTGTTAGCTTTAGTGAGGTAAGTTTTGAATCCAACTGTTACTGGTTTGAAGTTTTTTAGACTTTTATGAAGCTTGGGTATATTTATTAAGTACCAATTGTGATCATTAAAAACACTCTTGTACCCAAAATACCGTATAAGCATAAATTAATTATATAATATATTGGAGGAATTAACAAGCATAAGGACATGTATTAATAATAATTATATATAATTCAATATAATATATATATATATACGGTGTATAATTTTTTTAAAGGAAACTAACATTCATACTGAACCGAGCACTACACAACAAATATGCAAGATTTTATATTATTTTAATAGTAATGATTTATATTATTATGTATTTCATATTTTACTCATTTTTAATATAATTTTAATTCTTTCGCGGCGCACCGAACTATATTTCGGGGTGCACAGTTTGGGAAACACTGCTTTAACCTGAATCATTTATTTTTATAGGGATGTCTGTGCATATGTGAGTATAATGTTAGAATGAATGGAATGAAGCGAATAAAATTTATGATTATAAAGGGAAAAAAACATTCGGTAGATCGCAAATTTTCAAAATTCTTTAAATCATAAAAATATGACATCCAAAAATATTAAACAAACAATCATGTTATATGTAAGTTTTCAATAGAAATCAAACGGAACTTACTTTAGACAGCATGAACCGTTCTTGTGCTATTAAACGTTTTTCGAATATATGGATAAAAAATGATGCATAAAATTAATAAAAGAGTATTTATACGATATATCTATTATCGACATTCTCGTATATATAGCGTGTTTCATTAACGAGAAAAAACTAAGTCAATTTTGTTTTGTTCAATAAATTTCTGTTTACGTGAATTAATACACTGCTATTATTGTGAAATAAATTCTAGGACGTGGATATAAGTTTTTTTTTTTTTACGTGAATAACATCTATATTTGGGGTTTCTGTGGAGGGAAAACGTAGCATTACAAAAAATGTAAACTCTTTGGGCACTAATAATAATAATTTCAATATTAAGAACTTTTTTGTAGAAAACAAAAAAGTATCTGTCCGAGCGAGTGTTTTTTTTATTCTTGTTTTCATTTAAACTATAAATTATAGATATAAATAGTAAACGACAAAAATACGTGCTAGGAAATTTAGCATCAAAATCTATATTTGTTATTACGAAAAGCTTTTATAGTTCTCGAGTAATCGCCTTGACAAATTGAAGAAGACTGAAAATTTTTCAATTTTCAAATTTGTTACATCTCAAAGATCTAGCCTTGAACAATAAGCATGAATTTGAAAGCCCTACAAGTGTATATAATTGAATATTTGATGGAACTTTTTTTTTTAGGGGGGGAGGGCAGGGGGGAAAAAACTTAAAAATTAGTTTTTTAACACAACAAAGTTGAAAAGTGTTTGACTTTGTTCATTCTGTCTGTCTGTCTGTCCGTTAGCACGATAACTGCCGTAAAAATGACTTAATCAAAATGAAATTTTAGTATGTTGTTCAGACGGTCTGTAGGACCTATGGGAATATAAATAAATAATATCACCCAATTAGTTTTGGATTGAACCCGGGTTGAAAAAATGTAATACATTGAACCCTATGGGACCTAATTTTTCAAACATTTTTTAAGCGGATTTAAAATTCACAAATTGCTTCGAAAATTTTAGGTAATATTCAAATTATTCCATAAAATATATAAAAAAAATTTCAGCAAAATATATTCAATAGTTTTTTAAGTAAAAATTAAAATAATAATTACACCTCTTAGATGAAGCGGTCACGTGACCATGATATGAAAAGATCACGTGACCAACTTCAAAATATAATACGGCATCCATCTTGTCTCAAAATCGTGATTTTTAAAGTTCTTTTTAATTCATATTGAGTGTTGTATTCGTCGTAAAACCTCTTTATTTTTGCTTAAATTCTGTGCATCTACATACTGAAACAATGCAATGACAATATTTGAGTTTAAATGCTCACCCAAATTTGATTATTTCTACTACGAAGCCTATTTTTCACTTATCTAAAATGTAAACAGCAAAATATGTAGGATGAGTTGTATAAGAATTGCTGTATTTTTTTAACGCAAAAGTATCTAGATCATGGAGTCTGCATAGCTGATATCAATGAAATATTCATTGATTTTATACAGAGAAGGACGTTTTTTTTCGATGAAGTTTTAAGCATAGAGTTTAATTACTTGTAGTTCCATGGTCCTAATTTTTAAATAAAATAAAATAAATTATTATAGTATTGTGATGAATGAAATGAATGGGAAAATGTTATGAATGAAATGCTGTTTTTATAGAGAGATCCAGGCATGTTACTTTTTCTATAACTTCATTTGAATGAATTTCAGTTGTTTTCGATGAAGTTTTCAAATATAATAAATTATCGTAGTATTATGATAGTTTTACAAATATTACCAAGGAATGCATTGCATTTTAGAGATGTTTAAACCAGGCAATTTATATTTCAATACCATCATTTGAATTAAGTTCATTTTTTTCGATGAAGTTTCAAGTTTTCAAATATAATAAATTAATGTAGTATTATGATAAGTTTTAAAATATTACTTAGGAATGTATTGCATTTTAGAGATGTTTAAATAAAATTGCATTGTAGTTGGAAAGTGTTTCATAATCAATGCTTTATACATCATTGATCTTTCTTGTTCATTCTGTCTGTCTGTCAGCACGATAACTGCCGTAAAAATGACTTAATCAAAATGAAATTTTAGTATGTTATTTAGACGGTCTGTAGGACCTATGGAAATATACATGAATAATATCACCCAATTAGTTTTGGATTGAACCCGGGTTGAAAAAATGAAATACATTGAGCCCTATGGGACCTAATTTTTCAAACATTTTTTAAGCGGATTTAAAATTCAGAAATTCCTTCGAAAATTTTAGGTAATATTCAAATTGTTCCATAAAATATATAAAAAAAAAATTCAGCGAAATATATTCAGTAGTTTTTTAAATAAAAATTAAAATAATAATTGCACCTCTTATATGAAACGATCACATGACCCACTTCAAAATGATATATGGCATCCATCTTGTTTCAAAATCGTGATTTTTTAAGTTCTTTTTAATTCATATTGAGTGTTGTATCCGTCCTAAAAATACTTTATTTTTACTTAAATTCTGTGCATCCACATACTGAAACAACGCAAATACAATATATTTGAGTTTAAATGATTATCCAAATATGATTATTTCTACAACGAAGCTTATTTTTCACCTATGTAAAATGTAAACAGCAAAATATGTAGAATGAGTGTTATTAGAATTGCTGTATTTCTAACACAAAATAATTTAGTCCATGGAGTCTGCATGGCTGATATGAATGAAATATTAATTGATTTTATAAAGAGAAGGACGATTTTTTTTGATGAAGTTTTAAGCATAGAGTTTAATTGCTTGTAGATCCATGGTCTTAATTTTTAAATAAAATAAATTATTATAGTATTGTGATGAATGGGAGAAAGTTATGAATGAAATCATGTTTTTACAGAGAGATCCAGGCGTGTTATTTTTTCTATGACGTCATTTGAATTAATTTCAGTTGTTTTCGATGAAGTTTTTAAATATAATAAATTATCGTAGTATTATGATAGTTTTAAAAATATTACCGTGGAATGTATCGCATTTTAGAGATATTTAAACCAGTCAATTTATATTTCAATACCGTCATTTGAATGAAGTTCATATTTTTCAATGAAGGTTTAAGTTTTCAAATATAATAAATTAATGTAGTATTGTGATAAGTTTTAAAATATTACCAAGGAATGTATTGCATTTTCAACTGTTTTAAATAAAATTGCATTGAAGTTGGAAAGTGTTTCATAATCAATGCTTTAAGCATGATTGATCTTTCTTGTTTTCCATGTTTCAGACTTTCACTCGAAATATCTTCGAAAATGTAAAAAATCGATATAATTAGTAAGCGACAAAAATATGTATGAGGAAATTTAGTTTCTAAATTTATACGTATATTTAAAAAAGCTTTTATAGTTTTCAAGTAATCGTCTTTTGAAGGTTTGAAAGAAGTTTGAAAATTTGACGTTTTTCAAGTTTGTAATGCTTATATCTTAAAAACTAGAAGTGATAGCTATAAACAATAAGCATGAATTTATTGCTCTTTAAAAATCCTACAATTGTATATAATTGGATTTTGGGTCACTTTCTTGGTTTTTGAAATATAGTGGTTATAATTTCGATATTTTAACATATCGAAATTATAACCACTATACTTCAAAATCAAGTTTTCTAATGGGTGGAAAAGTTGTAATATTTGAAATGCCACGATTGTTGCAACTCAGTTTGGTTACTTACTCTTTTGTGAAATATTGGTACACAACCACGAGATATTTTGTTTTGTTTTAAAAATAATTAGGAAGTTAGATGAACATGGGGATTCTAAAGATGTTTAATGATTGGTGAGGTTTGAACAGAATAGATGGAAATATACGTATTCAAGTACGTATTTATGTGCCGCAAGTTTATAGATTAGCTAGAATATAAAATCTTGTCAGTAAGTTTAATTTTTATACCGCAAATCAGGTTAGTAAAATAATCAAATATATTAAAGTGGAGTCTATGGTCAGAGTTTTCAGATGAAATCGGGGCGAAAACTAAAAGTGCTAGCTATCTATAAATAGTTAGCTAGTAATTTATATTGCTTTGCAAGCCTGTAAACGAAACAAATAAATCTGAAGAAATCGAATAAACTTATTGAACTTTACTGGAGTTTTATCTCACTAATATATTATTCACTTAAAATAATTTCAGCTCCATTGAACTGGAGCCACTGCCGATTATATTTTTCTGAATTTATCAGGAGTCAGAAGTAACTTACTGCACTGCATGTAGGGCCATGAAAGTTACCCTCACCATTATTTTTTCTAATAAAATATGAATTTGTAATTTCATAAATCTTATGAATTATTTGTACATCTTAGCAGTGAAACATTATAAACAAATCATACAAATGATCTCATGAACAAATTAGGAATTTTACAGGTTATTATCAGCAATTTATTTAAATAGCTAATATTTAAATATTATATTAAAAATGCAAAAATATTTTAATTTATTGCAATTTTGATTTCGCAGATAAAAACCTGGAATCCTATTTCAAAGCTGTTTGTGACTGTCCATTGTAGTCCCTCTAAAATCTGATTCAAATACTGCAGGGACATAGATACAGAATAATGGAATACTAGCCAAATTACAAGAAAGTTTTACACCTTGACAAATTTAACAGTTGTTTTATTGCATCACTTGGAACGAATTACTCAGTGTTGACTGGGACATCAATAAACCCCCGCTACTTAAATAATACATATACAGATAACACTACTCAATTTCTTCAAATCCTAAACAGACGACAAATTACCAGTACACTATCTGCAAAGCAAAAAGAAAATACACTCTCTCCGTAATGCAAAAAATAAATGAATGAAAGATTAATAACCTCTAGGAGATGAACGTGGCATTAGATCATTAAGGTAGCTGTTAAATCATATGGGTAGCTGTTAGATCATATCGATGACTGGAGGTTCTGAAACTATTAAATTGTGAATATAGCTGCTAGGTCATATCGGTAGCTAGAGTTTAACTGATTTTAGAATTTAAAAATTCGTTAAAAATCTAATTTAAATTATTAAAAAGGTCTTCGAGACGCTTTTGTTCAGGTATAGATGAGACTGAGTGAAAAAATTCAGTGCGGTAGATATCGCGTGGTACTGTGGACAGACAAACCGACAGATTCTTCTTTTTATTATAGATTCACTGGGGGTGAAGACAATAGAAATGTAATGTTTAAAATGTCCCCCAGTTTGTGACAAGTGAATGAAAATATATAAAAAATGCTAGAAGATACAAAACCTAATCCAAAGGAACAAAAAATACTTAGAATAGAAAAGGGGATAACAATTAGGAAGGAAAGGAGGAGAGGAGTATAAATGAAAAATATTCTATTTTTCTGCCAAAAGATAAAATGCATCACAAAACTAAGAGGGGGGGGGGGTAAATATTTGCAATTATTAGAGGACAAGGCGGTAAAAGACTCAATATTTTTTTTAGTAATTTTGTAAAAAATAATAAACGAAAACATATGGAAAGAATTTAGAGATACATGCGCCCAACAGAAACACAGGGAAATACCCAAATGCTTCCAAATTAATTCAAAAGGGGGGGGGGGGGTAGAAATTAAAAAATGTGAATTTCGGGTGGGGTAATAAAAAATTTCTATTCGTTGGAAAAGAGGAATGTCAATATTTTATTTTTTCTGGGTTTAAAAAAAAAAATGGACAAAACAATACCACATATCATGTAATAAAACATTTATATAAGAATAATAATAATTCGGATGTTTTAAGTTGACTAGAACATGAGAATAGGGGTAATGAATTGTTTCAGTAGAAATAAAAATAAATCACAATATCAAAATGCATATTACAAACTTTAAGATTGTTTACTTAACATTAAAAATTGCTATATCCACTCTAGCTGAAATAATAGATCAAATTTCACAAAATTTTGTATAAAAGTCACCTGCTGGGCACACTGGTGCTAATTAGTTTTTGATACGATTTGGAAAAGAGGAACATGCCTTTTTTTGTGAAATGACCCACAAAAATCGTCAAAATATAAAATAAAAGACTACATATGCTCAAGTATATCAATTAAATGCTTATTTCATGCATAATTTTTAACAATTAAAAGAATGAGACCATTACTTTTAGACTAGCCGTTCTCAAGATATTTTATTTTTTTCGCAGCTTCTCTATGCCACCTTTGAAAATATGTCTAGACAGAAATTTGTATGCATGAGCAAAAGAATCTGTAAATTCACAGACTGGGTCTATAGAATAAATTTATTAATTTATAAAACAACTCTAACAATTTAGAAACAACTTTTCCACTTTTATGCAAATATTCATCAAAGAATATTTTGCTTCGAAAAAATCTTTTATACCATTTTTTTTTTCGTTTTGCAATGAAACTGGAAAAATTACAAAATTAAGATCATTTTACACCATTGCTTAATTATTTGGGTCTGAAAATTCTTCATAGAACAGCCACGGGGCCGATAGATATTATTTTGGATAAAAACGTGAAAAAATTATTCTTTTATCAGTATTATTCTGGCTAATGCCATAGACTAAATTCAGCATCAAATTTATTTTATTTGTTAAAACCAAAGAGCTAGAATCACTAGAGGTAGCCTTCCCATTGTTTGGTGATCTGAAAAGCATGGCCAGTATGTGTCCCTTCACTGCTACAAATGAGAGCCAGATTTGGCACGTTTGTGCTAGAACGGCGCATTGTAACAGTTCCAGAAAATTGTAAAAGTGTGCCATTGTGGTAGTTCATTCATTGTCATACACAACTTTCTTTTTTAAGAATCTTAATCTACATATTTTTAAATCTCTAAAATATACAGTTTCAAAATGTGTGGATTAAGATTTTGCAACACTTTCTCTTTTCTTAGACATTTATTTTAAAATTTTGTTACGACGGTTTTAGCTTTCTTTTTCAAATTGTCATTGCAAATTATTTTTAATTAATTTTTCAGTATTTTTTTTATCCTAAAACATAAATTATATCTATTGATAACATTTTGTTAACGAGATATAGGTAATATTTGAGCATATCGTTACAGTAAACAGACTTCTATTAATTGCTAAACATTTTCTATTTTAAAAGTACAGAACTTCGTTTCCAAATGGTTCTTTGTTTTTTTCTAAAATTCTACTTTGTAAATTCTCACCTTAAATCATTATATATATATATATATATGTACATAATGTGTATATATATATATATACATATATGTACATGTGTATATATATATACACATGCATATATATGTGTATATATATATATATATATGTATGTATATATATATATATGTATATATATATATATGTACATATGTATATATATATGTATATATGTTGATAAAGCCTCTAACAATTATGCTATTATTTGTAAAAAGTTCTATATTCAATATCTGTTAGATTATTTAAAAAATAATAGTCTATGTAAAATTGATTCACACTCTGTTAATAGTATCAAATTGAAAATTATCAATATGTATAGCGATTTAGATATTAATAATAAATTTTTGAAATTTCCATATATTGTGCTTATACCTAAATTTCATAAAAATCCTATTAAATTTAGAACTGTAACTAGTGGTCATAATTCATACTCTACTACTGCTACTAAATTATTTAAATATACTAAATACTAATTTACGAGATTCTAGTGATAACTACATTATCCTAAATAACAGTAAAGAATTAAAATATAAATTAAAAACATTTGGTAAAATTATAGGATTTCAAACTTTTGATTTTAAAGATCTATTTAATAATATTAAGATCACTGATCTATATGATGTCATTTTAGCTTTATATAATGCTTATATTACTAATCAATCTCATCTTACTAAATTTACAATTTTTCCTAAGCTTCTCCATTTTGTTCTTTTCAATAATTATATCTTTCAAGGTAATAAATTATACTTACAAGTCTCAGGTGTTCCACAAGGTGGCTGTAGTAGCAGTATGTTAGCTAATTTATATTTATATCAATATGAAAAATTCTTTACTTCAACAGATTATAAAATTTACAGATATGTAGATGATCTGATTTGTCTTGTATTTACTGATAACTTTGTCATAGATATAGATTTCTATCCGGATAATTTGGAATTAATACCTAATGAAACTACTATTAGTAATAATATTTATTATTTGGATTTAAATCTAATTATAGAACCTACTAATGGGATAGTTACTAATTTATATGATAAAAAAGATTTTTTTAAATTTAATATTAATAAATTATTACCTTTTAATTCCTGCAACTCCATTCAATTGTTTAGAAATATTATACTTAATCAACTTTTTAGAATTTATAGATTATCAGATAAAAAATTACATGCTATGCACATTAATAACCTCAAAATTACCAGTAAATTTTATAAATATCCAGCATATTTAGTAAATGGTATAGTTAATAAGTTTCGATTAGCCTAAATTCTCATAATCTCTCCTTACTATCTTATTTTAGCCGTACTTCTACATTCTCTTGAATTTATTATATTTTCATCTTTTTATCTTGCAGCTTTAACTGTAGAATATCTCATTTTATTGCTTTTACGCAGTACGGTTTTCATTACTCTCTTTGGCAACAGCAAATCACATCTTTTCATTTCTGCATATAGCAACATTGGTCTAGTCATATTTTGCTCGTCATGGTTGTACTTATGTAGTGTATTTTAAGGTATTTATGTTTTATTTTTCCTATATGCTTGTCGTCCATATAACACAAGTTTATAGATAAAATCTATCTTGTGTTTCAGAAATAAGCATTTTTGTGTTCATTTCGAAGGGATATATGGACTTGACGAGAATTTTTTCGAAATGAGCTTATCATAAGCCTAAAGCTCTTCCATGTGCAAGCTTTTTTGCTTGATTTTTTTGTTTTCCTATTTTCATTCCTCACCTTTGAAATTTGTTGATTGTCTTTGTCTTTATGACCAGCATTACGCTTTATAATTTTTTCTTTATGGTTAAATTTCTTTTATTTCTTTGTATTTTGTAGAAAAATTTTGGGATAGTGTATTATGAGTTACTACTTACATTCTAACATTGGATTTACAATTTTATATTTTTATATATATGTATATATTTATGTATATATATATATATATATATATATAAATAAAAATTGAAAGATTTTAATCGAAAATTATGCATAAACTACTGTATGTACAAAAAAACCCATCTCTAGCATATCTGTTACAAATGAGTACCTATAGACCAAGACTAAGGATAAAGATAGAAGGTAACTTATCACTACAATGGAAAGGGGGATAAGAAGAATATGAGGATACAAAAATCACAATTAAAAGTATATAAATATAAATAAAAATGAAAAAGAAAACACAGCAAAAATGAGAAAAGGCAATAATAATTAGCTCAAGATAAAAGATTAAGACATAGAGAACAATCAATTGAAACTACACAAAAAATGGCAGTTAGTTCGAAATTGCATTCTCATCAGGACAGCCATACAATTCGAATTAAAACTGATAGAATAGCCAGTTTCTGACAATGGCGATAGTATTTAACTATAGACACCATTGGAACTGGCTAGTGGAAGGAGAAAAATAAATCAATTGAATTACAAATCAGAAAAATAATACCTCCTCGAACAGAAATATGAACTCACAAGCATTGCTACCATGTGTAAGTTGAACAAGCGACTGAGCATTTCACCTCACTTCGTCAATGTAAGTGGGCACCGGAATGAATACATTTGAACGATACATAATATGTATGGAGACTTTCAAAAATAGTAAACAGTATAGGACTCAGGACAAGTGGAAAATAGTCATTCGAAAATAGTAAACAGTATTAGACTCAGGCCAAGTGGTAAATTAGGTGATAGGAATGGGTGAATTCTCAAAAATAAGTTATCCAATCAAAGATAAATAATGCATGTGTAAAATTATTATGTGGTATATTTGAAATTATTAATAATATTATTTACAAATACTTCCGGATATTGGTAATTTTGACAAATGCGTTTAAGATTATTGATGTGGAGAAAGTGAAACCGAGGATCAGAAAGTCGATGTATTCGAAATAGCTGGTTTAAAATGATGTTTCTAAACAGAATAGAATTACAAGATTGATATGATAGCAGCTTTATGATAGTGAAGTTGTAAGAATATTTTTTATCATATAGATTTATCATATGTATATATATATATGTATGTATTATATATATATATGTATGTATATATATATGTATATATATATATATACGTATATAAAAATATAAAATTGTAAATCCAATGTTAGAATGTAAGTAGTAACTCATAATACACTATCCCAAAATTTTCTACAAAATATATGTATGTATATATATATATATATGTATATATATATCTATGTACATATATATGTATATATATATATGTATGTGTGTATATATATATATTAGTGATAAGTTACCTTCTATTTTTATCCTTAGTCTTGGTCTATAGTTACTTATTTGTAACAGATATGCGAGAGATTGGTTTTTTTTGTATTTACTGTAGTTTATGCATAGTTTTCAATTAAAATCTTTCAATTTATATATATATACTTCTAATATTTTGTGTTTTAATCGTGGAATTTATACGAAACAAATACCAACTCCTTCAATTATTTTACATAATGTATCCACATATGAAATATGCCAGTACCTACATACGTTCATAAGTTATCTTACCCAAATTTTACATGCAAATACATATACAAATATGCACTTACACAAACAAACACATATGCATACACACAATACACACACACATATACGCACACATACCAACAATCACATATACATATATGCACTGCACACACACACACACACATGCGCACAACACAAACATCTTGCAGAGTGTTTGAATTGTGTTAATGAGGTAGGTCTTAAAGACTTAAAACATACTTTTCCTACCACTTATTTTTCTTTCTGTTTGCGATTCAGACCAAATAAAAACATATTAAAATAACTTATTGAGTTATTTTATGATTTTAATGGCAATACAATATGCCTAAACTACGATTTGAAAACTAGAATTTTTTACCATAGAGACGTCAAAATGCGAGGGAAGTCAGCGACGTACTGCATACCATCTTCTTTTATAATAAAATTTATACAGTATGACAAATGCAATGCAGTTATTAACTTAGGATGCTTTTATTTATAAATTTTATATACAATTTGTTCGATATCAATCAGTTACATTTTCCAGTACATATGTCAAAGTACACATGTACATTTATTGTATTAGATTTTTTTTAATATATTGTTTGCCGAATTATAGGTGTATTATTTCAGATGGTTAACTATTGTCTAATGCACTTTATAAGTAGTATATCAGTGTTTATTGCAAATGCGAAAAGTACTTAAAGGTAAAGATGAAAGATCCCCATTTCCGAATTTCCTCAATAAAAAACCCTACAATGTATGGGGATTTGCTTGACCCCTGGCTATAGACAGCCGTCTGCTGGATCACCCTTCGAGGAGTAATCTAAGTGATTCTAGCTCTTTGGGATCACCCATAGATTATACTTGTTAGCATTGCCCTCTCCTTAGGTGGCTCATTTGAGCTTGAATGGAATTTCATCAGAAGGAAACCATTGCCCCCGTTCATAAATGACTTTGCATGTGCGTCAAGGATTTTGTTTCACCAAAGAGAATTATTTCCTACACACATTTATAGACAATTTTTTGTGGACATTTATAGAAAATTAAAAGAAAACATATTTCTAAAGTGAAATTTTATAACGAACAAAACTCGAGCACCATACAACTCTACGCCTATGAGGGGAATCCTGTATAATTCAAAGGAATTCTTGCATGCAGTCCAAAGTACAGCAGATGCCGATGAATTGTAGGAGCAGACAATGACACACCTGTGGCAGTGTTCCAACGTTCGAGATAAAGCTGTACTGTCCATCACTGCTATGCGGATGAGGTGCCTATCATGCCGTGCTGATGTAACATTTCATCATTCACTGCCGGATTTGCGAATCGTACGGTTCTCGTCAGCCCACTGCTTTCACACTCGCATCACTGTCGTGGCATTGCGCTCCATACGAGTTATTATTGCATAAGAAAAACCCCTTCATGAAGGTCGATTATTCAGCCCCGTTCATACTCCGTAACTTGCTCATATGGTCTGTAGTCATAGAGGCATAGTAACTTCTCATGAAATGTTTACCGCTGGCAGACAACCATAGACTATTTTCAATGTACCACTACAGCTCTCTATTTATATGGCTAAAACAGCAGTTTAGAGGGCACTACTCAGCCCATGCATGCGCAGTGACTCTGAAAATCGAACCATTTGCATTTGCTGCAAGTTTCAGCTCAATCGCGCGATTGCATGGTGTTGCAATTTTTACAAACATGAATTTATATTATATCTTTGTACCATAAAGAAGTGATGCATGATAGGTTTTCTAAATATTCCATACGTATTATACACTTGGGTTTTTTACCTTAGACCCCTGCGTTGGACAGAAGGATTGCATTTTCGTCCCATGTTAGAGTACGCTTTTCTTGCCGTTTGAAATTTCTGCTATTACAATTGTGTATGTTTTGGAAGGATGCAATGATTATAAATTGTTGTGCTCTCATATGTGCTACAATTTCTCAATATACTTTTCTCAGAAGCATGTTTTTTATCATATCTGATCGATATCATGGCTGGATCTATTGCCACATCGGCTTTTATTCCATCCAATAATGGTGACAACAAAAGTAGCATCACATCTGCGGTGTACGGTGAGATAAAGCAAGAGAAGATAGCTTCAGTTAAACACTAACTGCAAAGTACTTGGCACAGTGCGAGTATTAACAGCAAAAGGAAAAAGACCCTCTGAGCATGCTCTAACTCAAGCAGAAATTTGAGTGCTTTATCTGATCATCTCAAGCTAAAAACAATGTCTTAAGGAAAAATGGATTAGAACCGTGGTATAATTGTACTGACTGCATAAGTTGCGATTGAATGGTGCATTTTCCAGTAAAACAATATGTAAATTAAAAAACATTGTTTTAATTGATATATTATTTAACGTGAATGGATCATTATTTCTGCTGTTTCAACGCACTGCACGCTACTGCATCACATTATGATGTATATGCAAAAGATCAATAGGATTTGTAGTCCTTTGAAAGTCCTACAGGGATTTTGAAATAATTTGATTTCAGATCAAGTTAGTTTTTGAAAGAATGGTTATAATTATAATATTTTGAAAATGCCTAAAGAAGACAAACTACCCACAAATGAAGATGGGGGTAGTTTCATTCAATCAAAACCCATTTCAAACATCATCAATCAAATCATTCAATCAATCAAAACTCATTCAATCAAACCCATTCATTTAAATCAAAAATTCAATTCAATCAAAACCCATTTTGGTTCCATCACAGTGAAGTCACCACTGATTTTTCTCACAAGTAAAGCATTGATAGAGATTTCAATATTAAGCTAAACAATTTACATTCTGAAGCAGTTTTATTCAACATCAATATCTACTTTTATCAAACATTACAAGTTTTTCCAATATTCATACATATGTTTATTCTGGATCTGGAATACAATCAAGGCCCTGAAAAGAAAATATATTTGGGTAAAATACATATTTAAAACTGCAGAGAAATATCTTGGCACAAAATTGCCCCCCCCCCCTCCCATTAGTATTTTGCTATTATTTTTTAAACAAATATTCTTCAATTAAAGTTTATAACCAATTAAATTAAGGTTAATTTTTGTCTCCATTAATACACAAAGAAAAATATTTTTTTCCAAATTTGTTTTGTAGTTACTTTAGAAAATAAATTGCTAAAAAGTTTCACATGGCATGAGATCATGAAAAAACTTTTTGCTGTAAAAAACAATTAAAAACATCCGTTATATTAAAATAATAGAGAACAGAATAAAGGAGTGTTGAAGACCCAGGCCTCCCAACTCATCCGAAGATTTGAGTAGCTGTTTAGGGTTAAACCGGAGGACATAATTGGAGTGTTGAAGACCCACACCACTCGGCTGGCCCTAGGGCTTACAGCAGGAATGTGAGTGGCCGGGAAGGTGATAAAAGGATGTAAATCTCAGCCAATATATTTCCTCCTTAATATATAGTACATGAATCCAGGAGTCGCGCTGCTTTTGTGAAAATTGTGCGTCGTCTGTAGTGGAGAATCTAAGCTTCAGATAGCCATAAAATTCAGTACTGGATTAGCTACAACATACTTTGAGATTTTTAAGTTATTTCATGATTCTGAGCAATATTCACAAAAATAGTGGTTGATGTTATTAGAGTTTCCATTTTGACATCATAGGAATGATCGAAGAATGTTCTTTCCAACAACCCAATCCACTTTCAACCGTCATTTTTAAGCACTTAACCAAAAAAATGGGAATTTTCAAGTACGGCCTTGAAAATGTTAATCTGAAATTCAAGTACTTTCCCAATTTTCAAGCACCCGTATGCTCCATGTGGATTATATTGCACTTCTCCAGTGAAAAGAAAAATTCATAAAATTTTTCATCCATAAAAATTTACTGGTCTGGAGGATCATTGAAATTGAAATCTTATAGTCCAATTGCAAATTTAGTAATCCTAGACCATTTGCTTGAAATGAAAGAAGGAAATGATTTTGGTTCAAAACAGGGGACTTGTAAATTAAGTTGTGTCATCTGTACCTGTATTATTTAAGTAGTGGGTGCTTATTTAAAACCTCCATTATATAAGGAAAGTCATGTGTTGCCCCACATAAGATTTTTGTAATTGAAATTTTATGTGTCCAAAACATATCCTCCAATTTCTTCTGGGGAAAAAAGCTGACGAAAGGAGACTCCTTACCTCCAAAGTTATATTAGTAGACCCAGCAATTATCCACAGGTACAACCAGATATTTTGCATTGAAACTGCAATGGTTGGTGATAAAAGCTGGAGGAACTTTAGAACCCCTGAACTAATATTTCTAGCTATGTTATCACTTGGTATCATGATGTTTATCTAGAAATTATTACAATATACTTGCATTCATTTTGAAAATGTTTCCAGTCAGTCTATCATCTCTCATACAAAGCCGTCTATCTTCTGGGTCCATTGATGTCCTTCTATGAGGCTAAATAAAAATAAGTGCATAAAATATTAATAAATCAAAATATAAATAGCAATAAATTTTTGTATAGATATAACTCACAGGACTTAGCTTTTGATGTTTTAGGGGATGTTTTGCTTTGTTCTTATCCATGGGGATCTAGAGGGGACACTTGCTCTCCCCTGTAATTTCAAGGTCACAAAGATGGGCATCAAGCTAGTCAATGTTGACATCTTATCCTCAAGTTTGCCCTCTTCAGGAAAAAATTCTATGGGGAATCCATTCTCGTCTTTTCTATAGGGTGATTCAAATTAAACTCATTCAGTATGTAATTAGTATTTTACTCTGTAGGAAAAACTGCTGGGCGATTCGTAACCAAATTTCATACACATACTTTCTTCATACCCTAGGGTGAGTCGGGTGGCCTGGATCTTTAACATACTTTCCTGAATATGTGATTTCAATTTCTGAAGAAAAAATAGTTCAAATTTCAGCCACTAAGGGTTTAAAATCTGGCATTACTGTCCTCCCAATTTGCATACTGCGAAGTATATCTGACAATCACTACCTATAAAAGAAGTCATAATGTCTTTTTTCACAAATCCACGACTAATGAAGTGTCATGAAGCTCACCTTACTGAATAGTCTTACTGTTACTTGTTAAACACTTCTATCAAGGGAATAATAATGCTTCTGCTGCACTTAAGGCATTTCGACAGTTAAATGTTCTAACACAGAGGTCCACTCACTATTTGCAATCTTCAGAACTCTTTTTTGTTGATATTTGTTAAATAAGTTAGGCAATATGTAAATTGTGGAGTTGCAGACAAATTTCACCCCTTGTGGCTGAAACTTGAATTTTTTTTTCCTTCAGAAATCGAAACCACATACTGTATGTGTATGGAATTCCGTTGTGATTCGCACAGTAGTTTTAGAGGTTAGTGGTTTAGGAGGTCTAGACACCTCATGTTTAATTTGAATTACCCTGTATTTATGATTTGGCTAATAAAGATTCGTATTTAGGGGAAAATAAAATAAAAAAAAAAAAAATAAAATAAACTAATATTTTGATTACATTTCTCACAATTACAACTGAACGCATTTCATTTTTCTTTTTTAGTAAAAACACAAATTCCGCAAAACAAGATAAAATATTCGCTAAATCCGTAGTTTTAACGATGGCTTCCGTATTCTGTAGTCAGACACTACATCACAATCCGTAGAAACTACGGACATGTATGGACTAGACTAGTTTCTCATTTATAGTCTAGATAAATAGCTTTTATTACGTATTCATTTCATTGTGAATAAATACGTATTTATTACGTAAGTGGCTAATAAATAAGATTACAGGCAGTGGATACTAAACTGTAGAATATTTTGATCTTTACACATGAAATGAGAAAAAAAAATAACATTAACAAAACTTACTTTCCCTCTAAATGTCATGTAAACTACCCAAGGAATAAACTGGGGAACAGCTAAAAATGTACTAAATATTGTTAAGGCTGGTAATATTTCATACCACATCTTAAAATAATGCTTCGATAATTAAAGACAAGAACGTGAACTTGTGAAGGAACTAAGTCAAGAAAAAAATTGAATAGTGAAAGTTTAAGTAGTCATCCTTGAGACTTGAGTGTCCAGTTTCTTCAGAATTAAAAATTTAGCTGAATTATATCTAATTGAGTATTAAAGCAAAATATGTTTTTTTAGACAAAAAAAGCAAATGACTTCACACTGAAAATAGAATTCCACTTGTCTAGTAGCGAAAATTACATTAACTGCAACTGTTAAACTCAGTTAACTGCAGTTAAATTTTTTTCAGTTCGGTTTGTTCCAAGAAGAGTTCCTTTCGTCGAATGTGTCAAATATTTATTTCTTACGTGAATTTGTGATCTAATTATTGACACATGGAACCTATCAAGGAGTATATAGGGAGTATTGAGTATGATTCTACTTTTTATGGCATTTTTGCAGCTTTAATTGCTGTTTTAGTGACTCGTAAGTATGTGGATATGTAACTATGCATTTTAAAACTGTAATTTGATGCAATTCGTTATTAAAATATGGCACATATAATATTTATGGGTATCAAATATAAAATATAATAAGATAGGTCTTTTTAATTTTTGCATTTATCAACAGCTCGAACAGCAGAATGTCCTAAGATTTGTTTTGAAATTCTGTTTTTTCAAAATTGTTTCAACAATATTTTATTGAAATTTTTTCAGTGAGTGCATAGAAGAAATTTAAAACCAATAAATATTTGATTGAAGTTTTGGAGTTGCTTGATTGGTATTGTTTATAATTTAAATTAACACGTACTAAAGATATGCCCATCGCAAGAGGTATAGAATGTAGACGCACATGCATATTCCGTACGCAAAAGAAATTTTTCCTTTTCTTTGCTGTACATGCGACAACATTCTTATTTTATCCTATTTGGAACCTGTAATTTGAAAATATTTAATTAGACTATTTTTCAGTTATTTAATTTTATTTTAATTATTTGCATTTTATTTTTATTATTTAATTTTATGTTTATTATGCACTTCAATATTTTGTATATTTTTCGACATTTATGCTGATATTTTTTACTTTTATTCAATGCAGCTTTATGAGTTTGCAGATACTTTTGTCTTAGGATTGTGTATGCAGATATTTTTCATTTTATATTGCTCTGTTCACCATCTTATTTGTATTTCCATATTCATTCATTCCTTGATTGTCTTCCCTTATCAACAGGGCCTTTCACATTTGTCCTCTGTTTCCTCCAGGATATAGAAAGGTGAAACCAACGAATAAAATGTGCATTTTTATTCTGACTTCTTTCAAATTTGTTTCTTAATATTAACTGAAAATATATTTTGGTTCTTTAATTCAGACTAATTTTTAAAAAAATCATTGCTTTACAAATATGAGATTTTTTCATTTTAAAGCCTTTTAGAATTTTATGTGCATTATAATAATTTGATGGGTAAATAATTGAAAAAAAAAAATTTGTTTTTCATTCTCAAAGTTAGGGTCACCAATATGACCTTGGAATATAAAAAAGAAACTAAATTTAAAATTCTAAAACATTTTTGATTGCATCCTTGTTATTTTGGAATGAGGTATGTCAATTGCCAAAATGGGACCACCTTTAGAGCATTATTAAAAGTATATAATGTAGTTTCCTCTTCATAGAATTTTTCATACTGCTGTGAAGCAAGGGTGTATTCATAGAGGGGATCCGGTGGGTCTGGACACCCCCCTCCGAAACGAAATTTGCAACATATGCATTGCCAACGTTTATTAGTGTTTCTAACATGCTTTTTTCTCAAAAAAAAATTTTTTTTTTTCCCATCTTTCCCTAGTTTTACTTGCGTAATCATAAATTTTTTAATATTTTTTTCATTATACCTGTGCATTTTTGCAGTGTGGCCTTTGACTACTGTGGCATACAACAATAAGTTCTAGAGATGCCACAAATTATATTTGAATCATTCATGACTATATTTTTGATAAGTTAAATTAAGAAAAAGTGCTCATTTCCTAACACTATATCCTTGCCGAACTGTTTCAAAAATTGACCACTAGATGGCGAGCATTGGGTTAGAATCACAGATTGTAATATTACTTCAAATTTGCATCATCCCTATGCTCTCTTGTTTTTTCGTTCAATTGTGATCCAGTATCAATTTAGTATTTGACCTTCGTGTAAATGTAATATGCTTATATATTCACATATGATAAGTGCAACATTAATTATATAAGTCCAATATTAGTTACATAATTAATCATGAAACAAACCCGAATTGATAGTTTTTTCAAGCGGATATGTAGAACATCGTGTCAAGACGATACGCCCTGTTCTAGCAGCAGTAAAAGAAAGAAAATTCCTGTCATTGAAGAAACTAAATACGTCACTTCAGATCCTTCAAATGAAGCTGGCACCACATCACTAGGTAAAAATTTTGACTCTTCGCAAACTGTTAAGGATATCAGAGACATAGCAAATAAAATTTTTCATCGAATCACGATACAAAAGAATTAAGAATGCAGTTCTTAAACAATATATTCATTCCTACTGAAAGCCACATATTCCCTGTGCGTGAAATTAATAAAAATAATTTAAGATTTTAGCATTATTGGTTAAAAAAATGGAGATGGCTGGCATATTCCAAAATTTATGATGGTGCATTATGTAAATATTGTGTAGTGGAGAAGCTGTAGAAAAGGGTCACATCAAAGTATTGGCTATCTTGTTGCTAATCCTTTCATAAAATGGAAAGATGCTATTCAAAAGTTTAATGAGCATCAAAGTGCATCTTATTACAAAAAATGTGAAATTGTAGCTGAAAATTTTTCAAGCTTTATGGCAAGAGAGAAAAAAGATATTGCAAACATAATTTATTGTAATCGCAAAAAAGAAATTGAAAAAAGAGCTGCTGTAATGCTAATAATTTAGTCTCTAATTTTTTGTGGACAACAAGAAATTGCAATTCGTGGGGGCTGAAGACAGTGGTTCTCTAACTTTCGAAAGACCGGAAAATAATGATGGAAACTTTTGTGCTCAGTTACGCTTCCGCGCAAATTCGGGAGATGAAACATTAAAACATATATTAAATTGCAAAAAGAATGAATCTTACGTTAGACCTATTGTTCAAAAAGAAATACTTGAAATTTGTGAAAAAGCATTGTGGACGAAATCAACAATTTAGGGTATTTTAGCTGACGAAACCTTAGATATCTCTGGTGTTGAACAATTTTCATTGTGTGTTAGGTATGTGAACGTAAATAATATATTATGTGATCATTATTTGACCTTCGTTCCAGTGTTCAATTTATCTGTAAAAGGACTGACAAACACACTTTTAAATCAGTGTTAACATCTGGGACTTGACATGAGCACACTTGTTGGGCAAGATTATGATAGAGCTGCCAATATGAGAGGTGAAATGAATGGCGTTCAGGCAAATTAAAAAAAAAATTATCCTAAAGCTATGTTCGTTCATTGTGCCAATCATCGTTTGAATCTTGCTTTGTCATCATCTCTATCAATTCCATCTATTAGAAATTGCAATGGTACTGCAAGCAAAATATGCAATTTATTTTGAAATAATACTTATGCAGGCAATATTTTAAAAAATAACTGTTTTCTTCCAGACAGTTGAAAAGGTCGATTACTTAAATTATGTGAAACACGATTTGTGAAAAGACACTACACTATTATTGTTTTCGTCGAATTATTCAACGCAATTGTTTCTAGTTTACAAGAAATAGCCGAATCAAATAAAGGTGTTTCAACTACTGCAGAACTCTTACTTTCAGCAATTGAATAAGGCTCATTTTTAATTTCTATTTTAGTATGCAAAAAGCTTCTTAGTTTTACTTTGCCTTTGTCACTTTATCTTCAAAATCCATCTCGCGATATGTCATCGGCTTTAAATTATGCAAAAAGTGTTACGCAAAAACTGCAAGATATAAGAAACAAATCCTTTGACAGTTATTTCACTGAAATATTTAAAGCAGCAACTGTTATAATGAGTAAAAATTTTGATTCTGAGATACGAGTTCTGAGGATTGTTAAAAAGCAAACGGCTCAAGATAATCATCCATTTGATACACCAGAACAGTACGACAGACGTGCGATATTTTTACCATGTTTGGATGAACTAAGTTCGCAATTACAAATCCGATTTGATGAAAATGACAACATTTTTTCATTTATTGAAATTATTATACCAAAATATGCAACGCCCAAAAAAGTTGATCTACTGGATAACTTAAAAATATATACTTTGATGATATTACTTCAGATTTTGCAATAAAAGCCAAATACTTGCTGTGGTGTCAAAAATGGGAATGCGTTGAAGAAAAGTTGAGGTCAAAATGTGCAATGAATGCTCTTGTGTCCTGTGATGACAATTTTTCCCTAATATATATAAACTTCTTAAAATTTTTTTTACTTTACCAGTTTCCACTGCAAGTGTTAAACAATTGTTTTCAACCATGAAAAGAGTCAAAACATTCCTTCGCAATAGAACTGGTTAATAACTCTGACCAGAAAAATTAATCTATTATTATGAAACAGTGGATAGGTGTTAAATTACTTAACTCTAAAAATTTATCGTAGTTACAAAGAGAGAAAAAAACATATTGTATACTGTATATGCGTGCTTACTGATTATATATCTTCGGTGTTCGATTATGATGCGATTTGCGATACATAAGTGTAAGTGCAATACATAAGAAATTTTGTTAAGAATATGTCATGATGTTAAAAGTAAATAATTAACTTTCGAATTTTTCTGAATCGTTTTTCTTTTTATTTTATATTTGTAGTATATTGTATACAGTGGAAAGCAATAAATACGGACACCTAAAAATCGAAATTATCTATAATCCGGAAATTTTTTAAAGATGAACGATTCCGATTAATCGTTGCAATTTTTGATAATTTTCAGAAAAAGCGATACGATTATCGATAACTATCCAGAAAATTTTCTGTACCTATGTGTTTTTAAATTCTCTAAACGAATTTCCACTATATTTCTGTATGGACATGATGTTGATTTACATTTTCGCATTTTTTGTTTATGATTTCAATAAAAAGTATTTTTCCTGTTGTTTAAAAAAATGACTCATAATCCTGAAAATTCAAAGTCCCGAGTGTTCTGGATTTCCGTCTTTCGGCTGTATATACGTCAGAGTTGCCGGATTTTAGCCAGGCCAAAAAAAGCCGGTTTTTATTAAAAAAAAAGCTTTTATTTAAAAAAGGTGATTTACAACCAATTGACATTAAATTTACATTACTTTATCTTTGATGCACTCCTAAATGTTTATAAACTTCTATTAAATATTACCAAGTACACAAGATTTTACAACCACTAGAAAAATACTATGAAGGTAATATGTCTAAAAGAAAAAATATATATACATTGAGGAGAATGCATTAAATTAGACACCAAGATTGTGTTTTGAAAGCCTGTGTTACATAATGCATAACTCTACATTACATATACTACACATTTTAAAGAGTATAATTAACAGACACCACACATCAAAAAGGAAAAAAATCAATTTTACTTCAAAAAGGAAAAACATTTTTTTTACACACTGGTAACAAGAGAGAGCAATCAAAAAAGGTTAAAAATTGTTCTCAAATTAAAACTTGTTAAAATAAATTTTTGAAAAACTTGATGCTATTCAAAAGAGTTGTTCTTGCATATGTTATTCCCAATACTGTTTTCAATATAGTGTTTTTTATTAAATGACTTTATACATAATTTTAAATATTTATAAGTAAAAATAAGACTCTTACATATCAATAAAATGCTTAAAATTAGTTAATTAATAAGATATATCACTAAGCAACTGTTGTCCTAAAATAAAATATTTCATTATTTAAAGCAATAACATTTTTAAGAAAATGTGTTCAAGGCCAATGTAAACCAAGTAAAGCAGTTGGTATGCCTTTTTAAAATTTAGCTGGCTTTTTTGTACTACCAGGTATTCCAATATTAATGTTTTCATTATTGAGAAATAAAGTTATTTATTAAATTCTAACCCAATAAAATTAGTTAAAAATACTTAAAAATGTGTAATTTAAAATTAAAATCCTTCACACTTTTTTACTTTCCTTATATACATAATGTATAAGGAAAGTATTGTGACGGGGTCCAAAATTCGAAATCGACTTTTCGACGAGAGAGCACGTTTCAAGCATCCCTGATCACAAATCAAACATTTTTGAAGTGATGTCTGTGTGTGTGTGTGTATGTGTCAGTGAGTCTGTGGAGACGATAACTGACGAACGAATGGATCGATTCGAACCAAATTTGGTACAAAAATCACAATTCATAAACACTGGAAGCCTGTTGCTTTTATACGCAATCGAATGTTAAGAACCCCCCTAAATTTTTGAATAAAGTTTTGAAAAAATCATCAAAAAATCAAAATCACTAATAAAGTTACGCAAATAGACATTTCTTATGTAATTTTTCATTAGAAAACGATTGGCATAAATCTTAAAATGTTAACATGAACCGTTCTCGAGATATTGCACATTTTTCAAAAAAATTATCAAAAAGTCATATAAAATGAAAAAAATATTTCCTATTGAGAAACATGTTCACTTTTCATATGTAATACCATACGATAAATTAGGTGACATCATTCTCGTGGATCTAGCTCGTTCCATCCATGGAAAAAGATACTTTGAGTAATACGTTTTTATTTGAAAGCCAATAGTCATTTGTATGTTGTAAGAATAACTTATTTCTTCGTCCATAACACTTGGCGAGATTTTGGCGACGAATGTGGTGGAATGTCGCCAACTTGGCGACTTTTTGAAATGTTGCCAAATTAACGAAAATCTCGCCAAATGGATAAAAATGACGCTAAATCAATGAAAATGGCGACTAGTTGACGAAAATTCAATACCATGGAAATAATATAAGTACCTACTATAAGATTAACCTATTTTTTTTTCTGTAAAAGTAGTAAATTCATTACATTATATAAGGAAAGTCATGTGTTGCCCACATCAGATTTTTACAAAAAGAAAGCCAATTTTGGCCAAAAAAAGCCAGTTAATACCAATAAAAGCCACCGGCATGGCTTTTATTAATTTTAGCCGGCTTTTTTGCAACCCTGATATAGGTCTGTGTAATGGATGAATTTCCACTATATTTCTGTAAGGACATGATGTTGTTATGCCGGGATTTTATGATGCTACTCTAATTAATAGTGCAAAATTTATTTGATAGTTCAAAATTTGTTATTTTCCCCTTTCCCTTCAAAATTCTAAATTAATTTGTTGTTATTGAATATTTCTACGATTTATTTCCCTTTTAACATTAATTTTTTATCATTTTCATGTTTTTCATTATTGAAAATTATGCGCGATGTGTCTTCAAATGCTAAATATCCTACCCTAAAAGACGAAAGTCCTTAAGAAAAGAGACTAGTAGCCGAGGCAAAAATAAGCAGGCACTTGACAGAAATGTCATACAACTCCCAGGGTTCAATCACATGTCGACCCATGTGTTCTAACCTATGGACGAAGAACACCTCGCATTCACAATGAATGTTCACAATGAAGCAGTTTCTTCGCTATAATTGCCACCTCTGAATAGCGAATCCTTAGTGACACCCATAATATTTAGGTGTCTTTTATGGGTGCAGTGCCCCGTGAGGAGCCCAACAGCCCTTCTGATGCCAGTTCTACTGAGCTTGAATAGTTCCTTCTGACGTATGCTAGGACAATTGCAGTTAAGTATTTTTGCCTGCCTTTGTCCCTTAGTTTTGCATCAGTTCTTGCACTGAAGCTTTCTGAAGATGTCATAGACAGTTCTTCTAGTTAGTTCATTGGGAACACCCAAAGCCGGCTCGGGACCAACAAAAGGAGTACTAGAGCCTTTTCTAGCCAAATCATCAGCCAACTCGTTTCCTAGAATGCCCAAATGTCCAGGCACTCAGTAAAGTATGACTTTGCTGTTGCTAGCAATTTTACAAAGTGCAGTATAGCACTCCCAGACAAGGGATGACGTCATAGTAGACTTCCCTAAGGCCATAAGAGCAGCTTGACTATCTGAACAGATAAGTATTTGGTTGCTCCTGTAATTTCTGACGTAGCAAATTCTACAACACACAAGAATGGCAAAAACCTCAGCCAGAAAGACAGTAGCATAACTGCTGAGAGGGTAAGACAGTTTTGTACCAGCATCCGGGCAGCATACACCAGTGCCTAGCTTAGAGCCATCAGTATACCATACAATACATTTCTGTTTATTATTGGTAGGAGTCCTCTTCCAGTTATCCCGTGTAGGTACCTGAATTTCATAAGGCTTGTCAAACGTACATCTGACAAGAATGCCATCAGATGGCATGTGGAAATAGGGATGATTTATAACGTTACTGTTTAGACCACTCCAAGATAAATACTTTGAGTAATCCTTCCAGTGTTTCAGATATTTAAGTCTGTTCATGCAGATGAGAGCCTCAGCTTCAATGTGCATGTAGAGAAGGTGCAATCCAATCAAAAGTTCAAGAGTAGCAGTAGGAGTGGTTTTCATGCTTCCAGAGATTGCAATACACACCATCCTTTGAAGCCTAATTAAGTCTAATTTAGCAGTTTCACATCTAATTCTAGACCACTAAATAATGGAGCCATAGGTAATGATGGGACAGATTACCATAGAGTAAATCCAATAGATAGCCTTGGGATTCAAACCCGAGGTTTTCCCAATAGCATTCCTACAAGACCAGAAGATTCTTCTAGCTTTAGTTATGCAGTATTCCAAGTGTCTCTTCCAATTGAGACCCATATCAAAGTAGATTCCTAAGAATTTTACCTCCTTGGAGCAGGTAAGCTTCTGACCGAAGAAGTGAATGTCTAAGGTTAAGAATGCATTTTCTTGTAAACGCAACCATAGCAGTCTTCTGTAGGTTAACAGAAAGACTAGCATTTTTGCATCATGTCTCAACACTCCTAAGAACAGTGGACATCATGTCAGAGACAGTATTACCAAATTTGCCTCTTTCAATGATTACAACATCGTCAGCATATCTAACACAGGATACACCAGAACCAATGATGTTCTCCAAAAGAGAGTCAACAACTAAGCACCAAAGAATTGGTGAAAGTACACCTCCCTGCGGACAGCCTGCCAAAGCGTGCACCGTCATATTATCACCAAGTAAAGATGCACAAATGTACCTATTAGATAATAGGTTCTTGATCCAACAGGAGATCATCATATCAGCACCTTTCCTATCAAGAGCATGTAGGATGGTGTCAATAGGCACTTTATCAAAAGCGTGCGCCTTCAATGTCAAGAAAAGTGGCAAGAGGAATTTCCTTGGCATTTAAGTTTCTCTCCAGAATAAAGGAGAGACTATAAAAGGCAGTATCCGTAGATTAACCCGGTTGATAGGCATGCTGAGAGTTAGACAGAGGCATAGTAGCCAGAATCACTTCCCTAATATACCTGTCAATAAGCTTTTCAATAGTCTTTAACAGAAAAGACATAAGGCTAATAGGCCTGAAGGATTTGGCCTCATAATAATTATCCTTACCAATCTTTGGAATAAAGATTACTTCTTGTATGGATTTAATTCCTGAATAAAGCCTTATGTAACAACAACAGATTACCTTTGTATGTCTCCAGGTAGACGGTACATCATCAAAGGCAATACAGGCTCTGTATGTTCTACAGAGAATGGGAGCAAGCACCTCAATTCCCTCCTGGAGAAGAATTGGAATGATGCCATCAATCCCCGGAGTTTTATAGGGTTTAAGAGAGTTAATAGCCCATTTAACCCTATCCAGAGTAACCACACTCCTAGCAATGCTCCACCTACTACTATCACAGGTAGAGGTGAGGTGAGCATCAGGAATAGCGCTATGGCCATTTGACTCAGAGACCGGAAAATAAACCCTGAATATCTCAGCCAGAGTCTCTGCTCCAGTCCCAGAGTAACCACAATTAGGCAATCTGACAGTATTCAGGTTGCAGTTTCTATCTTTTCACATAAGTTTGACCAGTTTTGCAGTTTCAGAAACGTTCTTAATACTATCGCAGTAGTTTCTCCAGGAATTTCTCTTGGAGTCTCTAACTGTTTTGTTATAGGAAGTGAAGGCAGATTTATAGATCTTCCATTCACCACTCTTTTTTGCTCTATTAAAGAGCTTTCTACACTTGCCACGTAGACAGCTGAGCTCTTTTGTCCACCAAGGAACTAACCTTGGGGAGACAGCTTTAGTGGCCTTACAGTTCTGATGGTATGATAGGATAATGACCCGTTGCACATGGTCAACAGCCAAATCCAACTCAGTAATTGAAGAATAGTTACAGGATTGACCAGCGAACCTGGCATGAAGATCTTTGTAGGAAACCCAATTTGTTCTTTTTGTGTTCCTACCTTCTGTTACGCTCGTCATAGAGAGACCTTTAATAGAAAAGGTAATTAGTGATCAGACATGGATATATCATCTGAAACATACCAGTCAATTACATTATCATATACAATATTATTGCATATGGTTAAGTCGATGACATCGCAGCGATTTATTGTAACAAAAGTGGGCGAGTTGCCCTTGTTAAGAATAAAAAGATTAGAGTGGATAATATGCTCCAAAAGATCATCACCACGACGGTCAGCCACTGCTGCCCCACACAGTGTGGTGGGCATTAGCATTACAACCAATGATGAGTCTTTTACCCCCACTACAGTGCTCAATAAGACTAGTAGTGACATTGGTAAGAGTTTCTCTTTCTTCATAAGGAAGGTAAGCAGAAGCAAAGATATACTCATCCTTATGCTCATTAGTTTTAAAATTCACACTGACAGCAACATTATCACCGTCAAGGAATTCCACTAAATGAAGGGCATTGAGCTTGTTGTTAACAATGACACAGACTCTAGGTCTGATACAAGATGTACCGTAAAAGACGTTATAGCCTTTTATACCAAGACCCAGAATTTTGTTATTGCAGGTCCAGGACTCCTGAATAAGGGCAATATCAGCCCTACCATTCAACAACCTCTTGCCAAGGATAGCAAAGGCAGAACGACTATGGTGTAGATTAATTTGCACAACATTAAGACAGCCCATAAACAAAGACAAAAAGAGGGCAGTGGAAAACTGGGAAGAAGTGACCTTCCCAGTAACATAAGAATGATCAGTGTCAGACACAATGCCATTCTCAAAGTCCTGCATATGTTTTTCCAGCTCATTCTTAGACAGAGGCAGGATAGAGTGCAGTATACTTTCAGAGCTGGAAACAATTTCCAATTCATCAAGCTTAGGTAAAACAGTGTCAACACTAGTGGTACCTACCTGAGAGGAGGATGCCTGATCTTCTGGCTGATCCTCCTTCTCAAACTTCCCTTTGGGCCTTTCATTTGGGTCCCGAAAAATCTTGGAAGACTCTACGGTCTAAACCGGTGTAAGCAGCAAAGTCAACTTTGCGAATCACATCCGCATCCTCCGAATCCACCTCGAAGATCTGTCTTATAGAGAGGGGTTCCACAAAGTTTTGCAGAACGTGCCACTCCTCAGACTTCAACTCCGGGTTGAAATGGTTCAGCCGTTTCAGCAAAACGCTCGGCTCTTTGGTGTAAACATCCTTGGTCTTGAAGGCCACCTTGACTGGTTTCGGAAGATCATTGGCACTCATGACTTTGAGTACCTCACTTAACACCTGTCTGTTGTTGTGGAAGGTCCTCTTAACCCATTCCACAGTTGTAGCATCATTGCAGTGAAGAACCAAGGCTCCATCATTTAAGCCGGAACCATGGATCTTCGGAAGTTGTTCACTAGTGGGGATCTTATCTGTTTTGTCGAGAATCACCATCTGGATGAGGTCAACTTCTTCCTTGCTCAGCTTACCAGAAGGGAAGGAATCCTTTTTTACAGCCATCTTTATAACCTGGACTGCCTGAGCATATGATCCAGGTTGGATGATGGTCCTTGGCCTCTTTACTGTGACCAGGTTTCATGGAGATGGTTTTGTACCATCTGACCTAAGTCATTTGGTACCTCCGACCTTCTCTTTGGCAGCTCCAGCTTTTACAAGCTGTTGGTCTTGCTGCCTGTAAATGCGCCTCCTCTTGCGCCTCTGTGTCTTTGAGAGTACTATCTGCATCCCAGCCATGATTTCAGTGTGTTGCTCACCAAGGCTCGCAACTACACTTCCTTCCACAGCAAGGTTGCTGGTTTCCCCCTTTTTACCATGATCCAACCCCAGCGGGGTTGTTTCAATGGCTGGTCGGGATTCACCCGAAGGTGTACCCAATCCTTTCAAAACATTTTCTCTATGGATACATGGAGAGCTAGGTAGTGGCACATCAGAACTCTCCATGTTGTGACCACTAAATAAGAAAAACCACGGATTACTTCCAGTTTAATCGGAGCTCCCGCTAGGCTCTGTCTCCCCACACTTTTCTAACGTGAAAAGTATAACCGCTGGAGTCATTCGCAAAGCCAGATGATGAAGAGCAGGCCATAACGTGCACCTGGTGCACAGGGCCCAAAGATCCAAGGGGGATTTCTCGATATGAAACACTCTCCACCATCCAACCCATGCAACCAAGGGACTCAGCCTCTGGAACCGTTTACTACAAACGTTTCTTAAAAGCAATACTACAGAAACACACCGCTTTGCCCTTTTCGCAACACAACCACATGATCCCATTCCCGAGCCCCAAGCGGTATGTATACCTTACGGCAGAGGCCGAAGGGTGGTACTAGGGTTCATAAAGCAGAAGTGATGTTTAATAGGGGCTCGGCATTGATGCCATCTGCAGCTAAGAAGAAAAAATAGCACCGGTACCTTGGGATTGTTGCACGCATATCCACAAAAGAAGTGGACCCCTGAGGATTTTACAGGATGAGGCAGGATGCCTCACTCCCAACCTGGAGGATCAGGATGCCTCATTTTGTCTGGAACCTCACCTTTGACCTGTCCGGCATGGGAGGCCCTACCAGTAGCAAAAGCTACCACCGAGATAGCTCTTAGGGTCATCGGAACACACAAGCTCCACTACCATGACAAGGCACAGGCATCAGTCAGTGGAGTACACATCTTCCTTATACTACAATGCCATAAACTATCTCACACACAAAGCAAATTCCTCTTTATCCCAGGAAACATGTTTAAGCTAATAACTAAAATGTATGGCTACCAGAATCTTTTTGATTGACCACTTCGTTCAAAGAGAAAAAGGTAAATTGACAGCTATGAAAATATGAGATCAGCATTTCCAAAAAGTACTGTTTCCAGTAATAACTATAAATGAGAACTATGAAGTAGGGGATGACTTATTTTGTCTACTGTATACCAAAGATCTCTCATTTGTAATTGCTCCTCTATTCTATATACCAGACCAGTACCATAATTCCAGGTGGTATAGTGTATAATAGTATATCCATTTGTAGCTGCGAACCTCACGGGCAGTTTTGCCTCTGTGGGCGCCGAACGTTTGCCAGCCATTAGCACCAAGTTGTTTGAGAGCAGAGAGTTAGAGTTATAAATTATCAGAAACTAGAAATACCCGATACGTAAGAACTTCATCCGAAAATGGTTGCTTTTTGTAGGAAGACTTGGCATATGTTCAACTGGCGTGGTCTCAGATGAGTGACGTTTGTAGTGTTGAAGGCAGTGTAATGTTTGGGTTTTGTTAATAAAGGTTTCATTTCGGTTTGTGATAAAAAAAAGAATGTGATATTTCTGTGCTATTTGTAAAGGTTGCGTTTTGGTTTGTAATTAAGAAAATATACTTATTTTTTAAGGATAAATTTAAATTAATCCCCAAACTGCTGAAAGACCTGCATATTATATTAAAAATCATGCAGATGTTGACCTAAGAACAATACTATATGGTAAGTATATACATGTTTGTTATAATGGCTCTGCAAATTTGCATAGCATTCTACAAAATTGTACAGATAGGTGTTTTTGAATTAAGTAATGTAACTATATTAGAGCTTTCGTTTAATGGGCTTAGTGAAACATGGCAATGCTACAATTTTACCAAAAATGGGATTTTTCCAGAAATAGCTGCATGCAGCTAGATATCATTTGATGGAAAAATCTCAATTCCGTTACTCATATGTTATTGTTCCAAATCCTTCATTTATACGTTTATGTTTTCTTAATGAAACTTGTTTTTACATATCTTACACAACTGATGGGATGGACAACCAGATTTATATAATTTACATGTGACGAAATATTAAGGTTTTTTCACATATGTTAACTCCAACTTTGATTTTTATTGTTTTTCAACTTATTATATTTTACCCTCTATGGTTGTGGGTCAAGCTCAGATACTAGCTCCAAGATTGGTCCAAGAGGAACGGGCCATAATTGTCCTTTTCAACTTCAGCCCATCATGCGCATTATTGATAATGAAAAAATTAAATGCAATGGACCCGACCCACCGGAAAATCTCTAGAGATCCCGCCGGCCATATCTGGGTTAATAAACAATATGCTGGAGAGCATTACATGACGGACTCTTGTAGTGCCTTGTAGCCTTTCCCCCCCCCCCCCCCCCCACACACACACACACACACTTTCGAAGAGAGAAAAATGCAATTGAAAGATGATATGGTATCTGGTAAGTTAATGAGAGAGTGAGTTTTGGAGTCTTAAGAGCTGAAGTTGTATAACTGGTAAACTAGAGTAGAAGAGGCCTAAAAGGAGTTTTTGTATAACTTTAACGTACAATACATAAAACTGCTGATTTCTTTCTTTCGATCCAGACCGTCCAACCTACCCGACAATGCAAGGTATCTGTTTAGACCTCAGAGACAGTGCCACCCAATTTAGACCGGAATCCATTGGAGGTGACATCCACAGGGACCGTACCCTCTTTTTTCAGCCACCAACTACTCGGAAGAATTTTCAAACCCACAGAGTTAACGTACTCGTACTTCGCGTGAGCAAGGGGTCAGTTTAGACAGAGGTGGGAATCGAACTCATGTCCTCCGAGTACTGCACCCCAAAACTGCTGCTTGTAAAACAATAACTTACAAAAATTCCGTGAAGAAAGCAGTCATAAATCAGTTAAGTGACTACAGTTGCTTCAATGGCATTATAAACCCCTTTTGACAGGCTAAGATAACAAACAGTATGCGCCCTTAGCAACCACTAAGAACGAACTGCTGTTCGTTAGGCAGTTCAGTATTTTTTTTTTTTTTTTTTGTTAAGGGCGCATACTGTTCTTTTGGCCTAAAGTAGGGGGCTTATAATGTCCTTGAAACAATTTAATCACCTAACTGATATATGTTTGCTTTCTTCAAGGAAGTATTGTAAGGTATTATAGCCTTATAGAATTCAACTTTAAATCTTTTGTATAACTTTGCTGGATTGTGGTCCCCTCCCCCCCCCCCCCCCCCCCCTGAGATTTTGAAAACTCGGCACCTATGGAGTGCACATCTATAAAATATTTTGTGTAGATATATTATGTGAAGAAAAGTTGATATTGAATTAATTTTATGCAAATTGAAACTTCTTATTTTTGGCAACATTATTGGTCGAGATAATAGGACAAATCCATGTCAAAATGTCATTCATACTTAAAAAATATAAAATGTGAAATAAAAATATTTTAGAATTTTTTGGTGTTGAAAGCAAAAGTATTACAAAACACCTTTTCTCGTGAACTTAACATGCTATATCCACAAAAATGTCAATAAATTTATATATTATCGCATATGGGAAGTCACCTTCTTTTAAAAACTTAATACTGTTTTACTTTATGTATTTCTTAATAAATTCATTATCATATTCAATTCATAAATTGACTATTTCAAGAAGGATATTTCATCGCTATGCAATTATTATAAAAGCAGCTTTCTGTCTTTCTCTTTGTCCACACTTAATATGCATTTGTTTTATTTCACTTAACATTTATTTAAGCCTGTATCTTACCTCTATCTTTCTTGTGTTAGTTCTTTGCTTTATATGTAATTTACACTAATAAACTGTTGCTGAAAATAATCAGTTGTTAAAAAAATAGTTAGAAAATAGTACATTGTTGCCAGATGAAATGCAGCTCGATGAAATGCAGAAAATCATATATTTCTAGTGCATATCTGGCAGTGGCAAGTAAAACTTATGTTTGATGGAAAATGATTCATTGTTTGTATTCGTATGCAAGTTAAAAACTTTTTGTTTGGGAGGAAAAAAATAATTTTGTCAGATCTAATACAATATGCAGTATTACCAGATCCAAAATAAAATATTTTTCTTTTGAAAAAAGTTGAAAATAAAATGTGCAATTTTGCAATGTCAGTCGGTTACTGTGCATTGTCAGTCTTTTACTATAAATTTTAAGTTATAAAAATGTAAAAGAAAAAAAAATAATAGTTAAATAAATGTGTATAACGGTAGGTAACTAGATACTAATGGGAGATATGTTTTTAAATTATTTTTTCCCACCATGAAATAAATTGGTAATAGACTGATAAGTTCTAAAATAAATTGGTAATAGACTGACACAGATTCTTTGATTTATATATAAATTGAAAACTTTTTAATTAGAATACATTTATTAATTATTTGAAACTTTAAAATAAGAGTTAAGCATATACTACCCTAAAGTTTACATAATTTAAAGCATGAAACAAACATCAAATGTTATAATTTTATTAAAGAAAGTTTCCCACAATGTTGTATTGTGCAAATTAGTTATATATTGTGAAAATTATCTATATATCATAATTGCCAAATGTCTGTCTGTCACGCTTTTTTTAGGCACTTCCGGAATAGATAGCGACTTGCAATTTGGTACACTGGTCGATCGTTCGATAAAATCCCCTGGAAATGTTCTATAGAGGGGTTGCCCCACACCAAAATGTTCAAAAAGTGAAATAATAGACAAGCATGCTTTGCGATGAGATAGAGACTTTAAATTTGGTGTATTGGTAAATCATTCGAAAGGAAGAGAGTGTGCAATTTCAGATTTCCAATATATTTACTATAGGAGTTACCGCACACCAAAATGTTTGATTTGATGAATAATTGAGAAACTACTCCTTTAAAATTTGATAGAGGCTCAAAATTTGGTATATGAGCTAATCATTTGATGAAAACACATAAGATGAATATGGATCTTTAAAAATTGTTCATTTAGGAAATGGGGGTGCTTTGAAGAAAAATGTTCGAAAGGTGAATTGTTAAAAAAACTGCTTCAAGATGAGATAGAGATTTTAAATTTGGTGTACGGGTAAATAGTTTGGAGGGAAGAAAGTGTACAATTTAAGTTTTTTGATATTTTCTACTTTAGGGGGTATTGCACACCAAAATGTTCGATTTTCGGAATAAAAGAGAAATGCCCCTTTTGAAACATGATAGGGGCTTCATATTTGGTATATGGGAAAGTCCTATAGAAAATCCAAGAAGGGAGTTTTAAAAAATTTATTTTTAAGGAGGTAGTTTCTATCTATATATACTAATTGCCAAGTGTCCTTTTGTCTGTCTATCACACTTTTTTAAGCACTTCCCGAATAGATAGAGACATGCAATTTTGTACACGGCTCGGTCATTCGATAAAACCCCCAGGAAAAATCGAATTTTTCGAAAATGTTCTCTAGAGGGGGTGCTCCACACGAAAATGTTCGAAAAGTGAAATGATAGGGAAGCATACTTTGCCATGAGATAGAGACTTCAAATTTGGTGTATGGGTAAATCGTTCGAAAGGAAGAAAGTGTGCAATTTCAGGTTTTCAATATTTTCTACTTAAGGAGGTACTGCACACGAAAATGGTCGATTTTCAGAATGAAGTAGAAACACCCCTTTTAGAACGTGATAGAGGCTTGATATTTGGTATATGTGCGAATCATATGATAGAAAACCCAAGAAGAATGGAGTTTTTCAAAAATGTATATTTAAAAGGGTGGGTATTCCACACAAAACATTCGAAAGGTGAAATGATAAAAAAGGCATGTTTCGCGATGAGATAGAGACTTCAAATTTGGTGTACTAGTGAATAGTTGGAAAGGAAGAAAGTGTTGAAGACCCAGACCGACTGACTCGTCGACAAGGACATGAGCAGCCATTTGGTCGGCCGGAAGGAAGAAAGTGTGTAATTTCAGTTTTCCATTATTTGCTATTGTAGGGGGTGTCACTCGCTAAAATATTCGATTTGACGAACCAATGAAAAACGTCCCCTTTACAATGTGATAGAGGCTTGATATTTACTATATGGGCTGATCATATAATAAAAAAACCCAAGATGAATACGGTTTTTGAAAAATCCTCACTTAAGGGAGTGCTACACAGAAAAACATTCGAAAGATGAAGTGATAGAAAAACCATACTTCACGATGGGATAGAGACTTCATATTTGGTATACGGATAGATAGTTTGAAAGGAAGAAAGTGTGCAATTTCAGATTTCCAATATTTGCCACGATAGGGGGTGCCGCACACCAATATGTTCGATTTTCTGAATAAATAAGATACGATTTTGTTTAATGTGATAGAGGCTTGATATTTGGTATATGGGCCACTCATCTGATAAAAAATCCAAGAGGAACAGAGTTTTTCAAAATTTTTCATTTATGGGTGTGTTTGTTCGAAAGGGGAAATAATAAAATAGCATGCTTCAGGATGAGATTGACTTTAATGTGGTTTACGGGTAGATAGATCGAAAGGAAGAAATGTGCAAATTAAGTTTCCCAATATTCCTTCTTTAGGGGGGTTGGTTCTGCACACCAAAATATTCGATTTGCCGAATAAATGTGAAACGCAAATTATTCAAAAATTTACAATATTCAGGGCTTGCTTATTGTGAGACCGTTGATTTTTAACGGGTATTTGGCTAGTAATTGTTTATTAATGTACTATATTGTGCAAATTAGTATTTTGCAAATAACTGACCAAAAAATATTTAGAATAAAAAAACACAAAGTTTGTTGAAATTTATTGAATTTGAAAATTTGGACTTTAATTTAAACTATGGATGAAATTGTTTCTTTTTGTGTTTTAAAGCACTGTAGTTCAAAAAGCTTTACTTAGAATACTGAAAATAATTGCCTCATTAGAGGATTGGGTACGTTCAGCATATAAAATTTTAACCAAAGGGACCAGATTGTGAAGCTCTGTGATTTGATGTGGAATGACCCTATATGTACATGTAATATTTTACTTCATACACATGTACTCAAACGCACAATATTTTATTTGTTTCACAGGCAAGAGTAGTGGTATGGCCAGGGTTTTAGATGTCATAGCCAACCCCGATTTGCCAAACAATTACATTGATTCTCTTTTGGGTTTACATTCACTGAATGATATAGCATAATTATTTTTTGAAACTATTGGTGTTTAACGAGCAGTATTATTTGCTAGTATTAGTTCAAAAATTAAAGACACATTTATTAGTCATAGGCTTCTAATAAAAATCACTTGCTCCTTTACACTGTGCTTTTTAAATTTCTATCTAAAAATTTAAATTATTGTTTAATGTTTTGAAATATTGTACACAATATTTACTATTTATATATTTTCAGTTTTGATCTTTGTATTTCGAAGAAGACGTATATCTCGGCACAGTGTTCTAATTACAGGACTTTCGGAATCTGGAAAGACTTTATTATTTACTAGAGTAAGTATTTTAACTATATGTAAAGATAAATTTTATGTAATTTGTGCATGCAAGGTTCTTAAGAAAGGATTCTATAAATTTTGAGACCTAAGTAAAGGACATTAATAAAAGTTGTATGACATCCTATCTGTTAAACAAAGAAAATTCTGTTCATTAATTAAATCAAAGTTGAGTTAATCCTCTCTATTTTACAACTCTATGTATGACTATTATAAGATCACTGAAGCCATTTTTAATAAACGTTACAAGTCTTATGTTTGCATACTATATTACTACTAAATTCTTTGTCATTTTATGGCAGGGAAAATTCAGATTCCAAAATTCTTTTACAAATAAGAACGCTAGAGTGCAGTAGCCCAGTGGTTAGCGTGCGGGAATTGCACTCGGTAGGCCGGGGTTCAATTCCTGGCGCTGCCAAAACTGCTGTCGAGTTCATGCAGAGTACGATCATGTTAACCCTTTTGCGATGATCGGCACGCCCACGTGCCAGCTGCGAACTTGCATTCAAGGACGAACGGCACGCACTCGGGCCAGAGGAAATTTTACCGCAAGCGGATAGTGGCACCTATATGTGCCACCACACGGAACATTTTAATTTGTCTGCTAGATGGCGTTCCATGTCCGTGGAACTAACTCCAATGTATTTTGCAGAGGCATGACCTTGGCAAAAGAGGATCGAATGAATTATTTCTCCATTTGGAGCGGTGAAAATCATTTTGTAATATAAACAAACAGCAATTCTCGTAGCATCAACAATTTTATAATTGAGTTTCGATTTTTATTTCAGCATTATGATTTCGTTGGTGAATCATAGGAATATATTTCGGATAAAAGAATGGGAGCAACTAACGAGTATTTTGTATTCAGATTTGTATGAAAATTATACATCAAATAGAACATAAATATTTCTTCTATTCCTGAAAAAAGTAGACTTCTGTGTTGAATAGGTGATTTTTAGTGAATTTTTTTCGAGAGTTAGGCTTAGCGAAAAAAATGCGCCGTCCTTTGGGACCAGTTCAGAAGCGAAGCGCACCGTCTTTTTGGGCCACGACAGCTCCGGAATGCCACCGTCCCGAAAGGGTTAAACATGTGGGGTTAAACCGAGAGGTTGGTGGTAGGGAAAGGAAGGTATGGTCCCTGTGAATGCCTATCCCACTTGATTCCGGTCTAAATTGGGTGGCACTTCCCGGCCGTCCAAACAGTTACCTTACACCTTTCTGGTAGATCGGACAGTCTAGGTACAGTGCCTAGAAGTAATAGTGTGCTGACCGCCTATACCTATGCTGGGAGCTGTTCCCGAAAAGCCACCTCTGCCTCTGACTCTGGTCTCGAATAAGAGATCAAAAGCTGAGGAGTTAACATTGAAACTAATGGGAATTTAATTCACATGAAATGTCCAATATCTCTGGAAGTAACTGAAGAATTTGTGTGAAATTTGGTGTGATTTTTGCAAGTGGTATACACAAAAAGTCATTTGATTTTTAGAGAGATTGAGCTAGGGATATATTCGTATTTTTAAAATTTTATTTAACTTGATCTGGTGTTCGTTCAAACCTTTGAGGTCCAAAATAATCAGGTTCATTTATCACAGTAACGTGAAATTTGGTATGACGTTTTCTCTTATAGTACATTTCAGTTTTTTGGATTTTGAAGTTTATTGGGCTAGCCCGTCCTGGGCCCGCCATAGGACTTTACCCGTTTTTAGTGAATAACTCGAAAATCACTGAAAGTAGGAAATCTAATTTTAATATATCGTTTTCTTTTCAGGTATATTTTAATGCTTTCAATTTTGAACCATATTGGGTTAGCCCGTCTTGGGCCCGCCTAAGAAGTTCACCAGTTTTTGCCGAATAACTCAAACAGGTGTATCTAAAAATTTGAAGTTTAGTATATTCTTGTCATTTGCGGTATATTTTAACTATTTGGATTTAAAACCTTATCGTGCAAGCCTGTCTTGAGTCCAACAAAAATAATATACTCTTTTTTTTTTTTAGAATAACTCCAAATTCTGAGCATCTAGAATGTCTAAATTTAATATGTCATTGTGATTTGGGGTGTATATAACATTTCATCGCATTTTGAACCTTATCGGGATAGCCGTCTTAGGCCCGCCATAAAAATTTACTCTTTTTTCAAGAATAACTCGAAAATTGGAGTAGCTAAAAAATGTAAATTTAATATAATAATATTATTAAATTTAATAATATTCATTTCTTTTTGGATAGATTTTAATTTAAATTTGGAACCTCATCGGGCTAGCCTGTCTTGGGTCCATTGAAGAGTGCATTCGTTTTTGAAGAATAATTCGAAAACCGAAGTAGCTAAAAATTCCAAGTTTAACGTGTCGTTTGCTTTTGTAGTATATTTAGGTTACTCTGGATTTGAACTTTATCAGGCTATCCCGTCCTGGGCTCGACATAGGAATGGACCCGTTTTTTTAGAATAATTGGAAAATCGGAGCAACTAGAAGATATAAATTTAGTACATCCTTATCTTTTGAGGAATATTTTAATTCATTCGATTCTGAACTGTATCGAGCAAACGCATTTTGGGCCTGTTTTAGAAACTCATTTTTTGGGGGGGAATAACTCTAGAAACGGAGTATCTAAAAGCTTAAGTTTAGAATGTCGTTCTCATTTGCGGTATATCTTAACACATTGGATTTAAAAAACCTTATCGGGCTAGCCCATCCTGGGCCCAACAAAAATAATGTACTCGTTTTTTAAGAATAACTCCAAAACTGTAACAGCTAGAATGTCTAAATTTAGTGCATCATTGTTTTTTAGGGTATATTTTATTTCTTCAGATTTCAAACCTTATCGGGCTAGCCCGTCTTGGGCCCGACATAGTAATAATGTATTCATTTTTCGAGAATAACTCATAAATTGGAGCATCTAAATTTAGTATATTTTCTTTTGGAGTTTGTCATAATTTATATTTTGAACTTCATCGGGCTAGCCCGTCTTGTGTCTGCCTTAGGAATGCACTCGTTTTTGATGAATAACTCAAGAACCGAAGTAGCTAAAAATTTCAAGTTCAGCATGCTATTGTCTTTTGTGGTGTATATCATTTTTTCGATTTTGAACTTTATTCATCTAAATTTTAATATGCTTTTCAGACGGTCTGTGAGACCTATGGGAACATAAATAAATCATATCACCCAATTAGTTTTTTATTGAACCCGGGTTGAAAAAATGAAATACATTGAACCCTATGGGACCTAATTTTTCAAACATTTTTTAAGTGAATTTAAAATTCACAAATTGCTTTGAAAGTTTTAGGAAATATTCAAATTATATAAAATATATAAAAAAAATTTCAGCAAAATATGTTAGGTAGTTTTTTACATAAAAATTATTTAATATAGGGAGAAAAACAAATTCAATTAAATTCTGACTCTTCCTATATCCTCCAGAAAGAAAAAAGAGATATATTTTATAATAAATATCTTTCCAAGCATTTAATTATTTTATACATGAGAGGTTTCACATTTTAAAATAAATATGGTAAATAACATTTTTTTAAATTTTATATAACTCTTCATGATTGATAGATTTTATACTTATTTGATGGTATTTTTAATGCACTTTCCTACGGCCTAAAGAGTTGAAATTTGGTACACAGCTTAAATTTGTAGAACATTTCATTCTACAAAAATTTGGTGGATCTTCAAATATAGATCCTACATTTTTTCCGAAATGGCCAGCAAATAATCCCTTTTCACTTCTATGAATCATTGTTGTAAAATTGTTAAAAATTCTGATGTAGGCGGCACATGACTTTTTCCTCAGACTCATATTCACGTTTTCTTTATTTCTTCAATAATGATTTGAGTTTATCTGCACAAAATAACACCCATAAGTATTTTAAATGACACTGAATTTGCACGTTAAACTTAAATTTGGTTCTCATTTGTTAGCTGGACTTATTGTCAAAGGTGGCGTAGCGAAAACGCGAAAAAACTAAAATATCTCAAGAACGGCTAGTCCTAGAGTAATAGAGTTAGTCTTATTCTTTTTGTTATCAAAAATCACGTATAAAATAAGCATTTAATTGATATAATTGAGCACACAGTCTTTTATTTTTAGATTTAACGATTTTTGCGGGCCATTTCTGAAAAACAGCCCGTTCTTTTTTCCCGAATCGTATCAGAATAACCTACAAGTGATTTATATACCAAATTTTGTTAAATTTGGTATATAAATCAATTTTGTTAAATTTGTTCCATTAGTTTTTAGCTAGAGTGGATAAAGGCAATTTTTGCTGGCCATTTCGCAAAGAAGGCAGATTCTTTTATTACAAATCGTACTAAAATCTAATGAACATCAGGGTTTCCTACAAAAAACTATAAAATAATAAATTTTATGAAATTCAGTCCATTAATTTTTCAGCTAGAGTGGATACAATATCTTCACAGACGCACAGAAACACACTCAGATACACCCTTACACACGCAGACGTCTCCTTAAAAATAGTTTTTTTGTGTTCTAAAAGTCCCAAAATGTGTAGATTCTTCGAAAATTTGAGTTCTGATCTTTGGCACGATTCCAATACTTTGAATACATACACACACACACATATGTTATCTCTGTATCTAAATTCCGTGCCTACGCAATTACAATAGTTGTGATTTTAAATGATCCCTAAACTTTTATTATTTCTTCAACAAAGCCTAATTTTAACTTATGCAGAATTCAAATATCTCAAGCGATTGTAAGGTGAGTTATATAAGAATTGCTGAATTTTTTTCATGCAAAATTATTTAGCTCTGGAGTCTGGAATACAAGTTATATGAATGAAATATTCATTGATTTTGCATAGAGAATCAGATGATTTATATTTCGATGAAGTTTTAAATATGTAAGTATAATAAATTACTGTAGTACTGTGATAATGTAAAAGATATCACCACTGAATGTATCCCATTTTAGAGATTTTTAAATGAAATTGCATTTCAGTTGGAAAGTGTTTCATAATCAATGCTTATGTATGATTGATCTTTCTTGTTTAAATAACTCAAAAAGCAAATAGCTGGAATATTAATGTATCATTGTCTTTTGGGGTATATTATAATGCTTTATATTTTGAACTGTATCTTGGTAGCCCATCTTAGACCCGCCTTAGAAATTCCCTCGTTATTGAGGAATAACTCTGGAACCTGGTATCTAAAATTTCCAAGTTTAGTATGTTGTCATTTGCGGTATATTTTAACTTTTTGGATTTAAAACCTTATCGGGCAGCCCGACATGTGAATGTACTCATTTTTTTTTTCAAAATAGCTCAAAAACCAAAGCATCTATAATATCTAAATTTTGTATATCATAATCTTTTACGGTAAATTTTAATTCTTTAGATTTTGAACCGTATAACGCTAGCTAGCCCGCCTTAGGAATTCACTCGTTATTGAGGAATAATTTTAAAACCAGGGTACCTAAAAGTTCCAGGTTTAGATTCAAGATCCATAGTTACATCCATATGAAAATGAGCTAAGAAGTGCAAAGTTTGTCCATGGATGCTGGGTCGCTGCACTGGGCATACTAGTGAAGGTTGCGGTTCTGTGTGGCCTGATGAGAGAGAGAAGAAGGTTTTTGCCTTTGAAACCAGTCAATATTAGTATTTTAAGTTGTATTCTGCTTTTAACTGATGTATCTTACCTTTATTTCTTTAGCAGAAATTTGGGCCGTTCGTATTGATATTGTTGAGTACTAGTGAAGGGCTATTGTTGATACTAGTGTTTACTTGAAATAGAAATGTTTCAATAATTTTTAAAAGCATTATATGAATAACTTGAACAAAATGCTTTAAAACCAAACTTTTGTTTTGCATCTTGATACAGATTATCATGTAAACCTAAAAAAAATGTGCGAGAATGTCTAGCAGATATTTTGTTTTATCTTATATGTTCAGTTACTGAGAAAAAAGCTTGCGGGTGACCCTATGAATTTGGAAGGAAAACATGAAACATCATTGCCACCTGAGCATTAGAACAAGGTGGGGGCTGCCTACAAATACTGCCTCTTTGTACGGTGAAAGACAGCGATGAGATAAGAATTTCGATTATAGACATGTAACCGACCACTATTTTATTTCGACAGGTGCGTCTCCTTTACATATGTTTCCTCAAATTGCCACCTCTCTTACACGACCAATATTTAAAAGATCCACAAATCAGCGGGGGATCTAAAAATGGGTGGAACAGCAGGAAAGGGAATTTTGTACTGACTTCGGGTAGCCTCTAGATACAATACGAAGTATCTCATTAGCACATTGGTCATCTGAGATTGAATCTGTTTTTACTAAGAATCGTCACATGTACAATATTCTTTTTCGTTCTGAGATTGGATAGGATGAACCCACTCAGAAGGAAAGAGTTTTCGAAACTGTAAGCAGCAAGCTTTCATTTATTTGATGTTTGTTGTAACTGACGTTGAAAATCTATATTTTTGTTTCTATATTTTGATTTTAAAAATGCTGTTTTTTATAGCCATACCATATCAGTTTTCTAATAGATCTATGCATGTCCTCAGATTCTAAGAAAAAAGTGAATGACAGACAGTGCTTTGTACCTGAATGTAATACGGGTTACAGAAATTTCAGAGGCAAATATTCTCTATTTAAAGATCCTGACAACAATGAGCTGAGAGCTAAATAGACAAAGTTAATACCTCGTACAGATAAAGTTCTAAACAAAAACCATGTGGTTTGTGAGTTGCATTTTCCTAATGAATTTATTGATCGTAATTACGTAAGGTTAAAATTCCAAAAGGTTAAAATGTACTGCAAAATACCAAAATTAGAATTTTTAGCTACTCCGATTTTCGAGTTATTTTTAAGAAATGAGTATATTCCTAAGGTAATCCCAAGATTAGCCTGATGATTTTCAAAATATGAAGAATTAAAATATACTGCAAAAGAAAATTGTATACTAAATTTAGGTTTTCTAGCTGTTTCGGTTTTCGAGATATTCTCTAAAAACGAGCACATTCTTGTTTCGGGTCTAGGACGGGCTAGCCCGATAAGGATTCAAGTCCAAAGAGTTAAAATATAGCACAAACGACAACTGCATTCTGAATTTGGAATTTCCAACTACTTCAGTGTGGTTATCAAGTAGTTTGCAAAAACTGAATACATTCTTATGGCTGGCCCAAGACGGGTTAGCCCTATAAGATTTAAAATCCAAAGAATTAAAATATACCCCAAAGGATAATGATATAAAATAAATTTTGACATTCTATCTGTTCTGGTTTTTGATTTATTCTGAAAAACGAGTGCATTCTTGTTGCGGACCCAGGACAGGACCCGATAAGATTTTACATCCAAAGCGTTCAAATATACCTCAAAAGACAATGATATTCTAAACATGGAATTTTTTAACTTCTCCATTCTCGAAATATTCCCTCAAAACGAGTGCATTCCTAAGGCGAGCCAAAGACTGAGTAGCCCATTAAGGTTCAAAATCTAAAAAATTAAAATATACCCCAAAAGACAATGATATATAAAGTATTTTAGTTGATCTGCTTGAGTTATTTAAAAAAATGAGTACATTAATATATCGGGCCCAGGACGGGCTACCCCGATACGGTTCAAATTCGAAAGTATTAAACTTTACCCTAAAAGAAAATTATATACAAAATTTTGAATTTTCAGCTGCTTCGATTTTTGAGCTATTCTCGAGAAACTAGCACATTTCTGTGTCAGGCCCAAAACGAGCTAACCTGATAAGATTCATAATCCAAAGAAATAACATATACCCTAAAATACAAAGATATACTAAATTTAGACATTTTGGCTACTACAGTTTTGGAGTTATTCTTAAAAAACGAGTACATTCTTTTGTTAGGCCCAAGACTGGCTAGCCCGATAAGGTTTTAAATCCAATGAATTAAGATATACCTCAAATGACAACGACATTCTAAATTTAGAACTTTTAGGTGCTCGGTTTTTCAAGTTATCCCCCGAAAATGAGTTAATTTGTAAGGTGGGCCCATGACGTGTTCGCCCGATACAGTCCAAAGTTGAAAGAATTAAAATATACCCCAAAGGAAAAGGACAGAGTTTCCTCCAGGCACTTTTGGAAAGGCGCAGCGCCCTCCTTACCTTTTGTGTGAGAAGAGCGCCCTCCTTGCCCTTTTGTTAGCAGATCAGATCCCCTGCTTAGCCTTTTGTTAAGAGAGCAATGTCTGTCCTCAAACGAAAATCAACCTGTTCTTGTATGACCTCAGATAAGTCCCGGAGCCCTTTCTCTACGTTCATTACCGTAAATTTTGATCATGTGTATCTCCCTCTGCCCCCTCCTCCTTCAAAGAAAAAAAAAGGTGATCTAGTGCCAATAAAAAGAGAATTGACAGCCCCATATCACTTCTTTCCTCCACTAAAATAAACAAAACGGAAAGGGGAATAGCACATACATTCCTTCTTCCATCTGATGAAAACTTTCAAAGCAGTTTTCTTTTTCAGTTTAAATTTTTGTTAAATTATTCCATGTTTGATATGCATTTTAGCTATAAAGTTCTGTAACTGTAAACCCTGTAAGCATATTTGCTCTAAAACAAGTATTTAAAAATATAAATTGCCGGACTAGGATTCTTTGTGCCATTTGCAGGAAGATGTTTACGTTGATTCCGCCGATTCAGTCAAAACAGAAGATGGTAGAAAGGGTGGGGTAGAAAAGTTGTTAGATTAGCGCGGTGATTTTAGCCAGCTTGAATGAAATATGGGATAACTTATTTTCTTTATATTGTTTACTAATTGCCTTTAGCTACCAGCCTAGTCGCTTTTTGAAAGTTCTCTTAATATGCTTTCTTGCTGTAGACTGCATATCTCCGCTACGCGAGAAATTCGCGACTAAGAGTACTCCCATTTGTAGTTATGTAATAGCTATCAACTGTGTATTTGTCCACGGCTGCCCTTAGAGAGGATCAGACACCATTCAAGTGGTGGGACCCGGACTCCCCAACAATTTTTGAGGGGAGGAGAAGTCATGAAAAATGCACAAAAGAGGAAGCAAAAGATGAAGGGGAAATGCACAAAAGATGAAGGGGAACCCGGGAATTTGTATGGGCAGCTCTGATCTGACCGCTACGCAGTCAGATGCAGTACGCACTATATACAGTATAATAATACGCGAGCTGCAATGACATATTTCATTCGCATAGCGAATTTACTCCCAATGCAGGCCATGCAATAGCTATTGGCTGTGTATCTGTCCACGGCCGTCCATAAGGAGGGTCGAACACCACTGGTAGGGCCTCTAATAATTTTTTGAGGGAGGAGAAGACATGAAGAATGCACAAAAGAGAAAAAGGAAATATGAAAGGTGACCCAGAAATTTGTATGAGAGGCCCTGATCCGACTACTATGTAGACGAATGCAGTACGTGTTATATATAATATAACGATAACTCCACTCCATGCAATAACAATTCGACATATTTAATTCGTGTAGCAGATTTACAAAATTAAGCACCTTCTTTTAACGAGTGTATGCAATCTGCATACAATGCATGCAATAACGATATATACCCTGTGCGGACGCATGCAAATCGTGTGAATGACATTTTGTTATGAACATGCGCACTATGCGGGCTTATGGATTAACAGATTAGCCCGTTGCACGACATCCGCATAGCAGATTTGAAACACAAAATAAATCCCCTTATAATTAGCGGACTCTTCTTTGACCCGCTCCATAGCCGCATGCAATAATAATAATAATCAAGCTCATTTAATAATGATACGCCCACTTTAGGAAAGTATGCAGTAGTTGTCGTCCGCGTACTCACCCTCTATGCGAGTTTACGGCTAATGATGCGGATACTGCGCAGACACATGAGCGTACGCTATTCATAACTCTACTCCAAGGAATAATGATTAACTTAGCAACTAAACATTTGCTAATCCATAGTTCAAAACTTTATACGGTGATTTTATGGAACTTTCTGGAATTTTATTTAGTTATTTAAATCAGGGCTTTTTTTTGTAATCAATAACAAACGATTAACAAATATTTTTAACGTTTAAATATATCTTATCCCTTAAAATCATCAAACCTCATTGACTAATAAGAAAATACTAAAAATCAAAATTTAATATTCGCCTTTTTAAATTTAATAAACTCTAAATTTATATAAATTCAATAGTTGTAATTGCTAATAAACCCAATTTCTCAAGACTATAATTGCATTTGATATAAAAATAGCATTTATTTAATGAAAATTTGTTCTCAACAAAAGAAACATTTTCATACCTTAGCGGTGGTGGCTCCAGTCCGATGAAGCCAAAATGGTTTTGAGTGAATAACATTTTGTAAAATAAAACTTCAGTGAAGTTCAATAAAGCTATTCGATTCTTTCAGATTCTTTTATATTGTTTACAGGATTTCAAAGTGCTGCAAATGACTCACTAACTGTTTATAGCTAGCTAGTACTTTAGTTTTCACAACAATTTTATTATCTGGATACTTCGACCATAGACTTCAGGTTAAAATATAAAATTACTTTTACGAACTTGTTTTTCAGTATATAAATTAAACTTATCTGACCTGAAATCAACCTGACCTATAATCTATAAACTTGCCTGGTGGCACATAAATATGTACTTGAATATGTATATTTTCATTTCTTTTGTTCAAACCTAACCAATCATTACACATTTTTAGAATCTCCAAGTTCATTTAATGCCCTAATTTTTTAAACAAAATAAGATTATCTCATACACAAATATTTCACCAAGGAGTAAGTAACAGATTCAGTTAAAACAATAGTAACATTTTAAGTAAATTAAAGCTTTCCCAGACATTAAAAAACCCCAAGTTAAAATACTAAAATATCAAAATTATACCCACTATACTTCGTAAACAAAGAGCTCATCCAAAATCCAATTATATACACTTGTAGGGATTTCAAAGAGCTATATTCTTGCATAATTTTTTTTTTTTTTTTAATCAAACGACCAGTCACTTTGACTCTCATCATTCGCCCATACATCAGCCAGAACGTGAACCATTTAGCCGTCCTAGGATGTTGCCCCAAGCGCACCAGAGGGTGGGGGACGGAACACACTGCGCCCACAACACAACATCCATGTCTTACGTGGGACTCGAACCCACAACGCGGCGGTTGAGCGATTTCTGTGGAAACGCTCGCCTTGACCACTCGACCACTGCGTCGGCTCTTGCATAATTGTTTACAGGTTTAATTTTTGAGATAGCATTACAAACTTAAAAAAGGGTAAATTTTCACTCTTCTTCAACTCGACAAAACGATTATTCAAAAACTATAAGCACATTTTTAAAATATAAATATATGTTTAGCAACTTAATTTCCTAATACATATTTTTATTGCTTGCTATTTATATCTGTCTTTTATGGTTTCGAAGATAGCAAAATGAAAAAAACCACTTGCTCGGACAGATACTTTTTTAAGTTTTTCAAAAAACAAGTTCAAAATATTAAAAAATTAAAATTAAATTTATATATTCACAATTTGGACCCTATTTCCTACAAAACAAGAAAATATATTTGCATTTTTGTCTATTAGACTTGGAGGTATAAGGGACCAAAGCGTTTGCATTTTTTTTGCAACTCTCTGATTTTCGTCATAAAAATCCCAAGCATAAATGTTATTCATATAAAAAAGATGTGCCCATTTTTTCTAAGTGCTCTTTTTCTGGTAACAGCACCCTGCCCTTTTTTAATCCTGGGGGAAACTCTGAAAAGGATATATTAAATTTAGATTTCCTACTTTCTCTGATTTTCAAGTTATTCTCTAAAAATAGGTACAGTCCTATGGTGGACCCAGGACGGGCTAATCCGATTATCTTCAAAATCGAAAGAACTGAAATGTACCACAAGAGAAAACGTCATACCGAATTTCACGTTACTGGGATGAATGAACTTGATTATTTTGGACCTTAAAGGTTTGAACGAACACCAGATCAAGTTAAATAAAATTTTAAAAATACGAATATATCCCTAGCTCAATCTCTCTGAAAATCAAATGACTTTTTGTGCATACCACTTGCAATATTCACACCAAATTTCACACAAATTCTTCAATTAATTCCAAAGATATTTGTCATTTCATTTGCATTAAATTCCCATTAGTTTCAATGTTAACTCCTCAATTTTTAATCTCTTATTTGAGACCAGAGCCATCTGGCGGAGGTGGTTTTTAGGGAACCAGTTTTTCGCCTTGGTCGGCACACTATTACTTCTAGGCACTGCAGTATGGGTCTCAACAACAAATAAGAACACTGTCATCTTACTCAATTTTTATTTTTTTTTTCTTTCTTTCATTCTATTTGATTTACTTACCTATTACAAATTATATGATTTTAAATATGAAATTGAAAATTTGCAAAGTCAAGAAGTTATGTCAAATGCTATTTTAATCAGGTCTCTTACCTACATTTGGAACATAAGTTGTACTATTTTCATAGCTTGACTTGCTGTTATATAGGTGACAAGTCAAGAACTGAGTTAAATTTAGTGCCTTCATTCTGTTCCAAACTATGTGCTTCAGAATAGATTTAATTTAAAAAGGCAACCTATATATACCACACACTTTAAGTTAATTTATCATAATCTCAAAAGAACAAATTAGAAGTTTTGAAAGCAATATATATGCTGGTGTGATCGAGAATACAGAACCAGGAAATATTGCTATGTTCAAATATACTGTTAATGGATTAACATTTAAGATTTGTCTAATGCTCACTGCGTAAAGGGATTCTAAACTACAATTTTTTCAATATTATTCAGCTCATGTTGTGTGTGATAGCATTTGGCATCTAAAAGAAGAAAGCTTACCTGCATAATGAAAAACATGCGATGCAAAGCAGTGTTACATTTTTTTTTATGTGAAAGTTATAAAAGCTTTTAGAAGTATGAAAGACTGTATAATAATTACTTAAAATGGTAATATGCGACGATAGAAATAAAATATTACAACTTTCAAAATAAATTAAAGTTTATTTTCAAATTGTAGTACGTTTTGAATACAAATATATAGCCTTCATCAGAGACATATAACGTGCATCAGTACAATGAAGTTATAAATACAGTCCCACTCACGATTTTAAAATCTATGTAATATCAATTGCTGTGTAGCCACAAGTAAATCATGAGAAAAGACAAAAACATAGATTCACAATGATAAGAAATTAAAAGGCTGTGCAGATAGACAAATATGCCAAGATTTTTGATATTTCAGGTTTTAAGTATGTAGATAACAATTTAACCTGTATGGAATAGAGGACAAGATGCTAGGCAAAAGTTTTTGTACAGGTCCAAATTGTAAATAAAATCCCAATAAAGATAATTGAACATGGATTCATAAAGTAAAATATGTTTAAGGGTATTATTACACATTAAAATGAACAGTTTGGGATAAAGCAGTGGATTATTTTTCATTTTTAGTAATGTGGGCATGCTCAGTTAATCTAATACATACCAACAGAATATTTTGTACTACCAATATAAATACTTATACACATTGTCAGGAGACAACGTACACACCAACCTGACTTAAAAGAGTAGGTTTAAATTTATCAGTCTGAATACGTCTAAACATAGTAATAGCAGCGGAATAAGCAGGCCTAAAATTAAATTCATGGTAGAACTGAACAAGAGGGTGAAATATTTTAGGATTGAAAGGAAGATTAGTTTTATACCCTATAGAACTAGTCTTCCTTTCAATCCAAAAATCTTACACTAATGCAATTTCTATATATTTGTATTCCTATAATTTGAAAATAAACTTTAATTTATTTTGAAAGTTGTAATATTTGATAACATAATATATATTTTCTTTTCATAAATATCATAAACTGTGTGAGAATAAATATTTAAAAATGAAAAGTTCTATCAATTGAAAATGAATGTTTTATAGTCCTTATTTATTTATTTTTATCCCCTTTAAAAGCTACTTTCTAAATCCATAAAAATTTTGTCTCTAGTAAAATTCAAGATGCATATATATATATATAAAACAGCAATCTAGCAAATATATATTTGCATTTTCTATCATTTAACTTGCATTATTCTGTATGTAGCTTACGTTTTTTCATCTCTGATTGATGCTTTTTATGCTTAACCCTTTGCAAATGATGGCATTCTGGAACTGCCGTAGCCCAAAGGATGGCATTTTTTTTTTGTACAAAGTCTCTCGAGAAAAATTTACTAAAAATCACCCATTCAACACTGCATTCTACTTTTTTAAGGAATAAAGAAAATACTTATTCTCTATTTGATGTATACGTTCCATACAAATTATCTTTTATCAAAATATTAGAAATTTAAATAAATAAAAATAAATGATTACTTAAATTGATTAAAATAGTTATCAGTTAATCAGAAAAAATACCAGAATGAGTGTACTCAAAACTCTAATATAGCTAATAGAGTTTATGTACAATTATATACATCAAAATAGCATTGCTATTTTCACTAATTAATATGGCTTTTACATATGATATATTTCAAACATGAACACATGCACATAGTGGTGTACCCAGGATTTCTTCAAGGGGGAGGGTTGTTGTTGTTGAGACCCAGACCGTCTGACCTACCAGAAAGGTGTAAGCTAACTGTTTGGACGGCCGGGAAGATCCACTCAATTTAGACCGGAACCCAGTGAAGGAGGTATCCACAGGAACCGTACCCTCCTTCACCTACTACCAACCTCTCGGAAGGACTTACGGACCCACTTGTTTAACATGACCGTACTCCGCGTGAACACGGCAGCAGTTTTGGCAGTGGCGAGAATCGAAACCGGGCCTACAGAGTGCAATTTCTGCATGCTAACCACTATGCTACCGCTCCCTCAACCCCGTGGGGTTAACAAAGCTTGGTTTAGTTTAATAACGTTAAAACTAATAATGAAATTTTAAGATGGAAAATAATGTTCTAGTGGGGATTCTTAAAAATTTATTTATAAAGTGAAATTATTCTAATGTTTGTGAACTGTGAAAATCTGAGGATTTCTGTACCTGTAACCCTAGGAAAAGGTTACAGGTATAGAATTGATGTGTACTCAAAGCCGGGATCAGCTGCTCCTATGTTTTTTATAGAGGTATGCTCCTCTATTTTTTGTTTTACATAAATTGTATCCGTTTGTCTGCATTTTTAGTATTGCATCGCAAATGACATGAAAGTATTTTGGAGACTAATGATGTTGAATGTGAATTTAGTATTTAAGAAATAACGATGCTGCTCAGTGAAAAAAAGTTTTTTTTTTTTTTAAGATTGTCCCCACCACCATCCGATGCTTATTAATATAATTAAAAGAAAAATCAAACTGTTTATTTATAAGATAGTATATTTTTGTATCCATTTATTTATTATTCAAATCGAAAAAATAATAATAAACATTAACAAACACAATTTAATTGCGTTTCTGAACAACATGATATATCCTCATAAAATTCTAAAAATTAATTAACCATTTTGATTTCTTAATACTTTTCATCGTTGAGTAAAAGCTTGTAAAAAATAAACCATGGTGATAGATTTTTCATTTAAATTCATGTTTTCAAACAATTCATGATTTCAGAAAGTGACTATTTAACGCAAAAATCTGCCACCAAACTCAGAAATAAAATTTTAATTCATTTTCATGTTTTAAAGTTTGTTTTCAACCTAGGAACCAGGGAATTTGAGTGTAGAACTCCTACGAAAAAGTTTTGTTTTCAATTAATATCTCAAAAACCCCTGGTCTTAGAAACTCGAAACTTGGACTGAATTTAGGGGGGGCTATTTCAAGGCTTCCCACAAAATTTCATTAAATTCGGTTCAGCTGTTCTCCCGTGATGAGACAAATGAAAGTTTAATTTTTCACTAATATCTGGAGAACCACTGGTCGCAGAAACTCGAAACATGAACTAAATTTTAAGTGGAACTATTTCAAGGCTACCCATAAAATTTCATCAAATTCAGTTCAGCCGTTTTCCCGTGATGACGGGACAAACAGACAGATTTTCAATGTTATTTATATCGATGAAATGAAGAACTATTTTCTGAATAACAATATTAAAATAATACTTTGGGTGCTTTAGAAATATAACCATTTCAAAAGCATAAATTAGAATTTGATGCATTTGAATTTAAATTTATATATTTTTAGAATTTTAATTAAAAATTAACATTTGTTTCATCCTTTAGTTTAAATAATCCTTTAGTTAAAATATGAAAATAGCATAATAATGTTAGTTTAAATGATTTCCGAGAATAATAAAAATTTAGAAAATATAGATTCAGAATTATTAGAGCATGCTGAGAAAAGCTAAATCAGCTGCAATGAATTTTAGCACTCAATAAAAATACTTTGATAAAATTATTCCATTTATTGTTGAGTATATGTTAAATAAGCACAATATATGTGAGTATCAGTTGCTATACAATTTAAGGTTTAATTGCAGTAATGAGCTCTGTTAGTGCGGCCCAAAATCTGGGTTTTTTTTTGTTTTTTTTTTCCTCACGAAATGTGTTCCTATTTTTTTTTTTTTTGGTAGGTTGACAACTATGTTATTTTGAAATTATTTAAAGGTAGTGAATTTGAATATGTTTTCTGCTCAATTTGTGCAATGGATTTCAAAATTTCACAAAGAGGGGATATTATTGCCCAAGCCAAAACCAAAAGGCATGTGGACAAAAAAATTTCAATTGAAAAAAATGTAGACATCAAATACAGTTTCTTTGCTATTGGAAATGAAAGTGTGATACCTGCTGAATGTTATAACCATTACATATTGTTATAACCATTATGATCTGTTGTCGTAATTTAATTCATACTTATTATTTTATTTTTTAATAAACATTTTTAAATGTCTATTCCTTCTAATACAGTATTAAATACAACAACAGATCATATATAATAATGCCACAATCACGGAAAGGTAATTTCTCGTTCTATAAATTTGATAAGGGGATCTGAATGTACATCACTGGGGACTGCAGCTTTGTCTTCAAGTCCAAGTTCAATTACGTTTCCGTGATTGTGGCATTATTATATATGATCTGTTGTTGTATTTAATAGCATATTCGAAGAAATAGACATTTAAAAATGTTCATTAAAATTAAAAATAGTCGGTATGAATTAAATTACGACAACTGATGGCAGCACCAAAAATATTTTGAATTAAAATGAAAAATATATGCTATGTTTTATTGGGTATTGAATTTAGTTTTAATAATAATCCAAGCATTGCATTTTATCTATCAGAAAATATTTTGCAACTGTTTGAGAAGAATTTTGGCGAAAAACGTGTGCCACAAAAGTTAAAGCGCGGATTGGGCAGATTTACTGATGTCCTGTAGAATTTAAAAGCAGCATGATATACCAAAACATTCTAAATATTACTAAATACTGAAAACTTTTTAAAAACTGCATTCTAAACTTGTGAAGTACTTAAAATTTTGCAAAGTTCTAAAGTTCCTAAAAACTGTAAACATTCTAGAAATAATCTGAAAGGGTGCTGACTGACCAGTGACCCTAAGTGCATAAAAATATGCTAACCTGTAAAATATTAAAATGGCACTTTCCGAAAATATAAAAATTCATTAAAGTAAGAGAGAGACACAAAGTTTTCCAACTCTAACGTTTATTAAAATTTTACTTCACTTTTAAAGAATTTTAAAACATCTCATTTAACTAAGCAAATTAAATTAAACATCATAATTAAATAAATTGAATTTATAAATTGGCCGGTCGTTTAATGGTAGTAAAAATGTTAGAATATTAAAAGTTAAAGAAAACTGCATTTAATGTTTAAATTAAGTTATGCTAAAATTATGGAATTATTTGCCAAACTAGAATTTAGAATAAAGAGAACATCAGTTAGCCAAAAAGGAAATTTAGAACATAATAAAAATTTCAACTAAAGTTTAAAACCCAAAGAAAAATTACCAAACAGTAATCCAGGATTCGGAACTTAAAATATATAAGTAAAGGGGTCCTATTCATACCAATTTAATTTAACTTTAAACTAACATCAAATTGAAAACAATTATAAATTAAAAGAAAAGGAGCAACTTCACCAAAGGTCCAAGAGGAGCTACAAGGATCTGCAGGAGGCAGTATCACCAGAAGAGTCATCAAATGAGAAGCAGATCCAAAGAACTCCAGGAAGACGAAAACCATGGCACAGGATCATATTTATGCCCAGTAGAATTCTGGAGAAACGACCATTCCACGAGATCCAACTCCAAGGGGGATTCTCCACATCAGCCGGATGTCCAGTAATAAAAATCATTTCTCCAAACTGCTGCACCGGAGTACTGACATAAAAATGGAAAACAAAGCATATGTCTGTCTATTGGGCTACGGAAATGACAATTCCATTCTTCATAAATAGAGCTCACAGCTCGTCAGGATAAACAATTTCTTAATTAGCCGGTAAAACTTCCTTGGCAGACATCGCAAACAGCTGGGAACACTGTGGATTACTAATTAGATGACTGAAGAAGCAGGAGTTCAAAACATCCAATCTTTATAGACACAACAACTGTCAGAAGCTCTTGAATGTTTAGACTAAACCTCGCCTCCATGGCAGGAAAAATAAATAAACAGAACAAAATTAATAGGCCGGGAAATACAAGCGTTTGTTCCTCAGAACTAGTGCCGAATTCGAACTTCGGTTCGGCTCGCCATGAAGGGCTAAAACCAACAACTTAACAGAACTACATTTCCAGTTCCAATCAATAAAAAGAGAAGAGAGTGAAAAAGAGTGTGAGTTTATTTATATACTGATAAACATCGCTGCCACACACTGTAAACAAAATTATCGATGAGCGATAAAATAATTGACAGACGATTCTAATATTACGGTCAACCAATCAAAAACTCAAAATTTTAAAGAAGAGAACAGGAATTTTAAAGCAGATGAAAATTAAAAGAAATGAAATGAAACGATTTGGAATATACGAATTCAGTAATAATTTAAAAATAGATGATTCTGAAATATTTAAAATGCTGAAAATAGAATAAAACTGAAAAATCGCGATAAATCAACGAATTCTTAACCGAGAACAACAAATTTGGAATCAAATCAAAGGGAATAAAAAGGGCAATAAATGGAATTACAAATTAGCCAATTTAAATAAATATAAATTGCTATAACTTAAAAAGAACGAACTTTCGCCATTTTGAACACAATAACTATGGAATAGAACCTATTTGGAACAGAAGAATATCGAAAACCTAAACAATTAGAAAATGGATAATTAAAAGAGAATGACTTTGTAAATAAGATCCCTGAATACGTTTAGATTAAAAATAAACTTCTTAAAATTATTAAATAGCCAAAAATAACCGAATACTGATGCTCACCCTTAAGTATAACAGTAAGAAGTATAGATTGCATTGTCGTACAAAATCTCCCGATTTTTTCATATTTTTGCACAAAAATCTCCTGGTTTTGCATATTTGGAGGTTGGCAGCTATTGTATATATGTTTGTGTGTGTAATTCTTTTATAATAAATCGTTCATTCGAATTGTACTTGTAAGACCATTCGGGCACTTCCCATTGGGCATTGGCAATGCATTTTGATTTGAGGCTAGTATAGTATATGCAAACGGTATATTTATTTTTTTATATGTAAAAACTTTTTTGGTGCTCTTTCCCCGTAACCCCCCCTTTGCATATGCTACTGCATGCACAAACCAACAATGCAATCTTTGTGTTTATAAAAGCTGTCTGTGTGATCACTAGAAATAATCTTTGACCACAAAGCTTGACTATCTGCATTACTTTTATTACTGTCCGGTTTGTTTATCATGTAAGTATATTCTTCCATACAAAGAAAACATCTTGATCCAACCATTTAATTTCACTATCGCACATTCCTCTAAAATCCAAACTTAAAAAAAAAAAAAAATTCTCATATTCCAATAGTTCATCAATACAATCATTAAACTAAAATCAAAATAACCCATACTCTATTATTATAACATAACAGAGTTTACGAAAAGTGCTTTGTTTGTTTATATTTTACAAAACCATAATTTTACAATATATTTGATTATCATGATTATCATATATTTAACACCTCACTCAATAAGTCTCGGGTCTGACACATATATGGCAACACTGTTGACAGACCCATATGATTTCTGGATAGTACAAACCTTCAAACGACACGTGTCAAAATTTCATGACATTCTGACAATTAGTTTATAGGTTACAGTGGTTTTAGTGACCCCAGTTTTGTAATTTTCAAAACAATGGATAAAGAATTTCATGTGTTGATTAAATGTTGTTTTTTGATGGGGAAAAATACTGTTGAAGCCAAACACCTGCTTGATAAGAGTTATGGAGACTCTGCACCAGGGAAATCAACTATTATTGACTGGTATGCTGAATTTAAACGCGGTCGTATAAACACCGATGATGCTGAATGCTCTGGTCGCCCAAAATCGGCAGTTGTTCCAGAAAACATATAAAAGTCTACAAAATAGTTTTGAAAGACCGTAAAGTGAAGTTGCGTGAGATAGCTGAAACCTTAAAGATATCAGAAGGTAGTGTGTTTACAATTTTACACGAAAATTTGAGCATGCGTAAGTTGCTTTCGAGTGGGTGCCGCGTTTGCTCACACCGGACCAAAAACAACAACCCGTCGACGATTCAGAGCGCTATTTAGAGCTGTTCCAGCGAGATAAGAAGGATTTCTTGCGTCGGTCTGACCACTCTGGCCCCCAGCGACTACTGGCTTTTTGCAGACATCAAAAAGATGCTCCAGGGAAAGAAATTTGACTCAAATGAAGAAGTAATTGTCGAAACTGAGGCCTATTTTAAGAGCAAAGACAAATCGTTCTACAAAAAAGGCATCGAAAAGTTAGAGGAGCATTGGAATGAATGTATCACTCTTGAAGGAGAGTATGTTGATGAATAAAGTCAAATTTCTAAAAAAAAAATTGTTTTTCTTGGTTAAACCGGAGACTTATTGAGTGATGTAGTACCATGATACCATTTACATGATTATGATTATGATGATTTTTACATAATCACTGCTCTAGATGAAGTGATGGAACCTCTCCCATATACCAAGGTCAAGTATTTGCAAAATATATTGGAGATGTTAGAATGGACATTTAGTACCATCTAGTATTTAAATAAATTCAAGTAAAAACAGGCATTTGCATCGATCAATCTTTAGGGTAAATTTCTTCTTGATACAAATGTGCGAGTATCATCCTAGAAGGCAGTTTCTCAGTCCATGCACATGTGAGTCTGCCAGCCTCCAAAGGGTTAAGACTTCAAAATCAAGCACAATCTGTTATTATGTTCTTTTCAAACATTTGACGTTTCCATTGTGTAAGTGAATTGATTTGTGAAATTGATCTGTTATAAATGCTAACCATTATATTAATTGTGTTATTAATTTAATATGTCACTTCACTTTATTTAACATATTCACTTTCATTTCTTTCTTCCACTTATACTTAATTTCATGTTAAAATTTCTTTATTGCCATAATTTAATGTCCAATAGGGCAATGCTCTGATTTGTAAAACTATTGCAGTGTTTTCACCTGAGTTTCTAATCCACTTGTTTGTATGTGTATTAGCTTGTTTCAACTAAAAATGTTACAACCTATGCTTCTATGAAAGAGAATACAGCTGTCCTGAATCTCCCCAAAAAGGTACGTGCTGACCTTTTTTTTTTATATAAATTTCAGTTTTTCACCATTTCTTCTAATGTAACTAATGTGTTCATGTAACTCTATGATTCATATATTTGTGTTTAATTTTATTTCTGAATTTACTTATGACAAATAAAAAACACATTACATTCAGTACATTATCATTCAGTAATTTCCCTCCCTTTTAACTGCTATATGGATGACGATCTTGGTTTTTCCTTGCAGTTAGAGTATAAAATATTTGAGAGGAAAACTAGCTTTCTTCATTGTGATTCATGTAGTGCAAATTGGATAAAATTCAAAATAGATATTAGAAAGCAATATATATTTCCATTTGCTTGAGGATTTGTTGATTTACACTTTTATTTCATAAGCCAGTTAGATATTTGAATTTTCGTGTTACAGATTCTCACTTTTCTTTCATTGGATCTTCAAACCTTTTTTTCTTTTATATATATATATATATATATCAGGCTTCGGGAAATCGGCAAAATCTAGCCCGTCCGCGAGGACGGCTATTGAAATTTTTTACCCGTCCTCCTAAGAATTTTTTTTCACTTTATATTCCTTAATATATGTGCTTAAATACATCGTACAACAATAATAAATTAGAACCAACTGCCTCACGATGAAGTGCGATAACTGCATATTCATACACCACCCCCACAGCACTTAACCGCCGCGATGAAAGTCGCGGACGCGGAGTCTCCGATAATGTATCCGATAAAGGTGTTCTTCTAGTGGAATTTGTGGAACGTGACACGACTATCACTGCAGCCTTGTACAGCGTGACTCTTGAACGTCTACAAAGGGCAATTCAGAACAAGCGAAGAGGAATGTTGTCATCAGGCATTGTCTTTCTTCATGACAATGCGCTACCGCACACTGCAGCTGCAGCAAAGAATATCCTACAGCATTTTTGCTGGACAGTGTTTGATCACCCACCATACAGCCCGAACTTGGCTCCCTCCGATCTTCATCTCTTTCTTCACATGAAACGCTGGCTAGGAAGAGAGAACTTTGGCTCAGACAACGAGCTACAGACCAGCGTAGAGAATTGGCTGAAAGCACAGGCGGCTGCCTTCTATGACGAGGGCATTGGAAAGTTGGTACCACGCTACGACAAATGTCTCAATAGGAGCGGCGACTATGTAGAGAAGTAGCTGGAAGGTGTATCTAAATTTTCCAAATAAAACAGTTTTGATTGTTACTGTGGTTTTTACTTCGTGACCAATCAGACCTTGAAAAAAAAAATGGCCCTTGTATTTAAATGTTCATTTTTATTGTGACATTTCCAAGTTTTATTCTGTAATTAATCAAGTAAAATTTTAAGGTATTTTTCAAGAAGAATATTTTTGAAAAATTGTAAATAAATCTAAAGATAAGAGGCAAATATTATTTGTTTATGATTCATTTCTGCATTGTGTCAATTGCACTCTTGCTGTAAACATTTACATTTTAATTTGTGATTAATCCCTCACCAACTTTGTTTAAACATATATCTCTGGGACTTTTTATGATAAAATGCTGAAATTTTGTACATCACCTTATTAGTGTATGGGGCACATTTTACTCATTGAAAATGTTTTTGTATGGGAGCTATATAAAAATTTAAATTTTGTATTTCTTCAAATTTAATACCCTGAAAATTTTATCGATTTCATAAAATTCTGTACCTTTTTTTATGCAACTTTGTAATTTATTATATATGTCTAAGATCAATATTTAAGGGATAACAGCCGAGGTCAATGTTTTGGGGACACCCTGTATATATATATATATATATATACAAATAACAATTGAAAGATTTTAATCGAAAACTATGCATAAACTACTGTATGTACAAGAAAAAAACCATCTCTAGCATATCTGTTACAAATGAGTAACTATAGACCAAGACAAAGGATAAAGATAGAAGGTAACATATCACTACAATGGAAAGGGGGATGAGAAGAATATTAGGATACAAAAATCACAATTAAAAAGTATATAAATATAAATAAAAATGAAAAAGAAAACACGGCAAGAATGAGAAAAGGCAATAATAATTGGCTCAAGATAAAGATTAAGACATAGAGAACAATCAATTGAAACTACACAAAAAATGGCGGTTAGTTTGAAATTGCATTCTCATCAGGACAGCCATACAATTCGAATTAAAACCGATAGAATAGCCAGTTTCTGACAATGGCGATAGTATTTAACTATAGACACCATTGGAACTGTCTACTGGCTAGTGGAAGGAGGAAAATAAATCAATTGAATTACAAATCAGAAAAATAATACCTCCTCGAACAGAAATATGAATTCACAAGCATTGCTACCACGTGTAAGTTGAACAAGCGACTGAGCATTTCACCTCACTTCGTCAATGCGAGTGGGCACCGTAATGAATACATTTGAACTATACATAATATGTATGGAGACTTTCAAAAATAGTAATCAGTATAGGACTCAGGACAAGTGGAAAATAGTCATTCAAAAATAGTAAACAGTATTAGACTCAGGCCAAGTGGTAAATTAGGTGATAGGAATGGGTGAATTCTCAAAATTGAGTTATCCAATCAAAGATAAATAATGCATGTGTAAAATTATTACGTGGTATATTTGAAATTATTAATAATATTATTTACAAATACTTCCGGATATTGGTAATTTTGAAAAATGCGTTTAAGATTATTGATGTGGAGAAAGTGAAACCGAGGATCAGAAAATCGATGTATTCAAAATAGCTGGTTTAAAATGATGTTTCTAAATAATTGAATAGAATTACAAGATTGATATGATAGCAGCTTTATGATAGTGAAGTTGTAAGAATCTTTTTTATCATATAGATTAGTGATTACATGATTATTGAGGGTATCTAAATTAAGGTCTAAAAAATTGGCAGTTTGACTAACGCTAGGCTCATTAGGAATTAATTCTAGGTTAGATGGGTAAAAATCAATATTAATGGGATAGGAATCATCAATGATAATACAAATTAAGTCGTCAACATATCTATATATAATATATGAATTAGAGTTAAAACGACATTCATAATAATAAAGATATGTTAGCGAGAATACTACTACTACAGCCACCTTGTGGTACACCAGATGTTTGTAAATAAATGTTGTCACCTTGGATAATATAATTGTTGTATAACACAAAGTGCAAGAGCATAGGAAAATTTTTGACATTAAATGCAACATGATTGGAAGATATATAGTCATGATAAAGAGAGATAATGACTTTATATAAATCTTTAATGACAATATTATTAAATAGGTCTTTAAAATCAAAGGTTTGGAAACCAAGAATTTGTGGAAGCTTGCTAAGGTATTTAACTAAATCAAAACTATTGTTCAAAATGAAATATCCTGAATTCCTAAATTTAAGAGATTCATTAATTCTATTTAAACAGTTAAGCAAGTATTTACTAGCAGTAGTGGTAAAGGTATTATGTCCACAAGTGACCGTTCTGAAACTGAGAGGTGATTTGTGGAATTTAGGAACCAAAGTAACATAAGGAAATTTATAAAATTTACAATTAATATTTAATTGTGTATATAATTTTAGCATTTTAGTTTTGATTTTGATAGATTGATTATTAATGAGTTTAAACATTTGATTATTTTTTAAGTAATTCTGTAACATAGAAACATAATATTTTTTATAAATGATGGCATAATTATTAGAAGCTTTATCTACATAAGTTATGAAAAATGTTGTTGTAGTTCTTTAATAGCAGATAGGAGTTGTTTATAAGGATACCTAGGCTTCATTAATTTAATGTTTATAATAACATTTTTAAGTAGATGTAAGGTAGTATACTTCCATAGATGGAATGCTTCAATAGGAATGGAATGTGAACAAGCAAGTTGATATATGAATTTATCAAAATCAAATGATATAGACTGAAGAAGTTGTTTAGGGTGATGGCAGAATGGAATGTGAAATTTAGATCCTTTATTCATAATATCCCTAAGTATATCATCCTGAACTATACTGAGATCCCCAGTAATAATGTGTCCATGAGAGGAGTTGACATAAGGGGCAAGATTTTTATTGCTGCATACACATAATGTAAGGTCATCGGAGTTTAATGTCCTGGAAACTTCATTGTAATTGTAAATAGTTCTACCAATTGGTAAATTATATTTGAATGATTTTTGTATTTGATATCATTTACTGGTAACAAGTGCTGATGTTTTGCAAATAAATTATTGAAGTTAAGAGAATTAAGAATAGGGTGTTTAAAAGAAATTACGCAGTAAGCTATTTTAGTATGTGGATTTGGCGAATGGAGTAGGTGGTAATTTAAGAAATTTGTACGTGAAAGAAGCAAATCATAAAATAAATGTTTAAAATGTTCATGTTTTAATTTTAAAAAATTAGTATAAACAGCACTTAATTTGCATTTTCTGACTTTATGTAACCAACTTCTAACAGGTAGAAAATTGAAAGTTTGAGAATAATTATATTGTAATTTTAAAATGTCTGCATTGTAATCAATAGTTTTACTTAAGTTACTTTTTCCTTTGCCACGCTTATATCGCTTTTTACTAGGAGTTGATGACTTTGAATACTGAAAAAGATGTTTATATACTGAAGATTTATTAGAATTGTATTCAAAACTATTGTTAACAACATTATTATTATTATAAATTTGATTTAAGCCATAGGGGAAGAGAGTTTTATATTTTTAATGTAATAATTTTCAGATACTAATCTATCAGTGAGTGAAATTTTAATATCTAAAATATGAAGGGATACATTTTTAAATCCGTGTGTAGCAAAGTGCAAATTTTAATTTGTAGCAAATGGAAAATTTTAAAACAGGAAAACGTTCAGCACTGCTAAATGTTTAAAATTATTCTTTATATTACATTTTAGCTGAAAAAATATGTTCAGTGAATTTTAACAATATTTATTCTTATTTTACAGCTACAGTTAAATATATATTTAAATATAACAAGGCTAAAAGAAGGTTTAAATCTAGAAATATATTGAAAATTCTATGCATGAAAATTTCTTATATCTGTATGCTGCGGTTAGCAGCTACAATTTATTATTTTCCTTAAATATGCTATCTTTTGAATATCTATAAAAAAAATTCTATTTCGTCTGTAATAATGTTTCTTTATCTTCAAAATTCAAATTTTAATGCATTGCACAAAAGGAATAGCATTAGAAATAATGTAAAACTGTTAAACCTTATCAGAATCATAAATAATTTGCTGTTTATTATGGGTATAAAAAATAGATTATAAAATATATTATTCTAAAAAAAAATGAACATATAATTCAAATCATGATCATTCAAAGGGGAACGTTTTACCATCTTCTTAAAAGATAATAAAATAATAAATAAATTACCAGTTTATTATGTGTATAAAAATAAAGTATTAAATATATATTATATGACAAAAGAAATGCTTGTAATTAAGCACTTTTTTAAAAATAAATTGTTTTATATAATATACAATTGTTTTAAAAAATACCTGCTTGTAATTGAACGAATGAGTATCATGAAAGACAATTTGCAAGATGAGTTAAGCATATATTTAGTGCTATGAAAAGCATTTTCCCTCAGCAGAACTTGCAAAAACATTCTACTTTGTTTTTATATTTTTACAAGTTTTGGAGAACATAATATTGAAAGAAAGAAAAGTTTCTTAAAACTTTATTTGCTTTTTTCTGAGAATGAGTAAAATATCACTTGTACCCTTTTTGTTGACATCCTTTCTTTTTCTGTAAAATAAAGCACACACACACATTTGTCTCTTGCCCTCCTTCATAAATGAAGGAGAGCGGGTAACAAGTGTGTCCCCCTTCTAATTTTGGAAAGGAAAATTTTCCTTTTCAAAATTAGAAAACTCAATGATCATAAACTTCTTGTAAAGCTACTTGCTTTTTAGAAAAAGTATGGAAAAGTACTACATTCTATTTTCAAATTAATTAAAAAGAAAACAAAAAGAGTGGAAAATTTTATGGATAAACATAGCATAAAATTTTCCCTTTTCCAAAAAATTTTGTGACTCACATCTTTAACAAAAAAACATACTTTCTGGTGGGTTGGAGGTTTTAAATTTGGTGTAAGGGTATATAGCTCAGAAGGAAGAAAGTGTACAATTTCAGTTTTCCTATATTTGCTACCTTAGGAGTGCTGCACACCAAAATGATTGATTTGCTGAAAAAAAGATAAATGTATTTTTTTGAATAAGATGTAGATTTTAAATTTGGTGCACAGGTCAAGAGTTTGATAAAACACCAAAAAAAATAAATAAAATCTTTTATAAAAGTTTGAGAGAGTGGTGCCCTAGACCAAAATGTTCGACATGTGAAATGAAAGATAGACTTGGAATTTGAGACATGGGTCAATTATTTGGTAAATCTCCAGGAAAAATCAAATTTTTCAAAAATGTTCATTTAACCCCCACTAAAATGTGAAATGATAGTAAATTTTATCTTGTGGTGAGATGGAAACTTAAAATTGTGCAAGGGTAGATCCTTAAATAAGAACAAAGTGTACAGTTTTAGTTTACCAATATTTGCTACTTTAGGAATGCCATGTGCCAAAATGAACATTTGCTGAATATATTAAAAACACCCCCTTTAAGGGAGATAGAAATATACACACTAGAGTGGAGTGAAAAATATAGGGAACATTTTTTTTTTTTTATTCGAAATCGGCCAGGGTTAAAAAAGTTACCCCGTGAGACAAAATGAAAGTGTGAAAAAACTTATGTTGCTGAGGCAAAATTTCATGTGCCGCATGGCAAAATGCACTATTTCAGACCAAAAATTCCTCTTTTTGTTTGGACACGAATTTTTTTTTTTTTTCGATTTCAAAATCTACCATGGTGAGAAAAGTTAGCCCATGGAATGAAACAAACATGCATAAAATTTCAAATCCCTGAAGTCACATCTTCATGCGCCGCACAGAGATCAGAGGTAACTATTTCAGCTAAAAAAAATACCATTTTAATCTAAAAACGCACATTTATGAAATGCCCTTTATATGCGTTATTAGACTATAAGAAATAATTATTAACCCATAACTTTGTGACATATAACACTTTTTACCTAAATTCCAGAAACTTTGTAATCCTTAGGAGCCTTTTTTAGGTTTTCTATTTTGCTAGTGCTCACGTACTTTTGTAAGGCCATGCTAGAGGGCTTCTCTCACCAGTGTATATAAACCACTCAATATAAACCGAGGCTTCTCACTCCTCAGTTTATAATTTGATGGGAGAAAGGATGCAACCATACTTCAAGTAAAAAAGGCATCGAAGTATCATAGACGACTAGTCCAAGAAGAACATTACACCCTGGTACAAGAACCAAACTCTGTCTACATTGGTCACCTTACAGTTTCATCTGGTGAAGCCAAAGTTATTTGTGGCTGAATGCTCACTTACTTTAAAAATCAACAAATTTATCTTGATAGTTTAAACGCTGTAGGCTGTGATGGGATAAACGTAAATACTGGCGTGAAGAGGGGAGTTATAAGTCTATTGAAAGTGGCATTAAATCGTCCATTGCAATGGTGCATTTGTCTGTTACACTCAAATGAATTACCTTTGCAACCTCCTCTGAAAAAGCTTGATGGAGAAACTAAAAGTCCCAATATATTTTCTGGGCCTATTGGAAAAGCAATCCAAAATTGTGAAAGTCTTGCAGTGAAAACATATTCTCCAATTAGAGGAGAAAATTTTTCTTTCGAAGTAATAGATTTGAAGTTGAGTTCTGCTCAAAAGTATTTATATGATGTGTGCCAAGCAGTTTTCACCGGTATCTTCCCAGATGGTCTTGCATCCATGAAACCAGGACCAGTTGCACACTCTAGATGGCTTACAACAGCTTGTAGAATTTTAAGATTATATATAGGAACTGAATATCCATCTGAAAAACTCATTACACTTGCAACATTTCTAATGAAAGTTTCTGCACCTATGGGGTTTAGCATAAAGAGAAAACCAATCTGCTTGGAGAGTCCATAGCACATTTGGAATATTATCCATCTTTCCAGTTACTTGAAAGAGGACTTAAGATGTTATTGATTCAGTAATACAAAGAAATAGTTTTTTTTTTTTGCACCAAGAAAATATTCTCCTGTCAATGCTTGTAGATGACAGAGAACACATAAGGCAACTAGCTGTCAGAAGAATTATGGCAGCAAGAAAATCTATGAAAAGGAGTGAGAAATTTTAGTGTTCCGGAAATTAATTTCAGTGCAAATGATTACACTGAACTTATCGACTGGCAAACATCCAAAAAATACATATCACCTCTTACTGAGAGTATTCTAGGTGCTGAATTATTATCTTCAATATCAGAAAAGGAATGCAGGCTGTAAATTAATATTCCGAAATTCCCGTACCATACTTGGTCAACAAAGAGATACGTTCAAATTGTAACAGATGCAGCAAGAAAAGTCTGGAGATGAGCAACGGCATGGCTTTATCCTAGTGAAAATTCGGTCAAGAAAACTTGTGAATACTTTTAATACGAAATCAGAATTTTCTGCTTAATTTTCTTTAACATTTATGTGGGAATTTATGCATAATTTTTTTCCATTCAGTGTTTTTCATATCTTTTCCTGTATTTTATTTTGTGAACAGCAACTGCAGTACATCTTATGTCACTAGAAAAGTATATGTTACTATGTACAAGCAAAATGCCTTACTGTTAGTTCCAAAATGTAGTTTAGGGAAATTAAAAAAAAAACATAGAGACATGTATAAAAACATAGTAACATACTAACATAGAATAACATGTATAAAAAGATACATTCCCTAAAAATTTCAGACGCCCTCTTCTGCCTCTATGACTTTCCAGGATATGTCAGAAAATTGACTTTTTTGGCTAAAATCGTCACACTTAACATATGTGCTGTGCATTAAGATGTATCTTCAGGGTCTTGAAATTTTACACATGTTTGTTCGATCCATTGAGCTAACCTTTTTGACCCTGTCTGATTTGGAAATCGAAAAAAAGAAACTTTTTTTCTGCCTGAGATGGTGAATTTTGACCTCCATATTGCTCATGAAATTTTGAACTCAGGAACATAAATGATGAGTCGGACGGTCTGGGCCTTCAACACATTCGTTTTGTCCCATGGAGCAACTTTTTTTACCCTGACCGATTTAAAATTAAAAAAAAAAAAAAAAAAAAAAAAAAAAATTCGCTCTACCGTAATGCACACTGATCTATAATTAAGAAAGCAATTTAGATATAAACTTGAAATTTAGTACAAGTGAGATAAAACTAACAAGACATTCCAAAATTTCAATCATTTAACAACAAAATAAGAAACATTTAAATTCTCACAATTATATATCTGTGCATATTACTGTTTAGGATATATTTATTGTTGCATCAGTGATTTTCAACGAGTATTTGGTTAGTCATACTCTGATAACACTAATTACTTATCATTTTCTTCTCCCGATTTTAGACGAAAATCTAGTTTTTATCATTTTTTTTTTAATTCCCTAAAGTTAGAGATTTTTCAATTAAAACTCTCTGCTAAAGGGAATTTCAATTGAACTTGCTGCCACCATTTTGTTACTTCCGCATATGAACCGTAGTATCAGTATTAAGTTGCATCATTTTCACGTTATTGATGGTTACTTCTTCAAATAAGTGCGATTTCGCATATATAGATTACATTACCGTGTAATGTTGAAACATCCATTTCAATCTGTTTAATTTTAAATTATATGAATGGAAAATACACAACATTCATTTCTTTGTAGTAGGTTTCATTATTAATCCATATTTTCATAAAATATTGATTATTTTTTTAAGTGCAATTTTGCTGTTATATACGAGGGTCACACTGAAATTTTTGAGACAGGCAGATGATATGCTAAAAAAATTATTGGTCGGATATTTAAATTTGAACTTTCTTATATCCGCAGACAATAATTTGTGGCAACAAGTACAATTTAGGTATCATAGGATAAATTTTGAAAGAAAAGAAAATGAAGTTGATGTGAGAGCATTATCGAGTTATGATTTTCTCTGATTTTAAAGTGGGGCTAAATCAAAAAGAATATCTTCAGCATCTTCAATTAGCATATAGAAATAATGCTCCATCTCATGCCACTGTATTCAGATGTTTTACAGAGTTTAGAAGAGATCGAAATTTTCTCCTGGATGAAGAACACACAGGAAGATTTTGTCAGCTGTAGTCCCAGAAAATGTGTCGACCATTCGAAAAATGTTAATCGATGATAATCTCTGTACCTACCAAATGATACAGAAGGAACTTAACATTGTGTCCACAGCTATACATAAAATTTTTCATGAAGAACTGCATGTGAAAAAATTAGTTTGTCTTTGGGTCCCCCATGATTTAACAGAGCACCAAAAAGCGGAGCATGTCAGAATCAGTAAAAAACCCCAAAAATTACTTAATGATGGTGGACACAGCATTATTTCTAAAATTATAACTGGTAATGAAACATACATATTGTTTTTTGATATTCCAACATGTCAAGAAAGTAAAGTAGGGGTCTTTGTAGATGACCCCAAACCAACAATGGTGAAAAGACAACAAGCAATGAAGAATGTAATGTATGCTGTGTTTTTCAGAAGTATAGGTCTATTCAAACCCATAAATCTAGAGGGACAGAAGACAGTTACAGCTAACTAGTACACTTCCAGAAATTCTTCAGGAAGTGAATGTTAGGAGACTCGTGCTTCACCATGACAAAGAAATCTTCTCATTCAGCGAAAATGACAGTCGAATTTCTTGAACATAAAAACATCCAATTGATAGAACATCCACCCTATTCCCCTGATCTTGCTATGTGTGACTGTTGGCTATTTTTTAATCTAAAAAAAAAATTACATGAGCGTCGTTTTCATTCCGAAGATGAAATTTATTAGGTTGTAAAAGCATATTTTTCATCAATTCCAAGAAATAGTTGGTTTGGAGCATTTAATCTTTGGAAAATTCATCTACAGAAGTACATTGATGTTTGGGGGGGGGGGGGGGGGGAGTACTTTGAACACTCGTAAGAGTTGGTAAGTTTAACTTGTACCACTTAGCTGTATCTCAAAAATTTCAGTGTGACCCTCGTATTACTACATTCCTGAGCAATGTTGAAATATCCTCTTCCATCTATGTTTAGTTTCAAATTATGTGAATTAAAAAATGCACAACAATCATTTCTTTGCAATATATTTCATTATTAATTAATATTTTTGTAAAATATTTATTGGTTTTTTAGATGTGATTTTGTGTATATAGATTCCGTGTAATATTTAAACATCCCTTTCCATCCATCTTATTTTTGATAAAATCTTAAATTAATTGAACTGCAATTTCATATTTTTGCAGTTTACATAAAAATGAAGGGTTATTTTTTTAAAAATATCCTATTTTCCCCTTATTTTCTAATAGCATTAGGCAATAATTTAGGCAATAGAGTTCCATAAGCATTTTCCAATCCATATTCATCTAATTAACTAAATTACAATTGAACATTTTTTGTTTCAGTGATACCCTTCCAAAAATATCTCTTTGCTTATGCCAATATGTTTTTTTTATACACTGACTTGTAAAAACGTTTTTCTTATGCAGTAGGCATTTTCAACGTTATTCTAGTGAGTTATCATTTTTTGAAGAAAAAAAAAGCATACATTTTTTGTGATGTAAAAAAAAATCCCTGTTTTCCCCTAAGTGATTTTGAACAGGTTATATACTGACTTGTAGAGCGCCGTAAAAATGCTGACTGCTCTATCTACTGGATTTTTATTCTCTAATGTTGTTGGCAGGTATGGTGAGTTATTTGGGCTTGTTGCTAATAATTATTTGATAAAAGATAGCAATATATTTTTTTTGCTATAGCTGAGAGAAGTTTAAGACAATGCACAGTCTTAATTCACAGCATTCAATGTACATTTTTTTTCTTTCCAGAAATGCGTTACATTGGTTGAAGTCCCTGGCAATGAGAGGGTGAGATTTAAATACATTGATGAGTATCTTCCATCCACCAGGTTTGTTTTTCAAAATAAATTTTGCATTTTTCTTATTCTATACTTTGTAAAATGTAAATTTTTATGGGTTGCCATACTGTCTTGAAAATCAAAGGCGTCTCTTTTTGTGCAATTGGCATATAGTATTTTTATTTTCCAAATTCATTATTTTGTATTAAAGTAATTTAACTCATTGATAACAGTTTAATATTTCCCTGGAAAAAGAGGTATTTAATTATTTTTAAAAATTGAGTAATTTGATTGTAAATTATTTAAATGATAGTGTGCAGGGGGGCTATAGAATCTAGAAATCACGGAATTCCTAAAAAAAACTTTAATATCAGGGAAATTTGAATTTTTAAGGCTTTCTTCTGATTCATGACAGTACACATTTGTAAAATTCCTTATTCACGTTTCATGTGACAGGAAACAGCGTATTGGACACCTCAGAATTTAAAATTTCTATATTTCTCAGTGATCCCGCTTATCTCAATTGTTTTGAAAATTGTCAAGACTTTTCATAGGACAGGAAAGGCAGATTTAAAAAAAAAAAAAAATCTGTTTCTGCTTATACATAATTTTATTGCAATAAGTGATATTTAACTATATAAATTCTTGACTGGATATTATAGAATACTGCTGAGTTTTATAGCTTATCTAGAGTCATCTAGCTTATCAAAATATCGAGCTATCAAAAATATAGTTAATCAAAATTTGACAATATCTAGCTTACCAAAATATCACTGGTGTTCTTTTATTAAAATCTGAATGGTTGCCAATCTCTCTCATTGGCAGAGTTTTCAGTTCTAAGAGCCATTAATTAACAGGTTTACCTCATATAGATATATGTTCAATTTTCAAAATATGTAAACCATTTTCTTTTAGAAAATGTTTTTCCTGAAGTATATCATCCTATTTTAGCAGCACTCCCATTGACTGGTGCCCCCCCCCCCCCTGCTATACCTCTTACTCTACTTTAGCAGAGAAAGTAAAATAAATTCTGGAAATCTTAAACACAGTTCATTAGCAAGGGTTTCAAACCTGTATTCATAATACTGTAATAATTTTGACAACAAAATTTTATCTTTCATATTGCTTTGAAATGCTATTGACTTATACAGTAGGAAGTAGTAGAGCCAGCATTTATTGAGATTCAAAATTTAACATGCCAATTAGAAACTTATACAATGTTAAATTAAGCCTAGTTTGCTAATTTTTGTAATAAAACTGAATAAAAGGTAAAAAAAATCCAATATAAAAAAAGAATCTTGACTAGAAAGGATTATTTGTAGTTGCATAACCTACTGGAGAAAGGAACAAACAATAAAAATAAACTACCGCCGCCCTTTGTATTATATAGTTGTTGTTGTTGAGACCCAGACTGCCCGACCTACCAGAAAGGTGTAAGGTGACTGTTTGGATGATCAGGAAGAGCCACCCAATTTAGACCTGAACCCAGTGGAGGAGGCATCCACAGGGACCGTACTCTCCTTCCCCTACCACCAACCTCTCGGAAGGACTTACGGACCCACATGTTTAACGTGATCGTACTCCGCTTGAACACAGTGCCAGTTTTGGCTGCAGAGAAAATCGAACCCGGGCCTACCGAGTGCAATTCCTGCACTCTAACCACTGGACTGCTGCACCCATATAGTTGTCATGTGTCAGCGGACAATCTCCTATTGTTTTTTTTTTTTTTGAGACAGAATATGAATTATCAAATGTTTAATGTAAAGCATTATTTGAAACAAAATGAATGAATGCAAATATAAAATAAACTTTAGACAATTTTTCAAGAAATTTTGGACATAATTCTGCTTTAGGATAAAGATTAAATTTTGTAAAAGTATGTTTATATGCTATTTTAATGATAGGGTCATTCCATGTCAGTTCAACGAGGTCATGTCACCCACCAACTCGGATTTTGATGAAACTTGGGTGTACACTCTTTCTTTATGGTTGAAAGAAACCCCCTTAAATTTTTTCATTCTATCGGTTCTATTCGGTTTTAATTTTATAGCACTTCGAAATTTCATTAAATCTGTGTTGTCTGTCACTCTTGAGACCCTCGACACAAGATACCCTTGCTTACATTTTATTTTTTTTTCTCCATAACAAATGTTCAGATCTCTTTGAAATTTTACACAAAGCTCAATAAATTTATAAGGATTTCAGAAAAAAATACATCAGTACTCAAAAGATTTTATAAATACCTCAAAAAAATTAATAATGTACTTGCAGCCTAATTTTTTGGGTGGAAAAACTAGGTTTGGAAAACCTGAATTTTCAGCATGTGGACATGATGGAATCAAAAGTTTTTGATGTTGAAAATTATTGCAAAGACATGCTCTTTCTCGACAAAGAATGAAATTTATGGTTTTTTTACTCCTTGTAATGAAAATGTTACGTTTTTTTGACGTTGTGGGAAAAATGGCTGCTGGGTAGCCATTTTGTACAAATTTTATACAATACACAGCTGCAATAGAAAAAATTAATAGAACACAGTTATTCAGCTTAAAATTTAACATAATTTTGGTTATTATAGTTTTTTTTTTTTTCAAAAGTGCAGACTTGTTGGGGTATTTAAAGTTACGAAAATTGTCTAATTGTGAATACAAAAAATAAATTACAGTCAGAAACCTTAAATGCTGATAAATTAGACCTAGCAAGAAAAATGTTCCAAGAAAATTAGTACGCGAGCTCTTATCCGGCGTTCCAATATCTGGACTCTCCCTAAACCGGAATACGGCAAAATAATACCAAATTCTGCACCAACAAGCGATTATTTGCTAAATATTGCGCCAAATAGTGATTTTTTGTTTAAAATCCCGCCAAATGCTTTTTTGCTTTAATTAACAATATCAATAAAAAAAGATGCATTGAAACCTGTTGGAAACTTGGTTTTGTTTACGTCGCGATTCTCGTTTCGCGGGAGCGTGACGTCATTATTTAAAATGATTTTTCCGTTCTCGTGAACGAATCGCGATGTGGACAAAACTGGGCTTATCATGCAAATCACCTTTCTCGCCGCTCACGCATCCTGTTTTGCATATCCAGAGGGTGTTGCCGGCAACGGTTATGTTCCGGAACGCACCCATCGTTGGATATAAAGGCTAGACACTTTTCTGGTTTAAGGTAGAACAGAATAGATCTCAGATTGATCAGGAGATCACAGGCGGATCAGCCGATTGATTGTTCGATTGATAGATCAACGGAAGGATCTAGAAGGATCTAGATCGGGCAGACGGATCTACATAAAGTCTTGTTCGAAGTAGTCGAAGGTTACGATAAATGTTTATCGGTTGACGCTGATGTTTAAATTAAACTAAGTAGTTTTTGTGGTTCTCAGTGATGGAGACCATGTTTTCCGTGTTGTGGACTTTATATAGTGTTATTCCGGGAAGTTAAAAGTTTTGCCATAGCGTGTGCCCAGCTAGTGGTGGCATCGGAAATTGCACGTGGTTACGTAAGTGTGAAATGTTTTATTCTACTTACTCGTGTAAATACTGCTTAAACCAGAAACGTGTCTATGCAGTGGAACTTTCACTGAAACCTTTCGAATGAGCTGTAGAGTTCATGCTTTTGTACATAGTATGCTTTGATTTGCTTTACTGTTTTCATAAAATATATTGTAAGCAAATGCAACGGATTCACTCTTCAATAAAAGTGATTTTGAACTAAACTGGAACTGTTCTCCTTTAACACCTCTACAGCTACTTGTATTTCTGCAACTACCATTTGACGTTGTTATAGCTGCAACACTACTTAATTTTCAACGAAGTTGTGCAACTAGAATTTCGTACCTCATCGTTCTTCTATCAACAGCTTCTAATTTAACCTCTTAAATTTTAATTATATATTACCAACAGGTTGTATATTAATTAGTCGAACAGGTTATGGCCCCAGTGCTCCCCATAACAACGTTAAAAATTCAGAAGTGTTAGTGTTCCTGCAACGAATCCTATCGACGGGGGCCGTGGACGGCGCAATTTGCATGTCGACGAAAGCATAAACAAAAAACTGTTCAGTTCAGTTCCAAAAGGCCACCTTGCCATGGAGGCAAATAAAATTAGTGCATTGACGAGAGACAATTACGTCACGTGGAGGAATGAAGTTTCATTCGCTTTGAAAGGAGAGGGCTGTTTCGGATTTATAGACCGAACAGCGTTACCGGTGGATGATAAGACGTCACGGCGTGATTATGAAGAACACAGGCGCAGAAAGGACCGCGCGTTAGCGATCCTGTTCCAGAACGTTTCATCTGACTACCAAGAGTTAATAGACATTAACGACGATTCGGCAGATGCGTGGGATAAGTTAAAAACGCACTTCGAAGTGCCGACTCGCGCCAACCTAGTGTGCTTACTGGATGACTTCTTGAGCCTGCATCCGGAGCCAGATGAACCTGTGGATATCTTCTGCACACGTTTAAAGAAAGCGGTCGCCAAATTGAAGGATGTCAAACACCCGGTGGAACGTGTCTATGTGGCATTCCAGGCCATTAGATACCTCTCGGACGACTTTCAAGGGATGGTCCAGCAAATCTACCGGTGGGAGGACAAGGATTTCACTTTGGAGAAAATCCAACGCGAATTGTCCGAAGAGGAAGGACGTATCCGGCAACTCCGTAGTGACAGAAACCATGTAAGTCAGAATTCATCTGTATTCTTGTCTCAAAGTAATGTTAAAGTAAAATGTAAAAATAATAATGTGTTTAAAAATGTTAAACCAGTTAAAAAGGTCACAGGACCGTGCTATTTTTGCAAAAAGGCTGGTCATTTAAAGAGAAATTGCCCTACTCTTAAGTCTAGCTCAAATATAATAGAATTATATTCTTCTGCTAGAATTGAAGCAAATACTGTGCAGGATCCTAGCGATAGACTCAGCTGGGTAATTGACACCGCTGCTACGCGGCACTTTTGCAATGATATTAATCTCTTCTCAAAATTTAAGGAAAGCAAAGGTGCATCTATGTCGCTAGCAGTGGGTGATATTGAGAGCCCAGTTGAGGCTATCGGTACGGTCAAAATGTTTGTTCAGTTTAAGAACATAAGAAGTGATATTGTTCTGTCTGATATAATGTTTTCGCCTAAGTTAAGACGAAACTTATTAGCTGCATCTGTTCTTGAGGAACAGGGGTATACATTTAAAGGGGCTAATGGGGTATTGTGGTTTAACACTCCAAAGGGGGAAAAATACTTCTATGCTAAACGAAAAGAAGGCTTATATTTTTTAAAACCTCAATACGAAGTTCAGACTGCAAATAACAATATTGAAGACCGTAAAACTAGAAGAAAGAATCAGGATAGGGATAAAGATTCTAAAAAGGATAGAGAAACCCTAAATAAGAAAAACAGTATTAACAAAATGAAAAATTTGCCTAGTGTAAATAAAAGTAAACATAACTCTGAGGTGAAGTCAAAGTCAAAAGGAAAAGTTAATGATAAACCAAGTTGTTCGGTTTCTGAGGTTTTAAATAAAACGGAACTCTGGCATAGGAGATATTGCCACATTAACACTGATTATTTATATCAGACAAGTAAAGTTTCCGCGGCTAATGGACTCCCTAGACTAAAATATGCAAAAATTAATTGTACACACTGTAAATTAGCAAAGTCTAAGAGAATTTCTTTTAAGCCAATTGGTAGGATAAGGTCCACTAAACCTTTACAATTACTCCATATGGATGTGTGTGGTCCCTTACCTACAGCTTCAATGGGCGGAAACAGATACTTTTTGACAATAACTGACGACTTTAGCCGGAAGGTGTTCGTGTATGTCATGAAACAAAAATCAGAGGTGTTTAAAATATTTAAGGAATTCCAAGCTAAGGAAGAGAGGCAGCTAGGCAAAAAGATTTTGTGTATCCGTACGGACAATGGTATGGAGTTCTGTCACAACCAGTTCAAGGCATACTTAAATAAATTGGGGATTAAATCAGAAAGGTCAAATGTATATACGCCCGAACAGAACGGGGTTTCTGAGAGATTTAATCCAACTGCACTAGATTGTGTAAAAGCTATGCTTGATCAAAGCCAGGTTGGTGACAGGATGTGGGCAGAGGCGATTTTGTGTTTTACACATACCAAGAATATGTCATAAGTTCAAAACCAAAACTCCACACGAGTTATATTATGGAAGGAAGCCAGCCGTTGCTCACCTCAAAGTTTTTGGGTGCAAAGCATATATGGGCGCAGCCAAACAAATTAGGAATAAGTTGGATATAAGAGCCCAAGTAGGAATTATGGTCGGTTATGCCGAAGGCACCAAAGGCTATAGGATATTTATAGCAAATAAAAAGAAAGTTGAGGAAACTTGTAATGTAAGATTTGAGGAAGGAGAGGCAGCGGAAGGCGTCCTGGACTCTAATTACCCTAAAGGAGTCACCTTGAGGAAATCGAACGTTACTCAGTCGATTGACTCGGAATCAGAATGCTTGGGAGGAGTGTCAGAGGAAGAAGCAGGTGAGAGCCGTGACACTAGTGAATCTGGTGGGGATGAGGACTCTCCTGCTGATTCGGGTCTGACACCCTGCTCAGATATTAACTGGATACGGAAAGCAGTACCTAGGCCTGATGGGAGTAGGACGGATATTTACTACTCAGTAAAAGGTGACAATAAAAGGCTGAGATCTCATAATGATGTCAGAAAGTATTGTGGAAAATCTAACATTCATTATGATCAGCAAATGTTTAATTTTAGAGAGAAAAAGGGGGTAAGTGATATCAAAAGAAAACCGGAAGCAAGCAATGTTGAGATCTTGATACCCAAGAGCTATAGATCGGCAATAGAATCTCCCCAGTCCGATAAATGGCAAGAGGCCATGGATGATGAAATAGCTACAATGCAGGAGAGGGGTGTCTGGGACTTAGTGCCTGCACCCATCTCACAACAAAAAATACTCGGGGTTTATACCATTAAGAAGGATGAAAGGGGAAATGTCAAAAGATTCAAAGCTCGCCTAGTAGCTCAAGGATATACCCAGATAAAGGGGGACTCATATGATGAAAACTTACAGGTGATAAGCCAATTTTTGTAACTTCAAATACCCTAACAAGTCTGTACTTTAAAAAAAAAACTCTAATAACCAATATTATGTTAAATTTTAAGCTGAATAGCTGTGTTCCATTAATTTTTTCTATTGCAGCTATGTATTGTATAAAAATTGTACAAAATGGCTACCCAGCAGCCATTTTTTCCCACAATGTCAAAAAAACATAACATTTTCATTACAAGGAGTAAATAAAACATAAATTTCATTCTCTGTTGAGAAAGAGCATGTCTTTGCAATAATTTTCAACATCAAAAGCTTTTGGTTCCATCATGCCCACATTCTGAAAATTCAGGTTTTCCAAACCTAGTTTTTCCACCTAAAAAATTAGGCTGCAAGTACATTATTAATTTTTTTGAAGTATTTATAAAATCTTTTGAGTACTGATGTATTTTTTTCCGAAATCCTTATAATTTTATTGAGCATTGTGTAAAATTTCATAGATCATTTGTTATGGAGAAAAAAATAAAATGTAAGCAAGGGTATCTTGTGCCGAGGGTCTCACGAGTGACAGACAACACAGATTTAATGAAATTTTGAAGTGCTATAAAATTAAAACCGTTTGCGATAGAATGAAAAAATTTAAGGGGGGTTTCTTTCAACCATAAGGGAAGGGTGTACACCAAGTTTCATCAAAATCCGAGTCGGTGGGTAACGAAACCCTTGTTTTTTGCATTGATTTGATGTGGAATGACCCGATAATTAACGAATTATAATACTAATAATTGTTATTTCTGCTTCCAATTCATTTAATTAAAATTTTGATATCTTGCCCACTTGTAAATGTCTATATAGAAAGCCATTCTTGAATAATATAAGTTCTACATAATTTGCTTAAGAATGAGTTCTGTTCAATAAAACTCAAATTAATGTACATAAAAAAGGGAAAAATGAATGAGTAGTCTGTACTCTGTAGAGAAAGTCATTGTCTGCCCACATTAGATTTTTAATTTAATACTGAATTGCAATATAATTTACTTTATTTCTTTATTTTTCAGAGGGATTATTTTTGTTATTGATAGTTCAAACATCCAGCAGTGTATCAGGGATGTTGCAGGGTAAGTTTTACAATTGTTGCATTTCAAGCTTTAATTAACAAATGGGTCCACAAAACATTCTTAGTGATGGTAATACTGTTACAAGTTACATAAATGATTTTACTATTTGGCATTAAATATTAACATGGCACCCCCTCTCAACCTCTGAAATCTATTGATTGGGGGGGGGGACTAGCATTGTTAAGAATGTACTTGAAAATTTATATGATAATCCACAGAAAATTCTGTTTTAAGTTTCTGTGGGTTAATTGAAACATTTTAAAGAAACATTCAGTAGGGTAACATCCTGACTATCCATGTTTTGCTTTAACCAAGCTGTGAAATTTCTAGAACTACATTTTCATAAAAATCTGAATGTTGCATCCAAATGTCAATGCTGCAAGAATGTTTCTGACTACTTTAATAATAAACTTTCTCCTTTATTCCTTTATTCTTCGTTCACCTAAGGGTTTGACTTTCCAGGAATTGTACCATTTATAGAAAGATAAGCTGTTTGTGTCGTACGGAGGAATTCCAATTCAAATGATTTTTCTCCTACATCAAAATTGATTTGCCAGGAGATTGAGTATTAGAAGATAGGGAATAGGGGTCACAACCCCATTTGCCATTTTGTACTTTTCTTGTTTTGATTTTATGCTCAATATGGTTATAGATATGGCAATCTTATAGAAAGCAGCATAGCACCTCTCTTTATTATATTGCATGTATTTTAATTCTGTATTTATTTACTTTTCCATCTTAAGACATTATATTGGGAGAATGTCGAAATAGCAGCATTGCACTATAGACAATATTTTAATAATTATATTCGAATTACAATTGGAATGAGTTGGATGGCACAGTTAGAGACTATTGAGATGTGGAATCATTTTCGGTGGCTTCGTATTGGAGGTAGTATGTTTGAGATGTGGGATAATTACAGGTGGATGGAATTACGAACTTGACAGATTTGAGTCTGAAACATCTTGATAATGTGAATTTGATTGAATGTAGGTATGTGGTGTAATTTATGATGTGATGTACAGTGTGTTCTAAAACATTTTTTATAAAAAAAATTTTAATGAGATGATATAATCTTATTGATAAACAAAAACATTTCAAGATATTGTTACAAAAATATCCACACTGTTAAAGGTAAAAACCATATTACAGTTTGATAGGATGAAAAATGCTTTTGACTTAGCAAGTAAATGATATGAAGTATGACTATGATATTTTATGACTATATAAGAAATGGATCTTATTATGTACTAGACGCCTTCGGCGACCAGCCTGTTCGCTACCTTTGAAAATTCTGACCATGGCAAACTCGCTGGCACAACCTACCAGAAAGATGTAAGGTAACTGTTTGGACAGCCAGGAAGTGCCACCCAATTTAGACCGGAACCCAGTGGGGGGGGGGGCATCCACAGGGACCGTACCCTCCTTCCCCTACCACCAACCTCTCGGAAGGACTTACGGACCCACATGTTTAACGTGATCGTACTCCACGTGAACACGGCAGCAGTTTTGGCAGTGGCGGGAATCGAACTCGGGCCTACCAAGTGCAATTCCTGCACGCTAACCACTGGGCTACTGCGTCCTCCGCAACAATCTCCATAACTTTCTTTTTATTCACCCAATTTAGACCGGGACCCAGTGGGGAGGCATCCACAGGAACTGTACCCTCCTTTCCCTACCACCAACCTCTCGGAAGGACTTACGGACCCATATGTTTAATGTGATCGTACACTGTCTGAACACGGCGGCAGTTTAGTCAGTGGTGGGATTCGAACCCGGGCCTTCTGAGTGCAATTCTCGTGCGCTAACTTCCCACTCGCTAATTTAAATTTTATAATGACCATGTGCTTAGCTCTTAATTCCATCATCCTCATTCTATCGTTCCATCATTTAAAATTATTATGTATCCATATTATTATTATTTATCATTATTATTTATCCATAAAATTTAAATATCCATCGTTCCATCATTTAAAATATCCATAAATTAGAATATCCATTTAAAAAATCCACATCGTTCCACCAATCCATAAATATAATAATTTCAAATACATCAACACTATACAATACATATGCTAAGCTCTTAATTAATTTAAAACCGGAAGCTTAGTCTCCATGGAAACGGGGAAAAAAACTTCTGTGGGAAAGAACTCCTTTAGCGGATTACCGAGAAATTTAAAATCATGACGTCTTTAAAATTGCGATCCTACAGGCAATTTTCATTATTTCTCGACCAGATTGGCCTTGTAAAAGCTTTCTAAAAATGTAAATTATTAGTCGAAATTATGAGTACTTTTTACTATGCGAGAATTTAAAAACCAAAAATCGCTTTTTTTTTTAGCCAAAAGTGACTTTTGTTTTAAAATCTTTAAAAAATATTAGAATTTGTCCCTGAAATTTGAAATTTATATATTTTTACTCACAATTGTCTGCTCTTTCCGGTGGTGTGATTTGTTTTGTTTTTTCTACGATGTCTGGATCATGGAGAAAAAAGTGCAAAAATTGGTCGAAATCGCATAAAACATTAAATAACAAAAAAAATAATTAAAATTTAAAAAATCTGTTTCCCCATGTGTCCCCCACACAGACACACACACAGACGTCACGCTAAAAATGGTTTTTTCGTATTCTAGAGGTCTTAAAACGTGTAGATCCGTCGAAAACTCGAGTTGCGATTTTCGACATAATTCCAATACTTTCCCATACATTACCATGTATTGCAGAGAAAGTAAAATGTTTTAAATTTTAAAATCTATTATCTTAGAAACAGTTTAAATCGATAAATGTAGTCAAGAAAATACGAAATATTAATTTTTATACGGTCCCCCTGTCCTACCAGTTATATTTAGGAAAATCATCCTCATACAATTTCATGCAAAATATAAAAAAAATCTTCCTTTTACAACCAAAATTCACAGAGTTATGAAACATTAAACTTTAGGACAAGTCTTTTTTCCACGCATAAAAATGTCCCGTTTCAGGCAACCAACCAATCAGGGACCATATTGACCATTTCTCCAGGCAACCAACCAATCAGGGACTGTATTGACCATTTCTCAGCACAAAAAGTGCTCCAACTTTAAGCAGCTATAAGTCGGTCAATTTTGGTCGTAAAAGTATGATTTTTTATTTTACATAAAATTGTATGAGGATAATTTTCCTAAATATAATTGGTAAGACCGGGGAACTGTATAAAAATTTATATTTTATATTTCTTTCAGAAATGCATTTATTGATTAACTGTTTCTTAGATAATAGATTTTAAAATTTAAAACATTTTTGCAATTGGAAGTGTACCTCTGTGACTAACGGTTGAGAAAATAGTCATTGGGCACCGATAGCACTGGACACCCTGTATATATTTTAACATTAATAAAATCTTACCATCTAATTCCTGCAACTCGATTCTATTGTTTAGAAATATTATACTTAATCAGCTTTTTAGAATTTATAGATTATCTAATAAAAAATTTCATGCTATACATATAAATAATCTAAAAATTACCAGCAATTTATATGAATGTCCCTCTTATTTATTAAATGGTATAGTTAAAAAATTGAGATTAGCTGGATTTTCATGAAATCTATTCATAGCATCTTATATTAGTCTGACATCTCCATTCACTTGTATCAATAATACTTTATTTTTACATCCACTTAAACATTAGCCTTTCTATTATAAGCCCACTTTTTAGTAGTTCTGTTTGTATATTACTCTTTCTTGCCTTTTCGTATTACTGTTATTTATTTCTTACGAATGGCAACAATAGATCATTTCTTTTTCCTTTGCAAATGACAACATGGGTCTCTTCATTTTGGGTTCCCGGGTTCGACTGGTTCGTGCATATGTAGTGTTTTTTACAGGTATTCATGTTTCCTTTTATTTTTTTCTTTATGTATTTTGTCCAAGTAGAAATAGTTTATAGATATAATCCATCTATTTCTTCAGAAACATACATATTTTGTGTTTGCTTCTACAAAATAAAACAACATAATTTCTTTCAAGTGTAAAGTAATTTACACCCGTTACTGTTTGCCAAATAACAAGCATATTATCAAATAACATAACTTTAAGTGTAAGTGTTATGCCTGTTTTCAATGATGCTACTTTTCCAAATTAATTAATAGTAAATTAATTTAAACCGGGAATTTAAATTGTAAACTGGGTTTGCTTTAATTTGAGTTTATTTTAATTGGGGTTTTTAATTGTTCTTTTTCCGTTTCATCGCAATGCACTAAAATTAAATGACCACTATACAATTTTTAAGTATTAATGATTTGGAAAGTGTTTTGAAGTTTTAATTTATTGCATAATAAAAGTTAGTTTAATTTGACAGAAATTGGGTTGTGTTTCTTTTGTGGCTGTGCAATTAATTAATTAGGTTTAAAGGCTATTAAATTTTTAATATAGGCACATAAAAGTAAGTGGAGATTTTAAAGTAGTAAGTTGATTGTGTGTATTTTAAAGATAAACCATGAAGTAGCGTGCACAAGCCAAGCAATTAATACAGGATTTGTATAAAAAGTATCGGGAAAAATTTCGGAAAAATAGATTTATTACAGATATTGCTACAATACCTCAAAAGTCTTCAAAGTACATCCCTTGAGCTTCGACACACTTTTGCCAACGGTTCCCTGGTAGACAGATTCTGGAAGGTCCTTAAGGGCACGCGTGCAAGCTTCTTTGACAGCACTTAGGGTCCCATGGTGGTGTCCTTTGAGGGAGGATTTCACTTTTGGGAAAAGGGAAAAGTCTGCTAGTGCCAAGTCAGGACTGTAGGGGGGTTGGGGAATCGTTGTGATGCCGTTTATTGTCAGGAAATCGGTCACCTTGGAGCAGGTGTGACTGGTTGCATTGTCGTGATGCAATTTCTGGCGATGGCTGGCCTCACCCGGTTGACCCTTTTCTTCAATCTTCTTAGCACTTCTAGGTAAAAGGCACAATTCACTGTCTGCCCCTCAGGAACAAATTCGTAGTGGACGACCCCCTTCGCACGCATCGAAGAAAACGATCAGCATGGCTTTAACTCTAGCCATTTTTGGACGAGGTGATCCTGCAGTGTGCCATTCCGAACTTTGCCGCTTTGTTTTCGTGTCGTATTCGATTATCCAAGTCTCGTCTCCTGTGATGACGATGTCCAAAAAGCCGGGGTCTTCAACGCGTTGTAGAAGGTCTTCTCAAGCAGGCACTCTCCTCTGCTTTTGCTCATCCATCAAGACCTTCGGGACGAGTTTAGCGCAGATCTTTGGCATCGCCAAATTTTCAGTGATAATGCTGTGCACTGTCATCTAATCAATGCCAATTTTGTTTGCGACCATTCGCACACTTAAATGACGGTCTGAATTCAGCACTTCTCGCACACGTTGCACGTTGTCGTCGGATCTTGACGTCGACGGCCTTCCATTTCGAGGCTCATCCTGCACACTCTCTCTACTATCTTTGAAGAGCTTGTGCCACTTAAAAACTGCTTTTTGTGACATGCTTTCATCCTTGAACACTTGTCGAATCGTGACCAACGTCTCCATACCCAATTTCCCCAATCCAACACAAAATTTGATCGCGTACCGCTGTTCAATCGTTCGCTGCATTTCGCGCTTGTACCAAGTCACTCAATAGGGGTCCACTAAAAGCACGATGTAGTCTGAACGAACATTCGAAAGCGACTGTCGCTTGGCGCATCTTGAAGGTCACATTCCTCACTATCGAGCATGCGCGCTGCGAGCTCGCTACAACGTACACTCACGTCAGGAAAAAAAAATTTCCCGATTCTTTTTATACAGACCCTGTAGAAGAGATAATATTAATACCTTAAAAAGAACTTTTTATTGATTAAAACTATGACTTAATATTTATTAAAACTATATGTTCAGTTCCAGTAGTTCAATAAATAAACATAAACTAACATTAAATAAATGAATAAAATTTGAAATATAAATAATAAGCTTATTTCGATATAACATAATTTGGTGCCTTTCACCTTTTTGGTTCTGCCTGGGCTATCCTCTGAATAAAATTTTTTTTTTCTGGGCTGTCATATGTCTTCTTAAAGTAATCAGTATTGGAGAATTTTTTTTTTTTTTTATTGAAATGTTATTGCAATATGTTTTCATATATTTCTATGTGTATACTATAGGGAAGGGCACAGGGTCTTTGTATAATTTTTTTAGGGGTGACGTAGTATTTTAGTATTTTTTTTTTCATGGAATAAAATTAGGAAGTAGTGAGGTAGTATATAAAAATTTGCATTTAATTTGGAATTTTTTTTTTCATTTCAAATAGTTGTGTAGGGTAAAATAGTCTTTTGGGATCACCTTTTAAGAACTAGGTATGCCTTGACCTCAAACGGTCTGAATTATCTTCAGCTCCTTTGAGTCTGTAAATGGGATTTTTTTTAATGTGCTCCTTGCCCTGTGCTGTGAATTTTTTTTTTATTTTATTTATTTTTTTTTTTATTATCATTTAGGAGTTTTTTAACCCTTTAACCAGTCGAAATTTTTCTTTCAATCTGTAATTAAGCTAATCATAGCTTGTTGTTTTTAAGAAAAGTTTTTTTTGTGGAATTTTTCAATTGAAACATTTGGAATTTTGACGCAGTTTAATTTTGGAAAAACTTAACAAGGATTTAAGTGATTTTTTTTATTTATTTTTTGATTTTATTTTATTCCCCCCCCCCCCCCCCCCCCTATTAGCGAATTCAAAATGGGCGATGGATTTGATGCCTCACATTTTAAAGTGTTCTGTGGAGAATGCACCTTTTCCTTTTAGGAAGAAACAGTTGTCCACTGTGATTGCCCTTTGTGCACAGCCCTTTGCCCATTGTCAGATTTTTTTTTTTAGTATTAAGTTGAGTATTGATGAGAAATGGGTTGAAATGAGAATGTTAAGTATAGCAAAGTTGAGATTAGTAGTTTGTAATGTCATTTTAGTGTATTATTGTGTGTGTAATTCATCTTAGTAAGATCTGTTTAGTCCTAAATGTTAAGAATTTTTTTTTTATTTTATGAGAGGTAAATTTTTTCTCTTTGAAATATGGTGGTTTGGATTTGAGTTATCAGTTCAAAGTTTGTTTTCAAAATTTTAAGGGGAGGGGGGGGGGGGGAGAACAGTGATCAAAAGTTTTCTTTTGTCTTGTTTTGAGTAATTAGTCACAACTCTTGGCTTTGGGTGAAATTAAAGGTACAGCTAATGAGTTGGTTTTCATAGTCACTCAGGGGAATTTTTAAGTCTGGGAAGCCTTGATAAAGAAAATACACCTTCATATGAGAATGTGTTGTTAAGAAATTTTTATTGGCCATGTTAACTCTGTCTCTTTGGTGCTTTGATGCCCCACCTTTAGGGGTGCTCTAGTGGGGAATGCACCTTTCCTCATGAGGATAAAATTCCTGCCTGCTTCAAAATTGTTTTCTTTTTTTGTGTCACGAGGATAAAATTCCTGCCTGCTTCAAAATTGTTTTCTTTTTTTGTGTCACTGATCCTTCAGCCAAGCGATCGACTTTGAGTAGTGTAAATTTTGGGTTAATTGTGCAAGTTCAGTCTCAGAAGATTTATTTTGGGGAGAATGAAGATTGGTTTTTGAAAAAATTGTTCCTTGAGAAATTTTTTTTTTTAAATTTGAGTTAGTTTTGTGACATATTCAAGTTTAAAAGTATTTTTGGCTCTTAAAAGTTTTGTCGTTGGGTGACTGTGTGTTCTTCGCATGTAGGAGAGGAGATTGTGAAATTGGGTTTTCGGTTGGTTAGTCTTGGACATCCTTCTCAAAATTTTATGTTTTGACCATTTGAATTCTTCGACTGGTTCAAAGTTTTCATCAAAATTTAATTTTTTTGTAAGGACTGGTAATTGGGAACTCTTAATTGTTTTTCTTCTTTCCTACTGCTTGTGTGGTGCACTTTACAAAAGCAGATTTTTTTTTTTTTATTAAGACCTTTTTTTTTGTAAGAAATTGGAAAAAAAAGTTTTGTAACTTGTGATAGTTGAGAGTGTTAAGATTTAATTGATGATTGAAAGTGTTAAGACTTAAGTGATAGATGGGGAGGTTGAGTTAGGTTTTGTTTTTTTGCGTAAAATTATATTTTGGATTTTTTTTTATGTTAGAATTTGAATTTTCTGGGAGGTTGAGCTAAACTTTGTTTTCGCTTAAGATTTATATTTTGGATTTAGTTGAAATTTATATTTCAGATTTTTACCGTTTTGGGAGTTTTCGAATTTGTCAAATTTTTGTGGACCTTTGAATTAATGAAATTTTTAGTGGAAGTACACTCGTTCGTGAAAGTTATTGCTGCAGAGAAGGCTTTTTTAGGAGAATTTCTTATGCAGCAGGAATTTGGTTTAGGAAGTTTAATGGGACTTTCAGGTTTGTGTGCTACATTGGGCCTACAATAGTTTTTTGCGAGGGATCTCGTTTCTTCGACTCCATGTTCAAGTTAATTTTCTTTTGCTCGTCTTTGGAGTGCATAACTCTGGCAGTTCTGCTTACAAAATTTTATTCTTTACAAAATTTTTATTCAATTTATTCATTATGAAATTTTATTTGATTTATTCAATTTACTACTTTAGGTAGTTTGCATCGACTTTACTCTCTCCTGTCAGAAACACTTTTTTTTTTATCTCCATTGGTCCTTTGGGACTTTTGGAGAAACTGGAGAATTTTATTTTATTGAGGAAGTCTGGCACAGTTGGGTTCTATACCACTTAGTTACATTTGGTTTTCTTTTGAATTGTGTTATGCTGTGTAATGGAGGGGTGTACAATTGTGGTATGCCAGGCATTTAAGTGATATGAGAATTCTGTCACTGAGGTGCAGTGCAATTTTAAATTCAAAATTTTTTACTGTTTGATTTTTAAGTATGTAGTGCATGGCAGTGCTGAGGGTGGTGTAAGCATGAAGCCAAGAGTGCTCATGTTGTATATAGGAGGAGGCGAACCCGAAAAGCGAGAAATGCTTGGGGGCGCCATAAGAAAAGTGTTTTTTTTTTTAATCGCTCTGGCCAGGATAACTTGTTTTTAAATGTCACACTGCCCAGGCTCTGCTCCGTCACTACTGGGATTGTTTGGCTTTTGTTTTGGTTGGGGGGATTTTATGGTTTTTTTATTTAAGTTTAATTGTGAGCTGTGTGTTTTCCCTTGTTTGAACTTTTTATCAAAACTTTGAACTTTTTATCAAAATTAGTGAGGATTCGGATAATTTGATTTTTTTTTTTTACTTCTCGAGGTTCAATTTGAGTTTTAAAATTCTTAGATTTCTAAAGTGTAATGATTTTTTTTTTCTTTCTTCTCCTTATTGGGGTAGTATAGTACTGATAATTGGATTCTTAAAAAAATACATTTTAAGATTTGGTTTTCTGACAATGCTCATCAAAACTACTAGTGCGAGAAGCACACGAAATTTGTTTCCTGCCACAGGTGTAAATACATTTGAAACAGGTGGAGTCTTTGATGTGGAAGGAGAGAGGAGATTTTTCTCCCATTTTTTCTTTGCAAACTCATTAGTTGCTTTTACGATAAATTCTACTAGTTCAGCATCAAAAAATATGCTAAAAAAATGAAGTTCCTTATCTAAATTAGGCGTCATGATAGTGTGATTTATTCCAGGTATGTTCAAAAACTCCAAAGAATTCAGATCTTTCAAATCACATGTCCAAACATCATTCAAAAAAACAGCAACTGAAGCTGGCAACGTTGTAATAATAGTATGATCAGAATCTGAAGAATCAATTGCATTTTCAGATTCATCATCAAAAATAACACTGTTCCACGAATCTTCACTATCTGCATTGCTTTCATTACTGTCTGGTTCGTTTACCATACGCGTATATTCTTCCACAGAAAGGAAATGTCTCAAACCAGCCATACTTTTATCCGAAATAACCTAATCATTTCACTGTCGCACATTCCTTTTGGAGTAACTGAAAAATTCCGCAATTGTAATTTTAGAATGAATTTTTTCTTTTCTTTTATTTTTTTATTCAATATCTTCCAAATACTTCATATTTTTTTTTACTCAAAAATCAGATTAGTTGATTGCAAGTTTCAGTTTCAGTGTTCTGCTAAGAGTTTGAACCAAATTATTACTTATATTTAAATATTAGTACCTGCAAATTTCTAACAAAATTTTTTCTCTGTTAATAAATATCCCAAAATCAGTTTTTCCAGTTCTTTTTCAATACCCTTTCAAAAATTAGTATGGAATTAAAATATTCTTTTGTAAGAATTTATGAAAAAAATTAACAAAGAATCAATATACAATTCATTTTAATTTTTCACTTTTTAATATCAATGTAATGAAATAAAGGGTAAAAATTATTCTATAACTAGCAGTATATCTGTTCTTTGTACAGTAAATATAATATAAAGAAACACGAAATTCGCAATTATGTACAAATTCCTGCTGTATTCTAAATGACAATGTTATTCAAACATTCTATTAAAATATTTAATTCTCCCAAAAATAAGTATTAGAATCTCTGTTCTCGCTATACAAAATTTTCTTCCTAATCCGATCTGAAGAGTGAAACATCCAGTCCCATTTGTAAACAAATGTAAAAATATATGAATTTTGATCACTATTGAAAACGCTAAAATGGTAATAGAAGTATAGGTTTAGGGTTGCATTCCACATATTAATGACCAATTTCTTATTTATTAGGCGACTTTTGTATAAGATATAATGCAATCATGTGGCTGAAAATCACCTATACCACTTTCAACAATTGGCTAAACACAATAAATGAGTTCATTAGCTAAACACAATGTATTAGTTTGAAAAACTTTTTCCAAGATAAAACAAATGATGTTAGACATGGAAAATATCAATAATTACCTTAATCTTATTCGAAGGCCGCAATTGATATAATCCAGTCAAAAATGCAATACCGTTCATTCATATAATGTATTCTTATATCTATTTTCTTATTTATTAAATCAGAAAGAAAAAAAATTAATAAAAATCGTGTGTAGTATAAACATATTTGATTTAATTGCATTGCTGAGCAAAATGATATAATTTTCTTCAGATAAATTTGCAAAAAATATGTAACGTCTGCATAATTCTATTTCTATGGAAGGGTTAATGTGTGTTTTTCATTAATATCTTGCTAACCCCTGTTCCTAGAAACTTGAAACATGGACTCAATTTTAAGTGTGGCTATTTCAAGGCTATTCACAAAATTTCATGAAACTCTGTGCAACCGTTCATTCTCTTGGGATGATGAGACAACTGGATCGAGAATCTGTTATCTACCAGGTATATCTGTGCTTCTTTACTTGGTGATAACATGATGGTTCATGCTCTTGCAGGTTGTCTGCAGGGAGGTGTTCTTTCACCAATTTTATGGTGTCTAGTTGTGGACTCTCTTTTGGATAACATAACTAGTTCTGGCTTATCCTGTATTGGATATGCTGCTGATGTTGTAATCGTTGCTAGAGGCAAGTTTGGTACTACTGTCTCTGACATTATGTCCATTGCCCTTAGGAGTTGAGTCATGGTGCAATAATGCGGGTCTCTCTGTTAATCCTCAAAAGAGAACTATGGTTGCGTTTACCAGAAAACGTATTCTCAACCTTAGAGACATTTGTTTCTTTGATCAGAAGCTTATCTGTTCTAAAGAAGTAAAATTCTTAGGAATTTATTTTGATATGGGCGTTAATTGGAAGAGACACTTTGATTACTGTGTGACTAAAGCCAGAAGAATTTTCTGGTCATGCAGAAGTGCTATTGGAAAAACCTGGGGATTGAATCCCAGGGCTATCCATTGGATTTATTCTATGGTGATCTGTTCTATCATTAGCTATGGCTCTATTGTCTGGTGGTCTAGAGTCAGGTGTGAAACTGCAAAGTTAGATTTAATTAGGCTCCAAAGGATGGTTTGTATTGCAATCTCTGGTGCCTGAAAACTATTACCACTGCAACTCTTGAACTTTTGCTTCGACTGCATCCTCTATACATGCATATTGAGGCTGAGGCTCTCATAAGCCGTAAAAGACTCAAATATTTGGGTCACTGGAAAGATTACTCAAAATATTTGTCTTGGAGTAATCTTAATAGTAATGTTATGAATCATCCATATCTCTATATGCCATCTGATGGCATTCTTGTCAGGTATATCTTTGACAAGCCTTATGGGATTCGGGTCCCTTCACGGGATGACTGGAGGAAGACTCCTACCTGCAATAAGAAGTGCATTGCATTGTGTGGTACACTGATGGCTCCAAGCTAGACAGTAGCACTGGTGCCGGAGTATGCTGTGCAGATGATGGTACAAAACTGTTTTACCCACTTGGCAGCTACGCTACTGTTTTTCAGGCTGAGGCCTTTGCTATTCTAATGTGTTGTAGAATTTCCTCTGAATGAAATTACAGGAGTAGCCAAATCTATATCTGCTCTGATAGCCAGGCTGCTCTTATGGCTTTAGGGAAGTCTACTATAACCTCTTCCCTTGTTTGAGAGTGCTGTACTGCACTTTGTAATATCGCCAGCAACAATCAAGTCACACTTTACTGGGTGCCTGGACATTCAGGCATTCCAGGTAATGAATTGACTGATGAGTTTGTTTGAGGTTTTAGAAAAGGTTTGAGCACACCCTTTGTTGGTTCAGATCCAGCTTTGGGTGTGTCTAATGAACTGATCAGAGGAACTGTTTGACATCTTTAGAAAGCAGCAGTGCGAGAACTGGTGCAACATCAAGGGGCCAAAGGCAGGCAAAAGAACTGAACTGTAAGTGCCCTAGTGTGTTGTTGTTGAGACCCAGACCGTCCGACCTACCAGAAAGGTGTAAGGTAACTGTTTGGACGGCCGGGAAGTGCCACCCAATTTGGACCGGAACCCAGTGGGGGAGGCATCCACAGGGACCGTACCCTCCTTCCCCTACCACCAACCTCTCGGAAGTGCCCTAGTGTGTGTCATAGGGAGCTATTCAAGCTTAATAAAACTGACATTAGAAGGGCTGTTGGGCTCCTTACTGGACACTGCACCCTTAAAAGACCCCTAAGCATTATAGAGGCTGTAAGTACAGCGAAGAAACTGCCACACACATACTCTGTGAGTGTAAAGTGTTTTCTGCCCATAGATTCGAGCATTTGGGTCGACATGTGATCGAGCCCTGGGAATTACAGGATATTCCTGTCAAGTGTCTGTTGATCTTTGCTTCGGCTACTGGTCTCTTCTCTTTGGGACTGTTTCATCTTTTGGGGAAAGTACAATAGACCTCTGGTCGCTGAGCTAGGCTCTCTTTGAGCCACCCACCTCTAAGTGATAAGTCATGATGAGACAAACACACAATAAACAGATTTTCAATTTAATTTTATATAGATAAAAGTAAGTGAATCAAGTCTGTTTGCTCATTGCAGAAAATCTATTTTCAGCCCGGTGATTGCATTATATTTTACACAGGAATTGCCTAATAAATAAGAAATTGGTCATTTATATATGCAATGCATTAATTTTTCCCCAAGCAGAACTGTTATAAAACTTATTTTCTATTTGAAAAACATAAATTAATTAGACATAACACACTTTTTTTTTTTAATTTACACATAAGAATTAAACAGAATATTTTTACATTTAAGCCAAGAAGCCAGCAACATTGGAGTCTGCTTTCCTTATTTGCTACATGATCCTCATGATGGCCCCCTTGCATATCACAGCTACATCTTAATATGAAACTCCAGTTTAAACTGAGTCTTTTATGCTGATGAAAGAAACTGCAAATAATTTTGTAAATAGAATAAACTGTTATAAAGATCTAATATGATCTAAAGTATTAAAAAGAGCTACAATCCTCATTAATCTTTTCTACTGAATAGAAATATTAAATATCAAGTGGTCAAAATTATTTTCAGACAACTATTAGCCAAATTATGCATTGCCCTATAAATTTTTATTGCCCAGTAATAAATTTAGCTCTCCAAAAAAGAATGGGTAACTGAAATTTTTGAACTATACATACATAAAATGTTATGGATATATTTATTATTTTGTTGATTTACCTTGAGCTGCCACTGCTATAATGCCGTATACTAGAGCCCTGTGATTGTCGGGTTTGACCCTCACCTCACCCACCTGCAACCTGACCCAAACCCATAGCAGATGACCCGAATACCCAAGTTGCAATGAAATTGCATTTCGAAATCATTTTCAGTAGTTTTTAAATCTCTAATGCATATGTACAATTTTCTTCTGTTTGTGACCACCATTCACACATTTGTCCAGTCACTCTCATAAGAAAAATGTGATAAGGTATAGCCCTTAAAAATAATTTTTGCGGGTAGAACCACAAGCTGATCTGCAGTTTAAAAAGTAAAGGAAACCTGACATGCAACCTGAAAAGCAAAGAATACCTGACACGCAACTTGAAAAATAAAGGAAACCTGACCAATCTACAAAGCGGGCAAGCCATAGATCCAGGGCTCTATTGTATATCATGCATATATATGCATAATATAGTGTTTAGCCATCATTTTCACCCTTAGATGAATGAGTGGAACAAATTACTGTAATAAAACGCCTCCAGTACACCACAGATTTTTGAAGTTTTTTTACCAATAATAAGTGTGTATGGGGCATTTTCTTAATAACCACTTCTGCTGTCAGTTTGTATTATTATTATATTTTTTAATAAAAAGCTTTTGAGAAAAAAGTATTTGGGTAAGTAATTTATTTTAGTCTTTTTAGAGAAATATTTCCTACTTTCTGAAGAAAATTATTGTATTATGCATATTTAAACACTATATTATTTGGAAAAGGCTTTATTAATAGAGGGAATTCAAATTTCTATTTTTCCCACTTTTGTTCCTGTTTTGAGAGGAAATTTGAGCACAATCCCTGAAGATGTTACTAGTGTATATATGTCTAAAGTTTGAATGTTCCAGGTTTTGTTTTTTATTATTTTAGATTTAGTATGATTATTTCATTGCAAGTAACCGCTTTCATATTTCCAAGTGCTTAAGCCCTAGGATTGTCAATCTTTTTTATTAATAAAACTCAAAATAAACCCTTCCATAGAAATAATATTAAGTAGATTATTGTTTCTGACATTTTATTTTAAGAAAATTATGGTGTTTTTATTTTGTTTTATGACATTGTTAAGAAATTTGAGTCAAATGTGTTGGTATGGCTGACAATTTTAATTTAATGGATCCGATCTAAATAAATAAAAAAAAAAATGGATAGAAAAAAAAATTTAATAAATGGACTATATTACAAGAGTAAACTGTAACATGAATGAAATAAGATTACAAGAACTATAATATTTTCTCAAGTCATCTTTTAATTCATTCAACAAAAATGTTTTAAATTCATGTATTTTCAATGGTATTTAATTGATTGTTAAAACAGAATAAAAAATGGTTTGAGAATATAGATATCATTGCTACTATTTCAATGTCTTCATTTTGGCATATATTGATTCAACGTCCTATTTTTTGTAAATTGGTTCATAAATGGGAACAAGATATTTTATTCTTTAGATTTATCTTTAACGATAATTTGATATAATGAAAAATAAGATTCTTATACTTTTTGTTTTTAAAGAGGAATTAAATAAAGTAATTTTTGATGAATAAGATTATTAAGTCATAAAATTTAATTTTTATATTATATTACAATTCAATTTTCTCTTTCTCTTTTAGATTCTTGTTTATGCTTCTTCAAAAGCCTTTGATTCACAATTACAAAATGCCATTCCTTATTGCATGTAACAAACAGGGTAAGTTTTTCAATTTTTTTAGTTAAATTTTACTCTAAGGGTCATTCTACGACAATTTAATAAAATAAAAAAAAAAAATGTGAAAATGTCATTCACCCCATTAGATTTTTTTTTAAAATTACATATAAGGGACATCAGACAAATTTTAGTTAATTTAATGCATTGTTTTTTGGGGGGTTTTTTTTGCAATAAATTTTCAAAGAAATGAAGAATTCTCTAGGTGCTTCAAATGCATGAAATGAAAACCTTGTGTTTGATAAAATCTTTTCTTGCTCTGAACTTAATGGTCAGAAACACATAATTTTTTTCTGTGGATATTTAGAATATATGCTTATTGTCAAACAGCATGCATTTTGATAACATTTTAATTAAAATCTTGTCATTTTTTGCTAAGTTGAAAAATCTAAAGATTTTTTTTTTCTAATTTCAGCAAAAACATTTTTTATCAAGATGAGCTCCATATTTAAATTTTCTGATATTTTTTTTTATGTGTTCTTTATGCAGTAACCTTCTTACCATAAAAAATTAGAGAAGTGTTTTTTGGAAAATGTGAGATTGGTGGTGGTCTAAGTTCTACTTTTTGATATAGGTAAACATAGCAATTCAAAATCAAATTCAGTCGAATTGGGCAATTATCCCAAATCATTTTTGGTTAGCCAGAATCACTATATAATTTTCTGCAAGGCCATGAAATTTGTTCATAATCATAAAAAAATTGAACTAAGAATTCTTTCTGAAATTAAAAAAAAAATTCCAAAATTGTCAGTTAGTGTTTTTTTATTATGATATATGGCAATGTGGGAAAAATGTTTAATAAGAAAAAATAAAATAGAAAAATTAGCCTAAAAATAGATAATTTTGTATAATGTATTTAAACTTTATACAAAATAATTTCCACAATTAATAGATAAGATTTCAAAATTGTTAGTTGTTAGAGTTTGTTCTATGAATAAATAGAAATTGTGAATGCCTAACATTGATTGACAATTATATATACATATACATATATACTATATATATATATATATATATATATATATATATATATACAGAGTGTATATAAACTGATGGTCAGAAATGTAAGGGGTTATAGAACTTACCAAAACAAACAACTTTCGCAATACAATGTGGGGTCGGAAAGCAACCGGCAAGCCTTGAGAGGGCGCTTTCTCTGGAGTGGATGAAACGTTGTGTCAAAATGAAGAACACAGTAAATCCGCATGCTACACATTCCAGATGCCACCAGCAAAGGTTCTCTATGAATTATCCACAAGGATTATCCACGACCAATTAATTGGCCCGTATCTTTTACCAGACCGCCTAGATGGACAGAAGTACCTCACGTTCCTTCAGCAGGTGCTGCCAGATTTACTATGTGTTGTACCAGCAAATCGAGTGATTATGTGGCTCCAGCACGATGGAGCGCCAGCACATTGCACCAGGATTGTGCATAACTACCTGGACATTTCTTTTCCGAACAGATGGATTGGCCATGGTGATTCCGTCACATGGCCTCCCAGATCTCCCGATCTGTCCTGCCTGTATTTTTTCCTCTGGGGACAACTAAAAAGCGCCATTTACAAGACGCCCATCGAGTCACCAGAGGACCTTGTCACCCGAATTAACATCGCAGCTGCAGACGTTCGTGAAATGCTAGGAATCTTCCGAAGTGTATGTCTGGCAGTTGGTGGTCGTTCATTTGAGCATTTGTTCTAAACATTTTGTCAATAAATTTCCATTATTTGTCTTCACTGTATTCGTCTTCACTTCACTCTATTTTGACGCAACGTTTCATCCACTCCCAGAGAAAATGCCCTCTCGCGGCTCGCCAGTTGCTTTCTGATCCCACATTGTGTTGTGAAAGTTGTTTATTTTGGTGAGTTCTATAACCCGTTACATTTCTGACCATCAGTTTATATACACCCTGTATATATATATATATGACTAAGGATTATGAAAGTTATTAATGTTAAATAAAAGAAACTGTGTACACAAAAATGATCATTTAAAATCACAATTCATCACTAACATTTATGGATATTGTTGTTTTTTAAACACTGTCTTTATCCTTCTGCTCTGGCATTATTCATCAGCATTGCATAAATTCATCAGAATTTGTTCTCCTTTTCTAGTCTTTGATAAAGATAAAATTCCGGTTTTAATAATTTACAGGACTGGCGAACTTCACAGTCAGTCACTTCAATAGTTTCACTGACTTTCTTGCACATCTAAGGTAATGGAGCTAAGGTTAATTAACTGAATTTTTTCATGATAACTTGCCTGGCTTACTTGTTTTAAATTTTGGTGATTAATTCATTAAAATTTGTAACCGATTAACATATATTTCTGTTTCCTTAACCTTTCATCGTTGGGCTGAACTTTGAATATTATACTTGAAATTGTACAAATTTTTATTGTTCTACATAAACAAGAACTAGTTTAAATTTTAAAGAAGGAATAGTTGAACACAATTTTGTGCTTCAGCACCTTGTTTCTCATTATTACACACTTCTGGTATGTAACTGGGGCCTTTTTCATGCTTCTCTGTAATAGATTTAGAAGAATCACAAACATCAAACTGATCTTCATTTATTTTTGTTTTATTTTCTTTTTCTTCCTTTTTTGGCATGTATTGCAGATTTTTATAACAAAAAGAAACATTCTTTTAACCTTTTTGCAAGTTGTAATACATTTTAGTTTTGATTTCATATCATTTTTGTGGCAATTAAAAAGATCACAGCACTTTTTCCTGATGCATAGGAAACCCTTTTTAAAATTTCTGTTTATGATGAAGGCACACAGTTAGATCTTGGTGTGTATTATCATATGTTCCCTACATAAGAAACTGCTGATCATTACAAGGTAATTCAAAAATGTCCTTTAGATTTTTATTATATAATTTTGAAAAATATATACTTATTGTTGTACACTGAGAACTAACTGCATGAGGTCATTATTTAACCCTTTCGGGACAGCGACATTCCGGAGCTGTCGCGGCCCAAAAGGCGAAGCGCTTCGCTTCTGAACTGGTCGAAAAGGACGGCGCATTTTTTGCGCTAAGCCTAACTCTCGAAAAAAATTTTCTAAAAATCACCTATTCAACACAGAAATCTACTTTTTTCAGGAATAAAAGAAATATTTATGTTCTATTTGATGTATAATTTTCATACAAATCTGAATACAAAATACTCGTTAGTTGCTCCCATTCTTTTATCCGAAATAAACGAATAATTTCACTGCCTCTAAAACCCAAACAAAAAAAAATACTCTCTTATATTCCTATGATTCACCAACGAAATCATAACGCTGAAATAAAAATAAAAACCGAAACTCAATTATAATACTGTTGATGCTACGAGAATTGCTCTGTTTGTTTATGTTACAAAATGATTTTCACCGCTCCAAATGGAGAAATAATTCATTCGATCCTCTTCTGCCAAGGTCATGCCTCTGCAAAATACATTGAAGTTAGTTCCATGGACAAGTAACGCCATCTAGTACACAAATTAAAACGTTCCGCGTGATGGCACTTATAGGTGCCACTATCCGCTTGCGGTAAAATTTCCTCTGGCCCGAGTGAGTGCCGTTCGTCCTTGAATGCAAGTTCGCATCTGGCACGTGGGCGTGCCGATCGTCGCGAAAGGGTTAATAAACAATGAGATAAAAATTTGCATGTATACTTTTAGTTAGCAAGAAGATTATATTGAAAGAGGGAAGCTGCACATTAACTGCATTCATTAATAGCCTTAGATTCTACAAAGAAGCCGTAATGGCACAAAAAATCCTTTCCCAATTAGACTGTAGTCATGACCTTGAAAGTTAAGTTGACGTTATTGCTGCAGGAGAATATCTCAGTTTCTGGGAGGATATCAAATTTCTTTTCATTATTCTGGACTTTTCCTGTACTTTAAGGGGGGAATAATCTTACATTTTGAGAAGAAAATAAAATAAGATTTGTTTCTTTAAAAGGAATGATGGTAACTAAAACATATCTAATTAAGCTTTTATATGGTTTAAAATTATGCAATGTAGTTATCAATATAGTCACGAATATTTCAAAATATTTCTTTGTATTTTAATTCTTTCTGTAAAACTGATAACAATCAATAATAATTATATAAAAATTGGTAATTTTTAATAAATTAATTAATTCTGTTAATTATATATAAATTTATTAAATAGGTAAATTATTTTTACTCTTAACTTATAAAAATGCAGTCAAATAAAATTTTTATATTTTACACACACACACAAAAAAATTCTCACATTTTCCAAAAGGCACCTCTCTAATTTCTTTATGGTAAGAAGGTTATTGTATAAAGAGCATGTATAAAAAATTATCAGGAAATTTAAATATGGAGCTCATTTAAAAAAAAATATTTTTGCTGAAATTAAAAAAAAAATTACATTTTTTAACTTTGAGGCAAAAGATTGCTTGAGACAAAGGATTTAATTAAAATGCTATCAGAATGCATGCTGTTTGATAATAAGCATATATTCTACAATATCTGTAGAAAAAAATTGTGTTTCTGACAATTAGGTGCAAAGCAAGAAAGGGTTTTGTCAAACACAAGGTTTTCATTTCATGCATCCACAAACAGCACCAAGTGAATTTTCTATTTCTTTAATATCTTATTGCTAAAAAACTAATGCATGGAATGAATTAAAATTTTGCATGGTAGTATAAGTTTGTGCTATATAACTTTGTATAAAATTTTAGAAAATCCGAGGGGGTGGATGACATGCCTTGGACATTGACATGAAATGACTCCTATGTAATTGTGAGAAGAAAGCTGTTTTCATGTATACATAAGTAAGGATAAGCCTTATCGTGTCTTGACTGTTGGGTACTTTATTTTACAATTTGCATCTTTAAGTTAACAACTTAATATGCATAAAGATAATAATAATAATCTGCATAACTGAATAATGGGTTTTAGGAAAGAAACACTTTACAGTGAGGGTAGATATATTTCAAATGCAAATTTGTGTTATTGTCTGTCTATTCAGTTAGAATTGATTGTTTATTTAGAAACAGTGAGACAGGAGTTTTAAGAGCTACAAAGTACTTGAATACATGTTTTTATTTTATTTTTGTACCATACCAATCACAGACTTATCATTGGGGGGGGGGGCATACACCCCCTCAACATTGTTGAACATTGGACTTTTGGGCAGTGGAATAATCATTTGAAAATTGGTGTTTTTATTGATCCAAAATCGCTAGAAAACGCATCAAAAGAAGCATTCTTTGATAATAACAAAAAAATTGCAATTCAATGCTTTAGCCCTGTACCAAATTGCTGGCCAAAGTATTCCTTTTCCATAAAATTGGATTAGTGACTTACTCACAAAGGAATGAGAGCACAATTTCAAAAGATAAACGTTGTCAAATTCATTGTATTTGTGAACACAATATCTGTTGTACTGGGAAATGTTTCTTTCTGTGTAGCACCTTTGGCAGCATAAAATTCCTTTTCCACCAAGGGTCTGTGAAATCTTCTGAGAGGGTTTCTAAGAAATTTAAATATAAGTTTTATTACACCATTCTTGAGGAAATGGCACACAGAAGATTTCACATACTCAGAGAAGAGTTTCCAGGGGAGAGGTGGGTAAATGATCTAAGTAATGAGTTATTGTGGGAGAATGGACAACCAATGTTTAGTGTAAAATATTTCCCAAACAATAGAGCATCTAAAAATATTTAATATTAAGCTAATTGACTGCAGGTGTATAAAAGTCCGTGTGGATGCCTAGTCTCGTTATTTGCTTTCTGCATTGGTCATTCCTTTCACCAAAACCACAATCACCAGGAAAGTAGTAACCCTATACAAAATGCTTCATCAGTAATAGCATTTTCGAATACAAAATCTAAGAGGGTTCCTAATTCTTCTTCAGAAAAACACTGCACCACCATAGACAAAAAACAACCTCCTTCTTCAAGAAAAAAAGACAAAACAACCACATCACCATAGGTAAGAAGACTTTTAGTAATAAATATTTGTACCATGTGACCTAGTAAGTATATCATTGCCAAACCAAAATGAAAACTAAGATATAAGAATAGTAAGATTCAAGAAATTGTCTCGGTAAATAACACTTTGCACTTGGGTGCCTTGTGATAAAATAAATAGTAAAACAACTGATTTTGGTAGCTACATAAACATCGTCATAATCTCCTAACTTAACAAAAACATCCACAAAAAATTAATCCTGACAAATTTCACAAAAATTGTTTCTAATAAATAAACATGAAATATTTATTTATGTAGCACACATCTAATATAAAAAGGAAACATTCTAAGAGACATTACTAAGCTAAATATGTCCTGAACCATAGGCATATCTAAGATCTTGGAAAGGGAAGCATTATGGATTAAAAAAGGGGAGTATTTCATGTTCCAATATAAACTATAGAGACTAATGAGCATGTCATCAGAGGGTAAAAAGCTTGTTAATAAATAGTTGCATCACTTAAGCTAAGAAAGAAATTGTTACCAAATGAAAATTTAACGAAAAGAAAAAAAAAATGGCTGTGGCTTTAGTTACAGGGAACTAAAATGGTTTTGCATGAGCAGCATCTGTTTTTTTTTTTAGGATTGTTTATCTTCAGATATATTTAAAACAGTTCAAAATATTAAAATATCAAAATTTGAACCTCCTTTTCAAAATAGTTAACATAATATTAAAATAAATTATAATCACTATATTTTGAAAACAAAGAACCTGATTCAAAATCCAAATATATATATCCTTGTGGGGATTTCAAAGGGTTGCAAATGACTCCCAATCTTTTTGCAGTTAGCATATTTAGTTTCCGCTCTGATTTCAGCCGAATACTCAGACTATAGACTTTGGCAAAATATAAAATTTTTTTACTATCTTGCTCAGCGGCATAAACTTAATAACTTAAATAATATCTCCAAGATTTAAGATTCAGGTGAATCTATAAACTTGTATGGTAATACATAAAGGGGAGTGTAAAATATTTAAAAAAATTTCATATATGTATAATCTGTATCATATTTTTGACAAAACAAGTAAAAATTGTTTGCATTTTTATCCATTAGGTTTAGAGATATAAGCTTCTGAAGGGTTTATATATTTCATATTGCTCCAATTTCAGCCAAAGATACCCCAAGTATAGATGTTATTCACATTAAAACAGATGTAAAACTTGCTCAGGGAGTAAAACTACGAACTTGTCTTATGATTACATAAATGTGAAAACAATTAATTCCCAAAGCTATATGAGATACATTAATCAGCTAAATTCAAATAACATTCAAAACTACAAGTAAATTACAAGCAAACTGCTTTTACGAGGGAATAAAAAAAGAATTGCAGAATTAATTAGAATGTCGCAAAAATTGAAGGAGACAAACATTATTTTCTTATATTCTATTTAATTCCGCATTTTTTAATTATTTGAAGTTTTAAAGTAGTTTGATTGAATGTTATTTACAGTTAATTGAATAAGTAGCTTATGTAGCTTTCTGGACTAGTTGTTTCATGTAATTTTCATTATATGATTCTTAATTCATCATTTTTAACACTTTACAACAATGTTGAAAAGTGTTTATGACTTTGTTCATTCTGTCTGTCTGTCTTTCTCTGTCTGTCTGTCCGTAAGCACGATAACTGCCGTAAAAATGACTTAATCAAAATGAAATTTTAGTATGTTGTTCAGACTGTCTGTAGGACCTATGGGAATATAAATGAATAATATCACCCAATTAGTTTTGGATTGAACCCGGGTTGAAAAAATGAAATACATTGAGCCCTATGGGACCTTATTTTTCAAACATTTTTTAAGCGGATTTAAAATTAACAAATTGCTTCAAAATTTTTAGGTAATATTCAAATTGTTCCATAAAATATATAAAAAAAATTCAGCGAAATATATTCAGTAGTTTTTTAAATAAAAATTAAAATAATAATAACACCTCTTATATGAAACGATCACGTGACCATGATATGAAAGTATCACGTGATCCACTTCAAAATGATATATGGCATCCATCTTGTCTCAAAATCGTGATTTTTAAAGTTCTTTTTATTTCATATTGAGTGTTGTATCCGTCCTAAAACCACTTTATTTTGGTTTAAATTCTGTGCATCTACATACTAAATCAACGCGATTACAATATATATGAGTTTAAATGCTCATCCAAATTTGATTATTTCTACAACAAAGCCTATTTTTCACCTATGTAAAATGTAAACAGCAAAATATGTAGGCTGAGTTGTATAGGAATTGCTGTATTTTTTTAACGCAAAAGAATTTAGCTCATGGAGTCTGCATAGCTGATATGAAAGAAATATTCATTGACTTTACTGAGAGAAGGACGATTTTTTGCGATGAAGTTTTAAGCATAGAGTTAAATTACTTGTAGCTCCATGGTCTTAATTTTTAAGTAAAATAAATTATTATAGTATTGTGATGAATGACATGAATGAGAAATTATTTATGAATGAAATGCTGCTTTTTTAGAGAGAGCCAGACTTGTTATTTTTTCTATGACGTCATTTGAATGAATTTCAGTTGTTTTCGATGAAGTTTTTAAATATAATAAATTATCGTGGTATTATGATAATTCTAAAATTATTACCGAGTAATATATCACATTATAGAGCTGTTTAAACCAGGCAATTTATATTTCAATGCCGTCATTTGAATGAAGTTCATTTTTTTCGATGAATGTTTAAGTTTTCAAATATAATAAATCGATGTAGTATTGTGAGAAGTTTTAAAATATTACCAAGGAATGTATTGCATTTTAGACATGTTTAAATAAAATTGCATTGAAGTTGGAAAGTGTTTCATAATCAATGCTTTAAGCATGATTGATCTTTCTTGTTTTTTATTCACTGATATTTTTGGTAGTGTTTTGTTCCAATTTTTCTCTTGATTTAGTTGAAGTAGATCATATATCTTTCAAAACCAGTTGTTTTGTTATATCAGTTGATGAAGGAAGTTCAGTTGATTTTCCGAAACTATTTTTTTCCCCTTTTCTTTAATTAATTTTGTAGTATTTTATATTTTTTTAGTTTTTTGGTGAATTTAGCTCATTCAGTTCCTGAGACAGCCTGTTTCCTTAGTCTTCCTTCATCTTTATACTACATAATTTCACAATAATTTATTAACAAGTATTTCTACAATAATTTTATGCATATTTTTTAAGTTTGTTGATAATATTCATGTAGCTACCGAAATCATTTGTTTTCCTGTTTATTTTATCATAATGCAATTAAATTTGTAGTATTATTTACCGGAAAAGTTTCTACATCTTTAGTTTTCTTTTTCCTTCTTCCTTGGTTTATTTTTTTCTGTTTTCGATTTTTATCTTTATAATGATTTCCTTCCCAGGTCATGTGATGCAAATATTTATTGGCAGATTGTTTCTTGCCTATGGTGATGTGATTGCTCTTCCTGAAGAAGAAGGCAGCTTTTTTGCTTTCGAAACCAGTAAATATTTATTATCAACTGCTTATGCTGAATGAAGTGTTTCATTCAGATTATTTTAGACAGTTTGATAGCATACTTTTAAAACTAAAGGTAGCTCAATTACCAGAACCTTGAATAGGGTATTGAAAATGATTAAATGTATAAAAACAAACCTCTATACAGTATTTGCATTCATAAGAATTTTAAACCAGATAAAAATAAATATCGATGAATTCAAAAATACTAGTAATTTAAATATTTGTGAATTATATTTAACTCAAAAGTTGATTAAAAAAAAAAAATAGGGCACAACCCAGTATTAAATCCAGAATAAAACTTACAACATCTGATTCTACAAAACTCACATTCAGTAAAATTGTAACTAGTATTCGCGATAATTGTTTTTGAAAAATTTTCTTTTTCTGTGGTGGATTGCAGTGAACTTGTAGTCAGTAAACTGATTTTCAGTTTAGTTAACTGCTGCCAAGTTTTTAACCCATCTGCTGCAAAATGGTACGAAATTTGTTCTTCTTTCTTTGCTGACTTCACCTGAAAAAGGGTTCCTTTCATTTGTCAACTTTTAAAATTTTTGCACTGCAATGAATGATACTTGCATCATAACCCTCTGAATGAACTAGCCAGAGTCCCTTTCAAGTTGCAAGAACAACAGTTTCAAGAATAACAGTTTCCAACATACACTTCTTCTCAACTGTCTGCATGTTTTGTGATTAAGTACTTATACCTTGACACAAAGAAAGGGATAAAAATCTTTCTAAAATGCATTGTGCTAGTATTGAAACTTTTTAATTAAACATGATGAATATTACGAATTTTAATTAAACACATGAAATATCACTAAAGAAATTTGATTTGGGATGCACATGATTTTTTCTATATAATATAAATTTAATTTTTTCACAGTGAAAAAATGATTTATAAGATCTACAGCAATATGTTTTTAATGTTGAATTGTTAATGTTGTATCGTTTGGCACTTTTCCGAATGACAATATGTAAAACTATTTCAAAGTATGCGATTGTGTTTCACACAACTCTGAATTGACATTTATCAATATTGATAGCATCCATAATAAGCAATATAATTCCTATATTAAAATATCTTAATAATTAATTCATTCATTTGGTGTTATTTTCATTAACTTGGTGTCATTTTTTCAATTTAACAATTTAATTTAAGGCGAAATTAAATTGTTAAATTTATTTGATATAAAAAATAATGAAAATTCATTTATAATATTACACCAACTAAATAAGTCACTCATTACACCAAATTTATTGTCTATCATTACAGGCAGAGAGAAGAGCATTTCTTATATATGTTACCGTGAAAGACCGAAATTAGAGAATGTCAATATTTTCCAGTAAATGTCGACACATACCAAATATGTCAGTGAAAGACCGAATATTTGGTTATATTCTTATACATTCAGACCGGTGTATGTCAACAAGCACAGATAAGCTCTGGTGGAGGTCGAAACGAGAAGTCAAGAAAAGCGGAAAGGCAACAAAAATGCCAAATCCTTTGTTCTGCTGTGATTGAGGTCACGTGGCATCTATTTGTTAGACTCACGAACACTCCGCTGTTTGTCAGTCTTATGCAAGGTTTGCTGATGCGTGCAATGTTTGCTTAATTTTTATTTTTTTTATCCGATACCCTAATTTATATTGAATGGCTACTGCATTGGATCTTTTTTTTTTTAAGTTACGTGCATTGATTGCGAGTAAACGAGAAGACAATTGCTTTTATTTTTCTCAAGAAATGTACTCTAAAATACTTTCTGAAGTGATTTCTACTTAAAACTAAGTGCAATACACCTTTGGATTACAGATAATTAAAACATTTTGACATTTTAAAAATTCATGATGAAGAGAAGTTAATTGGGCCATTAAAACCAGGAGAATCGAATATACAGTATTATGTTACCAATGATGAATTGTTCAGTATACTATCTGAAATTCACATCAGAATAGGCCATTAAGAACACTTATGCTTAAAGAATTGCAAGCTAAATACAAAAATATTACATATGAAGTTGTAATGTTGTATTTAAATTTATGTAAATAATGTCAAATGAAACATAGGTCACCTAAAAAAGGTATTATTGTGAAACCAATAGTCAGTTCGGAGTTAAACTCAAGATGTCAAGTCAGTCTGATAGACCTGCAGTCACACAGGGATGGCGAATATAAGTTCATAATGATATCATTCATTATGAACTCATCAAGATCATTTAACGAAGTTTGTCCTTTGTTAATCAAGATCATTTAACGAAGTTTGTCCAGTTATGACCTTTGAAAACTAAGACAGCTGAAGAAGTAGCTTATCACCTTCTTTAAATATTTTTAACATTTGGTGCACTAACTATATTGCATTCAGATAATGGTATGAAATTCTGTAATCGAGTCATGTCCGATATCCGAACTATGTGCTATGTGGAAAGATGCTAAGCTAGTTCACGGAAAACCTCGTCATTGTCAAACACAAGGGTCAGTTGAAAGGGCCAAGCAGGATATACAGAATGTTAACTGCATGGATGAACGATAATGATACAAATAAATGGTCAGATGGTTTGCCCTTTGTTCAATTTGCCAAGAACACAACATACCACAAAGGAATACGCCAAAGTCCTTATGAAGCTCTGTTTGGCATTAAACCAAAAAGAGGCATAGCATAGTCATCTTTGCCTGACGAACAAATCGTAAATATTGAAACCGAAGAACAGCTTGAAGAAATTGCTAATGCTTTTGAAGAAAATTTGAGCAGTGACCATATCAAACACCATATTCTAAAGGGAAATTTTGGGGCAAGGAGCTGCAACCTGGGGTCTTCATATCAAGCCCTGACTGAGCAACACAAGTTTATTTCTATAAAAAGCAGGGGTGGCCATTGGGGGGGGGGGTGGCTGCTGGGACACGCGGCCCCCTTGAGAAAACACTCCAAATTATTTTTTTAGCTGTATAAATTTATCACAATTTCTCTTGAAAAAAAATCTGAATTTTCAATTCAATTGAATCAAGAATAGTGATGCAATATGTCACTAGATGGCAGCACTACAGCTTTCGTGAGGATAGGGGTTCCACAAAAACTGTAGTGCATCAAATTTTTAACACATAGGGGAAAATACAGATATATTTCTTAAAGCTGCATCCCTTTTCTCGGCTTCTCATGAGCGAACGAATGGTATGGGAATAATATTAGAAATTTGGTGTAATAAGAAACAGACACTGCAGTTTTAGAATTTGTTATGTGTCGCGTTTTGCGAGCACATCTTGCCAAAGAGAAATAGAAGAGTAGTAAAACAAGAAGAGGGACCTCTCAAATTGGCTCGGTTTTGCTAATTTGGCTTTAATTTTCTACATTTAAGAATGTGTGTTGTCCTGCTTCTCATCTTTTTTTTTTTATGAATGAGTTTGGAAGTTTAAATAAACATTTGAACAAGTGAGTGGATTAAATGTGTTTGTGGTGGTGTTGGTGATTGTTTATTATATTTTAAGGGTTTCCGACTATCGTGAGTAAAATGCGTTGTTTGAGTTTGAGGGATCACTTTACCCAGCTAGCTGTCTTACATATTGAAGTTGTTTCGCATTATGTCATTTCTAATGTAGTGTGGTTATGTCCTTCGGGGGAAAGGGGTCATTTCTAATTTGTGGCATTTCTGTGCTCTGGCTGATCTGCTGGCGACGAATTCCAATATGTTACTTAAGCTTTCTCCTATTTTGACATATATCATATGTTTTAATAATAAAGTATGATTTAAAAAGTTGCATTTTTGTCTTAACGTAACAAAAATATTTTTATTCAGCATTCACCATCAGTGCATTCTGAATGTTGACATTTGCCGGTGTAAGTGAGAAATAATGATATTTGGGATATATTTTGGACATACAATAAGCGACTATGTAAATATTGACATTCACCGGAGAATATCGACATTTGCCAGATATAGTTCTTTCACAGTAACATATATAAATGACTGTTTCTGAAATGTTAGGCATCATAATACAAAACCATTACACAAAATATCTTCTCTCTTGAATGGAACAAACTAGATCCATGAGAATGATGTTAACAAATTTATTGCATAATATTACATACGAAACATTTTTCACACTAGTTAAAACATTTTTAATTTTTTGATTTTTTTTTTTATAAATTTATTTGTAGAAGTGCAATATCTCAAACGGTTCATGCTAGCATTTAAAAATTTGTATCAATCTTTTTCTAATGAAAAATTACACGAGAAATAATTGTTTGTGTAACTATTTAAGATTCTGATTTTTTTAAAATGATTTTTCCAAAATTTTGTTCGAAAATGTGAGAGACTTTTGGACATTTGATTCCATTTAGAATCAATTGGCTTCCAGTATTCACAGTCTGTAATTTTTGTACCCAATTTCATTCGAAAGGCTCCTTTCATTCATGAAATAGACTCGCAGACACACACACAGAGACCACACCTCAAAAATGATCAAGTTATCACAATACCTTTCTTATACAATATACTATGTATATAGGGAAAGATATACACAGTGAAAATTCTGATATATAAATTTATGGCCAACCTTTATTTAAATAAATTGAGATAGCGAAAATTATCAAAAAATGCCGAATACCTGGTTTCACAATTTCAACCTAAATGCAAGAAATATAACATAGATGCTTCTCAGTTAATTAGAAAAAGAGGATTTCAAAAATAACCAACTGGAGGCATTCCATATATGACAATATTGAGAAAGATGAAAGCAAATTTCCATTATATTTTGTCTAAAATAATATTTTACTGTTTACCAAAGATTCCAATATCTTGATAAAAATAAAATTTGTTTTACTTCAACTGTAACATTGTCTCTTTATGGTACCCATTCCATAAGCTACAAATGACTACTAGGGTGGGGAAAATGTCTAGTAACTTTACATGTCTTAACTACTGGCTACAAAAGAAAAGTTTGTCTAAAACTATGTATACTGTAAGGCAGGTGTCAGCAACCTTTTTTCACTAGTGGGTCACATTTAAATTTTGGGTTGAATGAAAGGGGCTCAAGTGTCAGACAGTGTGACAATTGGTGGGGGGTGGTGGAAGGGAGACTTAAATCTTTATCGTAAATAATTTTCAAAATTTTCCTAGTTTAACATTTTTTAAAGATACACATTAATGATAAAAATAACAAAATATTATAATAAATTTGTACTGAAATAGTAAAGAATTCACCGTTATCTTTAGCACGGGTATGCATTACGCATGATCTACTTGGAAGGGAAATCCTTAGATTTAGATATTCCATTACCAATATATCAAAAATATAAAAAGACAATTGTATATTGCTGAAATTTTTTTTAAATATCATAGTTACCAGAGTCAAATTTTTATTTTTAGAAAGTAATAACTGTTTGCAAAAAATTTATAAAAATGTTTTATTTTAGGACGAGTCTTGTTCACTAATTCTAGTTTCAGAAAACTAAAATTTAAAAAGTTGGATGAATAAATATTGGTCAAATAAGAAAAATATAATTTTTAATATGAAGGATTCAACATATTAATGCCATTTAATTGCAAACATATATATATATATATATATAAATTCAATAATATTAAAATATCATAATAAAATTCTATCGACAAAGATAATGGCACACAAAAATTTCAATATAAAACAAGATAGAATTTTTCAAGATAGATATCTTTCTTAAAATATGCTGTGTTAAATGAAAAATTATCTTGAAAAAGAAATAAGCATTTAACAAATTAAACTTAATATAAAACAACAGATATTTCTTTTCTTTAAATTAGTGAGATTTTTGCTGTTTTGCCATCATCACTAACTTTTCTATGTCTAAATTCGTATGGTACTGAAGAGACAAAATTTATTTTTTTTGTGATTTATCTTAGAAAAGTCTTGATCACATATGTAAGTTTTCCAAATTCAGTTATGTATCATTTTGCAAAACTTTTGATTGCAGGAAAATTAAATAGCAAGCATTTAAAGAACTGGATGAGATTTTTTCCCTGAAAGAACTTTTCAAAGTATCATTCTGAATTTCCAAAACTTGGAGTGAAAGCAGATTATTGTCAATGTCCACATCAAAAGGAAAAACATTAAAACATACCATAAATTCTAGAAAATAAATTTTATTTTAAAATCAAATTTTTAATTGTTGATATTCACAGACCACAAGTAATATGGGGGAGCAGTGACTGACCACCAAACACAAAGTGATGGGCCATATTTGGGCTGCTGGTTGCCGACCCCTGCTGTAAGAGAATTTTGCTGATGGACTACATTGCTGACAAAACCACAATCACTTGGTTCACTCTCTGTCTTAAATGTTTGCTGTATACTATTAAGGAAAAATGAAAGGAAAGCCGAGTTACTTGAGGGAACAAGAGGAGCCCACTTGCAGTGAGCAAGTACCAGGAAAAAACAAACTGCCACTAAATCGTGTGATAAAACTGATTTAGAAGAATGGTAAAATAAAATTTTCAATTTAATTAATATAATGTAAAGAAGTTATCCCAAGTTGTAACTAAAAAATATGCAAATATTGTTACACTCATTTAAGAAATTTTTTAATCTGTCATCATTTCAGTGAATTATATGTTTTGTATGTTTCAGATCATGCTGTATCTAAAAGCTCAAAAATTATAAGATCATTGTTAGAGAAAGAATTGTGAGTATTAAATATATTTTTCATTTCATTATCATACACTATTTCAAATTTTATTGATTACAGACAAACAGTATTTGCAAAGAAAAAAAATTCCAGAGGGTAAAAATACCCATTAAGATATTTTTAAGGGGTATTTTTCAGTTTCAAGAGATATTGTCCAATGTTAAAGGCTATTGTTATTTTTTTTAATTTCACCTTACAATAAAAGCATACAACTTACAAGATTGATAAAAATATAGTACTAATACTATTTTATAGTAAAACAAAGAAAAATTCTTTTATAACTTTTAATTACAATCATGCATTTCTTATCAATCAGTAATATGACTGATATTGTTTACTAAGTTTGATTAGATAGTTTCTATTTACTAATTCAGTGCACAACTATGATCAGAGCATGATTTCATTTTTTAAAATTGGTGGAAAAGTTTGCTAGTGCTAAAAAAGGCTAGTAGAAAGAATATGTTTTGCATAGTCTTTGTGACACTACCATGAACGTCTGTTAGAAAGTGAATTATAATTAAAATCCCAAGTTGAGAAGTCCAGAGTGCAGTTTCAAAGTTCATGTCACATCTTCAGATCAATCGTCTACACTAAACTGGAATTCTTCAGCAGTTAAATGATACAGCATTATTATATGTTCGTCCCTTAACCAATTCCGCAGTTTGAATTTTACTCTGTTTTGCATCGAAAATCCTCTCTCACACACACAAGCTTCCATTAACAGTTAAACCAATTGTTGTAAGCTGCCTGTATTTAGAATATAAATAACTAGCAGATCATCTATTTGGCCATCTAATTCCAAAGATTGGTTTATGAGTTGGGAAAAACCTTTAAACTTCATACCTTTCTATTTAGCTAGCAAGTCTTTAACAGTTAACCACTTTTCCTTTAGAATCATTTTATTTGGCTTTAAATTTCCATAGATGTTTTCGTAATTTTTATATGGATAACATCTATGGTTAAGGTTCTTCTGGCGGAAAAATGTAAACACTTTGGGCGCTTATACATATATATATTTGGACGCAAACAAAAAGAAAAATGGATATATTTTATATCAATTGAAAGTGTGTATTACAAATATTTGTAAATAAGAAGATTAAAAGATTTTTAACTTTCCATATTTTTGATGTTTTAAACAATTTGAAGTCGGCTGATATGTTTGTTTTACTAATATCAATATGCTTTACTAATTAGCCAAAAATTACGGACATGTGCATTTTTTTAACACTAGAATGACTGAGGAATTTTTGGTGGAATCGTTTCTCAATGTAGTTATGCAGTCGAAATGACTGCTTCCGTCGTTCTAGTGTTAAATATAACTTTATTTTTTTTTTCAACTTTTGTACAATTTAAAATTCAGCTTTAATTAAATAATTTTTAACAACTTTTATCTCATGGAAAACTTTTTTAGCATAAGTTTTTCCATGAGATAAAAGTTGTTAAAAATCATTTAATTACAAAGCTAAATTTGATGAGCTTAAAAAGGAAAGCCTCTTTTTAGCAATTGTTAAATAAAAATGAAGCTTCCACTCTGTTTTTTTGCCGAAAAACACACGATTGCAAGGATAACATGGTTCCCTTTTTTTCCTGCTTTTCAAAAATTGTTCCTGCTTTCTTTTTTTACCTACTTTTTTCCACAGTTGGAAGCTCATTTTTTGCGTGTGTGACCAATCGTGAGCATATCTGGAAAAATGTTTGAGACGTTAATGATACGATGTACGAGGGCTGTTCAAAAATTAAGGTAACAACTCCTGTGAGAGAAAAGGTTTATTTACGAAATCAAAGAGATACACAAAGTTAGCAAGGCACTGGTACATATTATTTTTCCACATAGTCACCATGGTTGTCGAAGCATTTGTTCCATCGGTAAACCAATCTATCGAAATCGGCATAGAAAAAATCAGAGTCCAGGTCGCGGAGCCACTCAACGACAGCTTCCTAAACTTCGGCATTGGTTGTGAAATGGCGACCTACAAGGTGCTGCTTCAACAGTCCAAAGAGATGAAAATCGCTTGGTGTGAGATCTGGGCTGTAGGGTGGGTGTTCCAGTACATTCCATTGGAAACGCTGTACCAAATCACGTGTAACTGAGGCCGTATGTGGTCGGGCGTTGTCGTGCAACAACACCTTTCAACTATCTAGACTTGGAATTTAATTCTCAAGCCGAATTTGTGCACCCATGAGAGCTCGTCTTACCTTACTTTTTGAACCACCTAAGTACAAAACAAAGTGAAGTAAATCAGTCTGATGAAGTCTGTTTTTATGAAATAATATTAAAATTTACAAATTTTATGCAAGAGCAAAAAAATTCTTGATTTTTGAGAAAGGGTGTTAAAATTCATAACTTTTACTTTCTCATACTAGTATGTAACTTAGTATACAGGGTGTCCAGTGCTATCGGTGCTGTTGTGCCGTGTTTTTATTTTGCAGCTAAATTTGCGTACTCTTCCAAATTTTATGTTTTTTCTTCAAAATTTCTAAGTTGTTATTTTTATTAACTTTTCCCTTTTATTTTCAAAATTTTTAATTGTTTTCGATTTTCTTGTTATTTAAGTTTCATTTTCCCATCATTTAGCATTTAAATCATGTGTTTTAACCCTTTTTAGGACGGTGGCTATCAAAATTCATCCCTTTCTGGCAAACGTAATTTTCAAACATCGCTTGAAAGACCACCATTACGGTGGCGTCTTTTCTTTGTTCTTCGGCAGCCATCTTGAATTTTTTTTAATATAATTTTCCGTGCCTCACGTAGTTGTTATTTTACATACGTGGGCACTTGCGTGTGCAGGGAAGCGGTTCCCTAGCACTCCGATTTAGTGCTGCGGTTGGCGTGTGGGTATGTTTTCCGCCATCGTTACGGCAGAGCGCATGGCAGTGTTTTTTTTCGTACCTTGGCGAAAATGCTCATGTTCGGCGACTCCCGGAAAAGGGTTGCTCAGGAATTTTTGGAGCAGCGGGACTCTGGAGGAAGCGGTGAAAAGAGGAGGATGGATGCGGGCGGGCTTCCGGGCTCAGAGGCCCGGCCCGCGGCCAAGAAATGGCGCAAGTTTCGAAGGAAAAAGAATTGCAATGGAAGGCCACGGCTCCCTCATAGTCGGGGATTTTCTGTGCTTTTAAATCAGAGTTCCCGGTGAGCAAAGGGGGTCCGTTGTGTTGATGAGTACCATCATCTTCGCCTTGAGCCCACCTTTGAGCCTCCTGAGGATGTTGGCAGGACGTCCTGTTGGGAATGTCATTCTCTCATGCAAGAGAACACTTTCCCTCCAATTGTTCTGAAAAATTTCTGCAGTAGTGTCCTAGAAGTCCGTGTTACCGTTCCTCTAATTGTTCTGAAAAATTTCTGCACTAGTGTTCTGGAAGTCTGTGTTGGCCCCTGGTACCAGGTTTTTGAATTTTTCCTTTTTAGAGCTCATTTAAAACTTGTTGGGATGACGGGCCCTGAAGACTTTTCTTTCAATTAACTTTCATTTTTTTTTATTGTTGAATTTACACAGCTTATGATTATGTTTTGATTCAGGGAATCTAATTTAGATCTCCCTGAGGCTGTGGGGCAAATTGTTAAGAGGTGGGTAATTTCTGCTTAAATAAACTAGTTTCTTTTAAAGTTTAAACTGCCTTTGGGATCATTTCCTTATTCAGATCTCCAACGACCACATTTTCTTACCTGTGAGGATTGTATAAATTGTTAGATTTAAATTTATGTATCTGAAAACACAATGCATATTGTTAAATTAGCGTTATAAGATAAAGCTAACCACTATACTAAAATTAATGCTAAGATGTACTTTAAAATTAAGCGTAATTAGAGTTTTAAGGTGTATGTAAATTAGTAGTATAAAAATTTAATTGTTCAAAGTAATTTCTTTGTGAACCGAAAACGGCGTCACGTAAATGTTAAAGTTTCTTTAATATTAATGTAAAGTTTTCTCTCTCATTATGCAAAACGGCATAACAGTGCCCAATGGATATGTCCTCAACTCAACCGTTAGTCACAGAGATATACTTCCAATTACAAAAATATTTTAAATTTTAAAACCTATTATCTTAGAAACAGTTTAAATCAATAAATACATTTCTGAAAGAAATATGAAATATAAATTTTTATACTGTCTCCCGGTCCTACCAATTATATTTGGGAAAAGCATCCTCATACAATTTCATTCAAAATAAAAATAAAAAATCATCCTTTTACAACCAAAAGTCACAGAGTTATGCAGTATTAAACTTCATGACTTAAGTCGCTTTTCTGCGCATAAAAATGTCCCGTTTCAGGCAACCAACCAATCAGGAACCGTATTGACCATTTCTCAGCACAAAAGTGCTCCAACTTTAACTAGCTGACGTGGTGGTCGAATGATCAAGGCGAGCGTTTCCACAGCAATCGCTCGACTGCCTCGTTATGTGTTCGAGTCCCACGTAAGGTATGGATGTTTGTGTTGTGGGCGCAGTGTGTTCCGCCCCCTCTGGTGCGCCTGGGGCAACGTCCTAGGATGACTAAATGGTTCACGTTCTGGCCGCTGACAAAGACGAATGATGAAAGTCAAGTGCTTGGCCATTTGATAAAAAAAAAAACTTTAAACAGCTATAAGTCAATCAATTTTGGTCGTAAAAGGATTATTTTTTTTTTTTAATTTTGCATAAAATTGTATGAGGTTTATTTTCCTAAATATAATTGGTAGGACTGTGGGACTGTATAAAAATTTATATTTCATATTTCTTTCAGAAATGCATTTAATGATTTAAACTGTTTCTAAGATAATAGATTTTAAAATTTAAAACGTTTTTGCAATTGGAAGTATATCTCTGTGACTAAAGGTTGAGGAAATAGCCATTGTGCACTAATAACACTGTATATAACTTTGTTAGTGCAAAAATTTTTGAATTTGAGATTTTGATTCTAATATATGTTTTAGTACACCCAAGTACTAACCGCGCCCGATGCTGCTTGACTTCGGTGATCTAACGAGAGCCGGTGTTTTCAGCACAGTAGGGCCGTTGGCCACATGGGGAGGGGGTGTAATTATGAGGGGGTGGGAATTAAAATTGCTACTTTTTTATATCAAAATTCCTCTTTTTTTTTAAAAAAGTTAAGTGCAATTGTAGTGCATATATATTCCCCCTTTTAGTATACTATATGATAATGCAACAGCACACCATGAAGCAGGACACATAAAATTTTACTCTGCAGTTTTGTCGAGTGTTCTGTATTTTTAAGTTGCTGACCAACTGGAATGCTAATCTGCAGGCAGCACTATCAAGTTGGAATACTCCTTAAATAAGTAACTTATTAAATAAATAGTCATAAACTTCAATGCTGGTAATTGAACCGTTTTATTTAAATTGATTTCCCCTATTGTTTGGGTCAAATCTTAAAATCCATTTTTAAGTTTATATATTTTTTTTAATATTCTCTCAAGTTCAAAATCAATTCAACTATTTTAAATGAAATGGATAGCCATTTTAAATGACATTGTTTCTTTATTACTATAAACTGCTTGCATATCAGAGATTTTTGTTCATATCTTCAATTTCTTTAGGAATGCATTGAGAATAACTCAAATGGGTCGACTTGCTGACACTTCTGGCTCTGAAGAAAAAGTGTTCTTAGGTTCTGAAAATAGAGACTTCCAATTTACAGATTTAAAAGGGATATCAACGGAGTTTGTGGAATGCAGTGCTCTGGAACCCAGCGATGACTTGAATACTGGCATTTTAAAACCTGTTTGGTCGTGGTTATCCAAAATTTCTTAATGTATGTTCCTTTTAGTATTTTTATATAAAAGCTTTTCTGAATACTCAGTCGCATATCATGTTGTCTTTAATGTAGAAAAATAATAAAGATCATACAGTGAGTTAAAGTAGAATGCAAGCTGTCATAAACATTTCTTATGGGCAAAACAACTACCCCCGCAAGTATATTTCTAAATAGATTAAAAGTACTGAAATATAAAAGTTTTCTTTTCACAATAAGGGACATAAAAATGAGATAAAACCCCTTGGCTCTAATGCCCTCCATCAGAGAATCAGGAAAGAGATGTGTATACAAATAAGTACAAACCAAAAATAAATAATACTAAAAGAAAATACAGTGGAGCCCACATATAGCAAAGGGACAGGGGAAAATAATATTCATTATAACTTATATTCACTATGACCGATAAAAAGTTTAGGCAATAAGAGTGACTTATCTGACTGCATATTGTGAAACAAAAAAATAACTAAATTGAAATATATTTATGTTAAAAAAAATCTGAACATTTGAATTCTTAACACATTGAACATTCTGAACAAAATCTGAGCACATTTGCATAGCACTTTTGAACAGCAACTTTTTGTTACCCTCCTTCTTTTTAAATCCAATTTGATTTCCTTGGATTCGTATTCATTAGACATATTATTAGCAATAATTGGTCTTTTATGCTTGTGTTTCAACACAATCGTAGCTTGTGGCATAATCTCCCAACTCCTAACCTATTCCACATTAAACTGTCTTCATATACAGGATTTTTTCTAGACACCCAACGGTTTTTCTACATTATCCAAGGTATTGTCTAAAAATTAGCAGGTGATCTTCATGTATTTAGGCTATCTCAACATATCTGAGAATGAATCTTTGTTGACAAACTCATTGTGACTCCAAGAACTTTAATGAAAATAATTGTTTTCTTTATCTGTATCTGTGAAACTTCATAATATCTGATTTACAGCTTATTTTTAGTAAGCAGTACATTTAATGTTAAGAAAGTATTGCAAATCCAAGGTGACAGAAAAAAAAAATTCCAACCAAACTCACTATAAGTGGGCTTCACTGTATACAGAAAAAGTGGAGATAACATTTTCTTTAAACAGCTGAACTGTATGGAATCAACTCCTAGATACCAAATAAAATAATTTTGAACCAATTCATGAAATCACGATAAAGATATACATAGATTCAAAGAGCAGAATATTTCAGGGGAATGTGCGTTTTGAATCTGTTTTTACTTTCCCTGTATATGTGTGGGAAAGTATTGTAACTGATCAAAAATTTCTAATGAAGAGCACTTTTCAAGCATCCCTCAATTCAAATTGAACGTTTGTGAATTAGTGTGTATGTGTATATATGTGTCCCCTTGAGCCTGTGGAGATGATATCTCATGAAGGAATGGGGTGTTTCGAATGAAATTGGGTACAAAAATTGCAATCACTGTATACTTAAAGCCTGTTAATTTTAAATGCAATCGAATTCTTAAGACCCCTTGACATGCTTAAAAGATTTTTGAATGAAATTTTGAAACAATCAGAATCTTCAATAATGTTATGTAAATATTTATTTCTTATGAATTTTTCATTAAAAACTGAATGACATAAATTTTAGAATGCTAGCATGAACAATTCTTGAAATGTTGTACTTTTTTCAAATAAATTTATCAACAAATCGCATAAAAAGTCTGTTGTAAAATAGGTTCACTTTTCATATGTAATATTATACAATAAATTTATAAATATTATTTTCTCTCCTGAAATTTTCAGAATGCTGATTTCCTTACTACAAACTGCTACACAAAAGTTTTCTTTCGATAAAGTAACATACAATATGCAAATTTTTCTTGTTACAAATTTAAAATTCTTTTACTCCAAATTCCAATTTTTATTGCTAACTCCCACAAAATGGAATTTTTGCTCTTCAAAAGCACACTGATTGTGATATGAATATTTCAGCACTATATTTATGATGAGGGGGGCGTTAATTATGAGAGGATGGAAATTAAAATTGCTTCTTTTTCATATCAAAATTCCTGTTTTTGTTTCTCTTTTTTGTGAATAGTTCAGTGCAATCTCTGCATAATATCAATATAAAGTTTCGATATATGCGCTAATTTCTTATTGTCTGCTGCTTACTTTTGCAAAAATTATTTTTTAAATGGCACTGTTGCGTTTTAAAGTAAAGTTCAAGCGTTTTAAAGTAAAGATCAAGCATTTTAAAGTAAAGGTACTTTGTGGTCTTTCTGTTGCAGGCATATACATCAATTGAACTCCTTCTGGCTCTTGGGCTTTCTTGTTCTTTGAAAAATTAATACACTAAGGATTACGCTGCCTTTGCAGATAACTACATCCATGAACCAGTGGAATATGCTGTTATCTGCAATCGGAGCATAACCATAACTTTGGGAACACTTCCCTTCCCATAGGCTTATTATATAGCTATGTACTTCGCTGTTGCAACCTGAGTAAATTTTCATAAAGTTCAAAGACAGTTACATGATAAGATTAAATATGTCAGTTCCCATAGTGGTTCACAAAATTGTGGTGAATTTCCTTACTATCATTACAGATATCTGCTATTCCTTTCTGATGAGCACATAAGTGTGTGTTAAACCAATCGATAGATATTGTTTATCCACAATGGTAGTGTAATTCTGAGTTTCGGAGTGGGCTTTACAGGCAGGCCCTGGGAGTACAATACTGGGCATTAAAAGACAATTTAAAGGGGAATATTTATTAAAAATCTATTATTTGCTGTATAGCCAAAATTTTCTTATAAATGAGTCTATTAATGGAATGTGTAGGACATCTGCTAGAACTATACATCTACTACCTATAAATAAAGTTTGTTATAACCTATATTTGCTATTATCATTTTACTCTTCTATCAATACCGATATAATGAATTGCTAAAAAAAGATCCATTTTCAATATATTGTATAACCATCGAATAAGTATCATTTGACTTCCATTCATTTTGCCTCAAAGAGTATTTAGATTTTCCTGCCGTATAAGAAATAATAAAAAATGTATACTGTATTATATTTATCTGCAGAGTTTGATATTTACTTATTTGGTTTTTTCCTTTAAAATGTACAGTTTATTATTTGGCAAAAAAAAAATTTTTTTTAAATGCAAGCAACTTAAGAAATAATTTCACTCAATTCTCATGTAAAATTACACATAATAGAAAATTCCTTTCTTTATATTAACTATAGAGACCCCTTAATGAAAATCGATATTTCTTAGCAATACACTTTCTGTGTAATTGATACAATAGTTTTCAATATGTATTGTATCAACAATTTTTTTCAATTTGAGATCATATTTTCATGAGTTATATTTCTTAGAAAATAAGTGATAATTTTGTTGTGATGAGAAGCAGTCAGGGAAATTATATTTTTTTACTAAAAAAGTATTCTTGAAGAATTTGCAGCTTTTTTAAAATGCTGAAAATGGCAAAGTTCTGCAAATGAAATTGAAAATATACATTTAAATAGCTCAATTAAATACAGATAGTTTGTTTACTGATATATTTTCATTCTACTCTATTTATATTGATTGTTATAATTGTTATGTTCCTGAATTGTACCATAAGTTGTTTATAAAAATTACAATTTTATTTACATATTTATTTATAACATGACTCAAAAGAAATACTGTAAATATGGAAGACAATACGAAAACAATCAAGTTCATCTTGATCACCCAAGAAACTTTCTTAGTGGCTTTCTACTTTAATAGTCTGCATTGCAAGCTCTTTCATGTTTTACTTTTATTTTGATTGCGAAAGTGTGTAAATTATTGACTGGAATATTTATAATAGACGCATCACAGAGATTGCTCTTCTGCTCAGTAATGATATCAGTTAACTTTAATGGTTTCTTATAGAAAAATGAGTGAGGGAGTGGGACAGGGAATGGGACATAGTTTATGAATGCATTGATGAGCGAGATACATAAGATTATGGTGGCTACGCGGGAAATAGCTTGTCGTATCTAGATTCAATTTTTCGATAAGGTAAGCTTTATATTGATTTTTTTTTTTGCTAAGTTTTTTTTTTTATTTCAGTTTCTATTATTTCTCTTGTTTGGTTAAGAAACAGAGTTCTTACAGTCCTTAAAAATATTAAGAACTTGTTTCCATAAAATGTGCGAATTTATGGAAACTGCCATATTTCGTTATAAATTATGGCGACTATGGGAACTGCTGAAATCCAGAGGTCACCCCATAAATTTGTATATTATTGAATTTGAAATGCTCAAATTTCGTAATTCAGTTCCATGCATCGCTGTGAGTCCAAAAGTATCAGTTTGCATCTATTTTCATCTTCTAAATATCCCATATCAGAGCAATACATCTTTTTTATTTCTATAGCGCAACTAAAAATAAGCAAATATTTTACCAAACCAAATTATTTGTCACATAAATTGTACGTTTGTGCAATTCAGTTTTTATTTACCTGCGCTGCCGTGCCATTCAGTTTTTAGTCACGTGCGTTGTTCATGTGATAACATCACGATATATTGCGATGTTAAACTGCCGATATAGCACGATGTTGAAATTGCCATATCGCGCAAGCTTAATTTTCACATAGTGTTGCAATTATGTGCAATGCGTTTCTGAATTCGCGTAACAATTTTTTATTTTTATTTCATGATGCGTTACCTGTTATTTTACACGCTGAACATGATTAATGGGATTTTAATGCATATTTATTGCTGTTAGGAAAAAGATGCACCATTTATTTAAAACTTGAAAATTTTCCATCTTGTATTTTCTCTTAAAATTAATGTCATTAAAATCCCCTCAAAATTAATATCATTTTTCTTGTATGGTTAGTTAGGTATAGGGAGTTTTAAATTCCTGTAATCCAGAATTTTCTATACCCAGTGCATTGCGCCAATATAATGTATCATGAAATGAATGAGTTTATTAACATTTAATTCTATTATTTCTCTTTTGTTTGGTTAAGAAACAGAGTTCTTACAGTCCTTAAAAATATTAACAATTTATTTCCATAAAATGTGCGAATTTATGGGAACTGCCATATTTCTTTATAAATTATGGCGACTATGGGAACTGCTGAAATACAGAGGTCACCCCCCATAAATTCGTATATTATTGAATTTGAAATGCTCAAATTTCGTAATTCAGTTCCGTGCATCACTGCGAGTCCAAAAGTATCAGTTTGCATCTATTTTCATCTTCTAAATATCCCATATCAGAGTAATACATCTTTTTTATTTCTATAGCGCAACTAAAAATAAGCAAATATTTTACCAAACCAAATTTTTTCTCACATAAATTGTATGTTTGTGCAATTGAGTTTTTTATTTACCTGCGTTGCCGCGCCATTCAGTTTTTAGTCACATGCGTTGTTCACATTATTACATCATGATATATCGCGATGTTAGACTGCCGATATAGCATGATGTTGAAATTGCCGTATCGTGCAAGCCTAATTTTCACAGTGTTGCAATTATGTGCGATGCAATTCTGAATTTGCGTAACAATTTTTCATTTTGTTTCGCGTTTCGGGATGCGTTACCTCTTATTTTACAGGCTGAACATGATTAATGGAATTTTAATGCATATTTATTGCTGTTAGGAAAAAGATGCACCATTTATTTAAAACTTGAAAATTTTCCATCTTGTATTTTCCCTTAAAATTAATGTCATTAAAATCCCCTTAAAATGAATGTTGTTTTTCTTGTATGGTTAATTGGGTATAGGGAGTTAATTCCTGGAATCCAGAATTTTCTGTACCCAGTACATTGCGCCAATATATATGTATCATAGAAAATGTTCTCCAGAATTTATTAACATTTAACAAGTATTTTATCATAAATAACTAATTATGCTCTATAACTGTATTATGTTACTATAACTTATTTAGCTCATTGAAGAATTAGAAGAATGTGCATAATTTTTTAACATGTAAATTTGTGACCAAGAAGACCAATGAATTTGTATTGCTATAAATTGTGCTTTGGTCTGCCGCAAAACTGATACAGTCAAATCCTTCCCGTTAATTATGTTACTATAACTTATTTTGCTCATTGAAGAATTGGAAGAATGTGCGTTAAAATCCTCCCAGTCAATTCTTCCCATTAATTATGTTACTATAACTTATTTTGCTCATTGAAAAATTAGAAGAATGTGCATAATTTTTTAACGTGTAAATTTGTGACCAAGAAGACCATTGAATTTGTATTGCTATAAATTGTGCTTTGGTCTGCCGCAAAACTGATAGTCAAATCCGCTTAATGGAATATCCTGCTTATTGGATTAAAATTCCTGTGTCCCAAACCGCAACCAATGAATATAATGATAAAACGCTCCGGTTAATATAATAAGAGAATTGGAATAATCCTGGTTATTGGAATACATTTCTTTATTCAAGGCAAATTTTTGTGTTGTGATTGCTTGCACATTGCACAGGAAACAGATGTACAATGGGGGGGGGGGCTAAAAACGGGTCCCTCCCACACAAACGGGCTCCCCCCAAACGACGTCTGCCTTAAATCAGATCTGCCTATGAAGATAATTTTGTATAGCAAGCACAGAGAATCTTATGCTTCCTTTTAGGAGAATTAAATTAATAGAATGCTTTATTACTATAAGCATTCTATTAATGCATAATTGTGTATTTTAAGTTTCTTTATATAAACAGACGTGCCAACTCTTCGGATTTTGGTCGGAGACTCCAGATTTTTCATTAATTCTCCGGCCTCTGGATTATTAACGAAATTCTTCGGCTTTTTTTTGTTTGAAATTTATTAATTACCTAGACATGGTATAATTCCTCGTAAACACCGATTTTCCACTTTTTTAGCACTGATTTTTATTTACCATTCCCTGGATCGTAGCAATTACATAATAAAATGCAGGGTAATGCCAATCAAATTAACTGAGATTTATGGCCACGTGTAATGTAAATTAAGATCGTGATTGCTTATTTTATGAAACTAATAAATATACTTTTTCAAAGGTTGTCTAATTCAACATAAATCGCTAAAATGTTATTTTCTTTATTAATTTCTTATAAACAGTGCGATTGCACAATTCAGTTTGTTCTCATGAATCACAGATAGTACAATAGTATTTTTTTTTCCCATCCATTTCAATCTTCTAAACATTGCATTTTTGATTGACTAAACTAGCTTATTTTCATATTCTGATTAATTATTACAGTTAATTTCTTAATTATTTTTGCATAAACAGTGCGATTGCGCAATTTAGTTACTTCGCTTGAATTGCCGAGAGTACGTTAGTATATTTTTCCATCCATCTCCATCACTTAAATATTGCATATTAGAACGACTAAACTAGCTTATTTTCATATTATAGCTAATTATTAAGGTTAATTTTTTAGTTATATTTGCATAATACAAATCTTTTTATTTTGAAAATTGGGTATGAACTCTGTGATATGATTTAGGCAAATAAAAAGGAAACCATTTTGACAGGAATATAATTAATTCATTGCTATATTTTGTTTTTTTATTAAAGATCAATATTTGTTACTGTCTTTAGTGAAAACCTGTGATTTACCAAACATAAATATTTGTTTTCATGATAAAGTAATTTTCACTGGGTAAAACCCTTATATATTTTTTGTTTTATAATTTATTGTTCTGAAATTTTGTAAAATTGGTGTCCTGAATTTTCATATTCTACCAGTACTACCCCTGATATTTAATGCAGTATTTTTTTGGGGGGGGGAGGCATTAAGATTTAATAAATAAATCAAGAATTAATTTTATCAAGTTATTTTTTTTATAATTTGTTACTAAAACTATTTTAATTCAAAAGATAGTTCATAAATTTTTTTTCTCAGATAAGTTTAAAGCATTATGTACTTAAATGGTACAGTATTTTAATGTTTTATTTATAAGAAACACGTAACTTTAAACAAATATTAATCATAAGTACACAATATATTTGCGACAAAATAGTCTCATGCTTTTTCTGTTTGGAAAGTTGGCACGTCTGTATAAAATATTCTGTATGAAGAACGGGTATACTGCTAGTCTGCCCTCATTACATGACTGCACTACATGGTTAATGAGTCATATGTTATGCATATCTCTGGTCGTGTCAGCATTAATCAGAGAATGCTAGCTTGGAAGACAACCCCCCTCCCATGTGTTTGAATTTCTCCAATTTAGTCTGTGGAAGGTGTTGAAACTCTTTACTTATTCAGTTTATGAAATTTTTTCAGCTGTTTTCATCTATAGTACAGATGGTAAAAATGTTCATGCAGTTCTGAGATACGAAAGTTTACAATGGCCAATTAACATAGTCCAGGAGCAAGAGGGGCTCCACTGCACCTCCCAAATCCTACAAGACTATAAATTTTTTTATGCCTTAGGGGGTGCAACATTTTTTTTAAGGACGTTTGTTTCCAGTGAAAAAATTGACTATGCTATCAAAATGGTGACCATTTTTAAATTTAAATTTGGTCACCATTTAAAAAAACATTTAAATTTAAAAATGCCTTATTTGTTCACATTACGCAAGTAGTCATTTTATATATATTGAAGTATATGAGACAGGATGTCTTTCAATACAAAGTCAAATATTTAAACTATTTTATAGTAAATTTACATTAAACATCTAGTAAATGATTGCTCATGATCATATAAATAGCAGTTCTTGATATTCCATTGTTTTAACTTTACCTATATTCATAGTATAGGGAAAGTATTGTTGACGGGGTCGAAAATTTGAATTTGTGTTTTCGACAGAAGAACTCATTTCAAGCATCCCTGAACTTGTATTGATTATTTTTGAGGTGATGTCTGTGAAGAGGTGCATATCTCACAAACAGATGGAGTGTTTCGAACAAAATTGGGTACACAAATTACAATCTATTTAATGTTCGGAAGACCCCCAAATTTTTGAATAACATTTTGAAAAACCATCAAAAAACCTTTAACAATGTTGCTTAAATAACCATTTCTTATGTAATTTTTTATTAGAAAATGATTGGCATAAATTTTATAATGCTACCATAAACCATTCTCAAGATATTGCACTTTTTTTCAAACAAATTTATCAAAAAAAATAATCACAAAATTAAAAAAAGTATTAATTATTATGAAATATTTTCACTTTTCATATTTAATATTATGCAATACATTTGTTAACATTCTCGTGGATTCAGTTCGTTCCATTCCCGAGAGAATATACAATGGTTTTGTATTTTGACTCCAAACAATTCATCAGCAGTAATAATTCGTCAATTATATATAAAAAATGCTGTTCTCTCTGTTTGTCTGTAATGATTGGTGACTCATTTAGCAAAATATCGCCAAGTTTTCCCAGATTGATGCAAATATCGTTAAAATTGCAAAAATGGTGATTAATTGATAAATTAAAACATTTTAATATATGGACTGTATGCTATCAATATTGATCATTGTCAATTTAGAGTTGCATGACATATAAGTCAACTTCGAAATAGTTTTACATGTTGTCATCCAGAAAAGTGCCCAATGTACAATTCAACATTAAAAGCATTGTGTGGTAGATCTTATAGTATTTTTCATTATGAAAGGAGTATTATATAGGAAAAGTCGTGTGCTGTCCACGTCAGATTTTTAAATACGTGTAAAAGATGTTTCCAGAAAAAAAAACTACAAAAAAAGTACTACAAAAATTGCGGACGTTTTTGTGGGCTCACAACAAAATTAAAAAATGGGTTTATTCTTAAATATGTCACATGAAAAGAAAATATATTAGCCAATAAATATTAGAATGCTAGAACTATCTGTTTTGATTAAATGCTACATTTATGGACATTTAAAAAATAGTTTTTGATGGAATCCTTCAAAAACCCTCTAAATATCGTTGTAATATATGCTGAAAATAAGGGGGCTCCACACATGTGTCTATCTAAGATCCTTGGGAACACATTTTACTGTATGTCTTGGAGAGTTTTGAATATTTTTCAAAAATGTTCTCAGGAAAAAAAAACTGGCAATGCTATGAAAATTATGGCCTTTTTCACCAACTCATTTCCAAATAGAAGAAAACTGAATAAGCCTAATTTAAATTATATCAAGTCGATATTCATTGTGTATGTTTTTTATAAAAGAAAATACATTAATCAACTTTTAGAATACTATAATTCTTTTTAAGAAATTCCAGATTTATAGACTTTTTGCAAGATACTTTGTAATTGTCTCAAGGCTCTGAAAAAAGGGTGTGTGTATATGGAGCCACAGTATTTCCGGCATATATTTCAACAATATTCAAAGGGCTTTGAAGAAATTCTATTCCATAAATTTCTTTAGTTAAAAGTCTAATGGTAGTAATGAATTTTCTTGAAAATAGATAGTTGTATCTTTCTAAAAATCAGCTAATTTATTTTGTTATATAAGAATATGCATAAAATGACTTAACATGGCATATTTAAGAATAATCCATTTTTTTTTAATTTTGCTGTGGGCTAGTAAAAATGGCCACCATTTTTGTAGTATATCAAATTTCTTTTTTGGGGAACATCTTAGAAAATCATCAATTAAGACAGGTAATAAAGTGTGTTTCCTAGGATCTGAGATAAGAACATGTATATAGAGCCCCCATCTTTCTGGTACATATGATATTCAGAGGACAATTTTGCTGCTGGCCATGTTTTCAAAGTACCATATAAAGGAGATGGCACTTGAAAACATAAAGTAGCATATCAGTATCTCAAAGAATAGAACGTCATTTGAACAGCCTAAGATTGATTTCCACGAATCCTTTTGCAATGATACCTGAACAACTTAACTCTGATGGTTAGATGCAGTTGAGAGGTTTGAATGCTATCAAAATCGGAATTCTCGTGTCCCAAAACTTTGTCCATGATTTTAATGCCAAACACGACATCACCATAACCCCTCCCAAAAAAATTTCTTAGTGACTCTACAGGTCAAACAGGATAAGTAAATTAAAAAATTTGATATTTAAGAATAATCAATTTTCTTAATGTTGCTGTGGGCTGGTAAAAACAGCCACCATTTTTGTAGCATTTAAAAATATCGTGCATAAGGAGGATGTAAAGATCAAATAGCAAACATAGCAAGCAACTCTTTGGAATTTTAGTTAATTCAACTGCCTTCAGATTACTAATGAAATTCACAAGCTTTCTTATTTGAAATTTATCAATTACCAATCAAACGTCTTTATTTTTATTATATACTAGCCGCCTTTGGCGACCAGCTTTTGAAAATTCTGACCGTGGCAAACTCGCTTGCACGACCTACCAGAAAGGTGTTAGGTAACTATTTGGATGGCCAGGAAGTGCCACCCAATTTAGACCGAAACCCAGTGGGAAAGGCATCCACAGGGACTGTACCTTTCTTCCCCTACCACCAACCTCTCGGAAGGACTTACGGACCCACATGTTTAATGTGATAGTACTCCGCGTGAACATGGCAGCAGTTTTGGCTGTGGCGGGAATCGAACCTGGGCCTACCGAGTGCAACTCCACGCTAACCACTGGGCTACTTCACCCTCCGTGACAATTTCCATAACTTTCTTTTTATTCACCAAATTTAGACAGGAACCCAGTGGGAGAGGCATACACAGGGACCGTACCCTCCTTCTCCTACCACCAACCTCTTGAAAGGACTTACGGACCCACATATTTAACATGATCGTACTCTGCGTGAACACAGCGGCAGTTTTGGCAGTGGCGGGAATCGAACCCGGGCCTTCCGAGTGCAATTCCCGCGCGCTAACCACTGGCCTACCGCACCCTCCGTGACAATCTCCATAACTTTCTTTTTATTCACCCAATTTAGACAGGAACCCAGTGGGGGAGGCATCCACAGAGACTGTACCCTCCTTCCCCGATCACCAACCTCTCGGAAGGACTTACGGACCCACATGTTTAAAGTGATCGTATTCCTCATGAATACGGCGGCAGTTTTGGCAGTGGCGGGAATCGAACCCTGGCCTACCGCTAATTTCCCGCACGCTAATTTACAATTTAAAATGACCATATGCTAAGCTCTTAATTCCATCATCCTCATTCCATCGTTCCATCATTTAAAATATCCATAAAATTAAAATATCCATCGTTCCATCATTCAAAATATCCATTTAAAAAATTCATATCGTTCCATCATTCAAAATATAAATATAATAATTTCTACAATATATATTTTTAAGCTCTTAATTCATTTAAAACCGGAAGCGTGGGAAACAGAAAGCAAACACTAATTTGGTTTTTTATTGTCCCACCCATCGCTATGCATATTCAGAACCGTAACGTCACCTCCACCTAGACAAAAAACTGGCGCCATTGAAACGCATGCTTGGGGGAAACAGGGGATGGGAAATGGGAACTTCTTTCGCCCGCTGATGAATTTTAAAATCATGACTTCTTTAAAATTCCAATCCAGCAGCCAATTTTAATTATTTCTTGACCAGATTGGCCTTGTAAGAAAGCCAGATGTTTGAGCTTTCTAAAAATGTAAATTATTAGTCGAAATTATGAGTACTTTTTACTATGTGAGAACTTAAAAACCAAAAATCGTTTTTTTGAGCTAAAAGTGACTTTTGTTTTAAAATCTTTAAAAAATATTAGAAATCGAAATTGAGATTTGAAATTGATATATTTTTACTCGCAAATGTCTGCTCTTTCCGGTGGTGTGATTTGTTGTTTTCTACGTCTGGATCGTGGAGAAAAAAGGGCAAAAATCGGTCAAAATCGCATAAAACATTAAATAACAAAAAAAAAATTAAAATTTTAAAAATCTGTTTTCACGTGTCACCTTCCCACTCCCCCAGGTCTCCGATTGCCAAATTTCATAGCTCTCCGACGCGCAGTCGCGAAACGTATAGTGTATAAGACAGACACACACATAGACATTGCCTTTTATTATACAGATGTAATCGGGAAAAAATTCGATCACCAAATATAATTTAAAAATCATGTTTGGTACACTTTAATTTCCAATATGATAGGCAGCTGCTATTGCTTCAAAATAGTCACCAAAAGATTTTTGTAGCAACCTATAGAAAGTTAAGAGTAATGTGATTGGTTGTTTGATTCCAGTTTAATTTTCTTCGTTGCAATAGGCAAAAGAAATGAAGTGAACTAATCATTGATATTTATTCCATGTGTTCGCTTATTTTTCGAAAACATTGCTTTGAAAAAAAAAATTTTTTTAATTTTTTCATGCTCAAGCTTTAAGAAAATAGGCATAGCATTACAAATGTCTTCAAATGGGCCAAAGAAGAAATACCAAACAATATTTAACAAATTTTATACAGAGGAATTTCCATTCATTATAAGTTCAAGAAAAGGTGAACAATGGATGTCGCCACACTAATCATGGTAAAAGTGATATCGTTGCACATATAAATCGATAAAAACATAAAGATTGCACTCAAGTGATGAAAATCAATAAAATTAATTATTCTCAGCCAAACGATTGAAATGGTGTTCAAGCCAAAACACCGTTTACTGCTTTTCTTGTGGAGCATGATCTACCAATAAATACTTTGAATCGTGTATGGCTCCACTGTTTAAAAAAATGTTTCCGCACAGTGAAATTACACAAAAATATGAGTGTACAAGAACAAAATCTATAGCCATTATATGCGAGATAGTTAGATCCAAAAAACAATCTTTAATTGATATTTTGAGGAACACTCCCTATTCAATTTCCACCTATGGTAGTAACAAAGATGGTTTGAAACTGTCCCATGGTAGTAACTTTTCATAATGATGAAAAATCACAAATTGAATCTTCTTTATTATTAGAGTCAATGCTGGAAGGAGATGGAACGGGACAAAGTATTGCAAAACTTATATTAAATATCATGGAAAGCAATAAATTTCCTTTGGGAAACTGTTTTTAAGTGTGGATAACGTTCCAGTTATGATTGAGAATAAAGCAGGAGTAGCTGAAGGTCCATAGAATATCTTATATATACGGTTGTCTCGTTTAGGGGAAACTTGTCCCAGGAAAGAAAGACAAGTGACGTCACTGACAGACCCATTTTCTGCCAGAGGTGAGAAAAGCTGTGATTGGAATCTCTTAGAAAACTATTTAAACATTTACTTAATAGTAAGTGTGTGCATACAATATAAAATAAAATAGTGTATGTATAGTAATGTGAAGTTTCCGTACATATAGAAAGAAATGGTACATTTTTTATGAGATGGGAATCCATGAAAATTTTAAAGAGAAGTTAATACAAAGATTACTGAATAGCATATTCAAAGATTATTGAATGATCAGAAAAGAGACACTAACTGTTAAGTGCATTATCAGAATCCTTTTGAGAAGGATATAAACATATATTTCTAATCTAAATGGGGCAAATCGGTCACCATTTAAATATTGGCAGTATTCTAAGGTTTACAAGCAGGAAGAATGCAGAATAAAATAGAATAAATCTATTTACAGGCAATGCAATGCATAGCTTTCGTCTAACTAAAAAATTTTACATGTTTCAGAAAAAATATACTGTCAGGATTTAAGAAGTCAGAAAACTTTTAAAATATTCACAATTGATTTAAATGTGAAAGCACATATTTTACCAAGCTATTGGAATAATAATCATTAGTCACATCAAATGTGGGTTGTTAAAAAAGTTTGTCAATTCATTCATATCTTGACATGTCACATTAAAGGGTGTGATCCATGGAGAAGTAGTTTTGATGCAGTAGAAATGGTTTTTGTTCAAGGAAGAGATATTCATATGTTAAAAAAAATTATAAAGTGTAATTTTATGGATACTTTTGTGAAAAAATGAATTTATAGTCTTATCAAATTGACACATTTGCCCCTATTTATTTTAAAGCAATTTTAAGCTTTTAAGTTTCCTTCTCAATAAACATCGGACAAATTTCAGAGGGGGAAAAAAAAAATGTGTCATCAAATAAAATAAATGTATTGATAAAAACAACATTTGTTTCTTTCAACTTAAAATTCAGAGTGATCCTCCCCTCCCCCCCCCCCCTTCATTTTCCACGATTTTTCATCACATTTAAGAGGACTGATAGAAAGAATTCTACAGTAATATCTGCACCATAAATGAAAATAAATGGATTCACAAAGACTCCAAATAAACAAAATTAAACAACACATGTATATCATTAAATATACTGAAGGAGTTTTCTTTAAACATATAAAATAAAAATAATTACATGCATTGAGAACAAACACAATGTTACAATCTAAATATTTTTAAATCAAATCAATGATATTTTTCAAAAAATTATATAGTTCAAATATCATTTTGTATAGGAACAAATTGGAACAGAATGGTACACTTACTTTTACTGGGCAGAATATGTACCATAAAATTTATATGCAAGAAATTTTATATGAACATATTTTTAAAGAAATATGAATGAAATTGCAATTGATGAAGATAATGTGGAGAGTTTTAAAGAAAAAATCTTATTTAATTCTATTTTAACATATTTCTCCTCCGTTTTACCCTATATTAAATCTTTACTTCTTTAATAGACAATACAAACAGTAGAGTGTGCAGTCTCAATTTAATGAATTTGAATGGGATATTTTGTTTAAAACCTTTAATATGTTGTATAAAAATATTTGTTTAAAAGTGTTATATGGCAGTGATTGTTATTGAGTATTATATGGCAGTGATTTTAAACAATCGCTATTATATTAAAGTATTATATTAAAATCCAAATTTATGCAATATATTTGCGAGTGGAAATATTAATAAAGATTATCATTTTATACATGATATGCATGAAATATGTAAATTTTGTTTTTAAAAAAAAAATTGTATTTGTTATACAAAATCACCCGGAAAATTCATATCCTTGTCTATACAATTTGGCAAACTGCTGTTTTAGACTCCATCATCCATTCATCTGTTAATTACTGCAATTTAGTTCAATTTGAATTCAAATTTGAGTTTGTCATATTTCAGAGTCGTAACATTATTTTATGCAACTTTTCATTTCCCTCGTTGATGTTTAAAGTGAGAAATTTTTAAACAAAACTGTGCTGCTTTCTAATGCTTTTCTACAAAGTGCCATTGATCCACAGATCGGAAGGGCTGGTAATGACATCACAGCTCGACCAGAAATGTTACCATGGGGGAAATAACGAATGAGATAACCTGTTAATATTTTATTAACCTTGGGAGTTTCTGGCATTTTGTGAAAAGATATGCCATACTTGTTTGTTTATGGTTGCATATGACATTTAATAAACTTAACTGCCGAGAAAGGAGCAAACTGTATTCCTATCAACATTGAGGAATGTATTCTTGATATTTTCTGTTATTTAGAAAAAAGTGTGAAAAGAAATGAAAAACTTAAGAAGTTTGAGGAAATGGAGAAGTCAGAAGAATTCTGAAGCACTAAAGAAGTAAAGACTAATTTAAATAACAGATTTGAGAACTATAAAGTTCCTAAATGAAAGCAACCGAGCATTCCACAAAAGTGAAAACGAAAGACTCAAAAAAGGTAAGTGTTAGTGATTTACCTCCTGCAAAGAAACAAAAAAACTGTTTCTTCTTTAATTGCTTCATCTTTACATGAAAAAAAATATTCTTTCTCGAGAAGAAAGATTACTTATGTTTGGAAGATTCTCCATTCCTAACGAAGTGAAATCAACATTTCCTGAATTTTGTGATCCCTTTTACTCGAAAACTACAATAGGTAGGAAAATTAAATTTTGCACACAGAATCACAATTTCAACTGATTAAAACGAACTGCACCCATTTTTAAATGTATTCTTACTGTGCTTACACATAATGTGTAAAATAAGTATAAATTTAGTGATACTTTGGATATGAATAATCATTGTATAAAAGTCGCATAAAAAATAGTTTAATATTAAGCTTCACTTTCCTATTTATTTTGGAAGAAGATGACGAAACAAAATACATACCATGAGAGATTTACCCTTTACCTTCATGATTCATACAATAATAAAATGCAAATCTATAGAAATACATTTTGGTAATTTAAATGTGTTACTTTGATTTCATTATTTTCCTGTATTCTAATTTGTTTAACTTAATATTTAAATTCTAAAAACCAGGGTTGGCAAAAAATCACTTTTTTCTTATTTTGACCAGGCCAGTGGTCAAAACTGGTTTAAACTGGTCAAAATTGGTTTAAACCAGTCAAAACTGGTCAAAATGAAACTGGCTTTTTATAATATCATATATATACATATACATTTGGAATGTAAATAAACAGGTGTTGCCACTTCAATTAACGTATGTTGATGATGATGATCAATTTTTTTTTCATATTATGGCATTGATATGTTTGAAGAATATATATATATACATTATTATTACTACAATATGATTCTTTCTTCAAACATATCAATGCCATAATATGAAGAAAAAAAATTCATCATCAACAACATATACTTTAATTGAAGTGGCAACACCTGTTTATTGTTTATTTACATTCCAAATGCGTGGGAAAATCGAAGTGATTAGGCTGCCTGCAAGTGCGGTTGCGGAAATGATGTAAGTTGGCTGCCGTCAAGTGCGGACGCACATTGAGCTACCTGCCAGTGGGCAACCGTCAAATTAACCGAATGGTCGTTGTCTTACAACGGAAGGTAGTCCATTATATTTCGTTTACTAACGTTAGACGACAGTGTTATTTAAATTATAATTCTTCAAATATATTTTAAAATAAATTACTGATAAAAGAGTAGAGTTTTACGGTTTCTAGCTCCTACAAATATATATATAACATTAAAATTAAGCTTGAAGAATAGAGTGATTCCTTTTTTCCATTTCTATTTTTCTGAAAATAAAATATAATAATCTTTCTAAACTTTTTAAGGAACTTGACAAGAAGTATTTTAACATAAAATTTTCTAATTAATAGACCTGAGCTGGAGCACCCCCGCCCCCGGTATGCTGGGGAACCCGGCCCGGACAGGAAAAATTAGGTACACATATGAAGGGATGGGGGCCCGGAGAGGCGCCTTCCCCCCCCCCCTCACTTTCCACGGGCCTGTATGTGTGTGCTTTATTTTGAAAAAAGAGTATAAGAGAAAGGTACAAGTGACATTTTACTCCTTCTCAGAAAAACGCTGGTAAAGTTGTAAGATAAAATATAAAATATTTACGCAAGTACTTCTAGTGAAGGAATATGATTTAATAGCACTAAATTTATGCTTAACTTATCTTTCAGCAAATTGTCTCTTCCATTTCATAATATTTAACCAATCAATTACAAGCAGCTATTTTTTTAATAATTTTTAATATTATATATAATAATATATTCTTAAAAAAGATTTAATTATAAACCAGTTTTTCATTTTTTTAATTATTTAATAATGCACTTTTTATGTATATAATAAACTGAGTAAATTATTTTTACTTTTTGTTATTAATTTTATTTTTTTCATAAGTGGCAAAAAGGTTTCCCATCTGTAAATATTTAAAATAAATTCTAATATAATATTTAATACTATATTTTTCAAAAGCATTTTTAAATTTGTTCTTATAATTTAATAATTTACTCATATTTATTATATTTAATAATTTACGTTTTAAGAATTTTAAATTATTTTTTCCTGCTATTCCTTTTATGTAATGTTTTAAATTTATCATTAAAAAAAAATCCTCTTACAGATAAAACATAATTATTTTATAACTTTTTTTTATCAAGAAAGAAAATATTAAAAAATAAACTACTTTAAAAAATTAAAAATATACTATTTTTAGACTCACTAATGCATATATAACATTAAAATAGATCTTGAAAAATGGAATTGTTTCCTCCTATATACATATAAGAGGAGGGAATTGGGGGCTTTGATTTTATTGAAATTATTTTCATTATTACATGTTAGCTGGAACAATATTGTCCAATGACTTTTTAAAGTATTTATTCTTATATTACAGCTACAGTCAAACATGTATTACACAACATAGCTATAAAAAAGGATTTGAATTTAAAAATATATGAAAATTTCTTTTACTTGTATATTGCAGTCAGCATAATATCGATATAAACGGAATATAACGATTTTTTCCACTGGAAGACAACCGTCCGACTAATTTGACAGAAGCCCACTTGCAGGTTTCCTACTACAACTCTATCCGCTACCGCACATGCAGGCAGCCTAACCACAGCCTGGGAAAATGTGTCTGGCATAATAGTGTTTAGTTTTAGTTGTGTGTGTTAGTAATAGTTTTTAGAACATACATCTTTTCAAGATTAAATTGAATTTTGTTTAATTATGAGTGAGTACGCTTAATTGTGGAGGAAGGAAGAAAGATCCTATTTGGCAGTTCTTTGAAGAAGTTAAAGGAGAATGTGGAAAAATAATAGGTCGTCAGAAGTGTTTACAGTGTGGGAAGCTTGTAAGTGGTAAAGTTCTAAGAATGAAATCACATTATGAAAAATGCAAAACCACAAAAAACATTGATCATCCATCAAAAACATCAGATTTCAAAAAAAGAAGTCATAGTGTATCATTAGAAGAAGAAAGTGATACAAGTAAAATTAAATAATTTAATCCAAAGAAACCCATTTGTCAACCAAAAATTAATGGTAGTTTCATCAAAACTTCTTCAAAAAAAAGTAATGCATTAGATATGGATATAGCAAAATTTTATTTTGCATGCAACATTCCTTCCAGTTATTTAGAAAATTATTACTTTAAAAAGATGATTAGTAATTTAAGGCCAGGTTACATGCCACTGACTACGGAAAAGTTAGCAGAATTGTTGACTGAAGTGAACAACGAAGCAGAAAATATAGCCAAAAAGGATTTGGATGGCCAAAATGTCACACTAATTCAAGATGGTTGGTCCAATACACATAACGAGCCAATTATTGTGAATTCTATATCGACAGGTGCAAAATCTTTTTTTTTGTCATCAGTCTCTCCAAGCAGCAATAAAAAACATCAGACTATTGTTTATCTTTAGCAAAAGAAGTTATAAAAGAATTGTAATGTTAAAAGTTTTGTCACATGAACACAAAATGAAAAAGATGCGCAAAGATCTTCAAACAGATCAATTAATTGATGGTAACTTTTCTTCAGTTACGGCTATGCATGTCATTTTCTAAACTTTTGTGAAATAATATACCTAACTCCATTAAAACAATTATGAGTCAAATAATTGAAGTTCAAAAACACTTTCGAAATCATCATGCAGCAAAGAGCTATTTAAGCGAATAGGATGTATCTCTTATTCCCCAATTACCATGTGAAACAAGATGGCATAGTCAAATCACATAAGGAAGCCAAGCATTTTTTTTACCCAACTTAAGCCTTTAGCTGCAGCTCTGGATCACCTTCAAGCTGATAATGCCACAATAGCTGATGTTCATGAATTTCTAAATTTACAAGAAAATCAAGACTTGAAACCTTATGAGACATTGTTGAATAAAAGGTTTGAACAATGTTTAACTCCAGTTCATTTTGCTGCATATATATTGCATCCAAAATACAAAGGTGAGAAGTTGAACTCCACCCAGGAAGAATATGTACATCAACTGCTGTTAGATATAAATACAGATTTTCTACCTATATTAATCTAATACCAATCACACACTGATCCTTTTCCAAAATCATATTTTTCAGTTTCTGCCGTAAATGCAAATTCCATATCATGGTGGTTATCACTAAAGAAACATATTGATCCTAAATTCTGTGTACTTGTAATCCACTTGCAATCATGCATTGCATCATCAGCAAGTGTAGAAAGATTATTTTCATCTTTTAGCTTTGTTCAAGACAAAAGTAGAAATCGTTTAGGAAATGAATGATCCAGCCAACTAGTTAATTATTACAGAATGCTTAATTCTAAAATCTATATCGCTGCAAATTAAGAAATAAATAGCTATTTGTATTTGAGCAAGTGTTAAATTGTTTTTTTTTTTTTTTTTTTTTCACTTTTTTTGGTTTAAAAAAAATAACAAAAAGCCACTTTTAGGTGGTTTAAACCACTTGAGGCATTTTGGACAGACCGGTTTTAACCGGTTAAAACCATTCCAACCCTGCTAAAAACTTGCGTGCTCTTTTGTGCTAGGATTCTCAAATATTGAAATTAATTTTTTGACATATTCTAATTTCATAATTATTTATAAAATTAAGTTTTAATTTGAAATCTTTCACAGCTCACATATATCATACGTGCGAGTCCATTCAAAACCCGGCTTTTTGCTAGATATTCTATTTGTGCTTAAATATGTTACTCAAATTCTTAAAATGAATACATTTGTTAAACATTTTTTAATGACACACAAACCTTAGTTAAAATAGATTAGGTTTATTTATTCAAGAAATAGCTTCATTTAGATCACAACTTATAAATGATCAACTGAACACATAAGGTGTCAAAGTCAACATGGATACAATTTGTGCTCTTTCCTTTTATATTTTTTTATTCTAACAAAAGAACTGTTTTATACTAAAATATAAAAAAAAGTCAAATTTCTTTTAAACAACTCGTATATGATTATATACAGCATTATTCCCTAAAAACTTGATACATAGCACACAATTACATAAGATATAGCAAAATCAGTCAAGCATTTCTAACATACTAACTACATACAAAAAAAAATTCTTAGAATATGCAACTCATTAATGTCTCCTGGATAGAGTCTAATAATGTTAATTTTGTAAAATTCAAGATGGCATGAATACAGATATTAAATGATATACAAATATACTGATTCTCTTTTAATAGTATAAGATCACCAGGGTTAGAAATTAGGAGCAGAAAGTCTGGCATCAATGGCACCTAATCATTTTTCCTCAGTTGCCAAAACGTTCTACGTGGGTGCAATTTCAAAATTATTTATTTTGTTTGTTATGTGATTCACAAAATAAATCTCCTTTTATTAACGGCCTCACCTTTGATGAGCACATGCAATCCATAACAGCATTAGTTAAATTGTTATAGGAATAGGCAAATGTATAATGCAAATTCTCTAAACGGTTGATCAGTCAGAATTTGCATTATACATGCAGAGAAGTTAAATATAAAAAATGACCAAGTCTAAAAGCTGTCATCAAAATAGCATTTATGGGTACAAATATGACTAATGACTGCTAATTTCAAATCTTGAAGGTGACCAAATATAGGGATTATGAATATCTTATAATAAAAATTAATGAATAGGACACAAATACAACATAATATGTTTAAATAATACTATACAAATTCATTAAACCATCAGAAATGCTTGACTGCACAAACCAACAAAATAACACAAGTTATACACATTAAAAATTAGTAACAGTATACACAAAACTAGTCAGAAAATTTGTAAATAAATACCATTCTCAAAAATGAATGATAAATAAATAGGTCATCATTCAAATTAACTCAATAAAAAATTTTTTAAATTATAGCCTAAATATTTTAGATACAAAATGAATTAACAGCATAAAAAATTTAAAAGCATAAACAAGAAATTGAACAGACAGGAAACAATATACTCAAGTATTATGTCAAGATTCACAATGTTTAGCCAAAAGAAATAATTACTTGGCTAAATATTGCAATTTTGATACATAATGGAATGTGCTAAAAATGTAAATTAAAAAAAAAAGAAAAAAAATCTTAAAGTAATGAAAGGCAGAATAAGTTTCCATTTTCAATTTAATGTATTTAAATTTATGTTTATTATTTTGTTTTTCATTTGCATTGTAATTTATGACAGCGATGTAGGTCCAGATCTGAAAAAAAAAATGACCATTTTAAAAGTAAGAAAATGGGGATTGATATGTAATACTCAAGTATGAAAAACTGTTGTAAATATTTGATCACTAGAAAAAATAAAAATAAAGCCCAATTTTCTGCCAACAGTAATAAGTATTGATGTCATCTTTGTTCAAAATAATTACAGTTTTGAAACATCCATGAATTTCTTAGATTTTAAATGGATAAATTAGAAAATAAAGATAAAACCACTTTTACAAACTGCCACATTAGAGAAATGAATAGTTGAGCCAAAAACAAATTTTAAATTCTTCCATAAAACTTTAATTTAAAATTCACAAACTCATTTCATTTTTTTTATTTCATTATTTTAAGAAAATATCTAATAAGAATTATATGGTTTATTGCTTTAAAGCTATACCATGAATGGTTTCCAATTAGAATTCTAAATAAACAAAAGGATTCATTTTGATTCGATATTTATTTGCAAAATGCTCAAGGCTATGTAGGAGTTCCTGATTATATGGTATATATGTCATTTAAATAGAATAAAATAAAATAAAACAATACTTTATGTGAAATGTTCAACTTTCTGCATCATGCTGTGCCTTGTGTTGCCTTAACAATTTTGCACTTTTAAAACTTTGAGAACACATTTTACAAGAGAAAGGCCGCCGTTGAGTATGCATTTTCAAGTGTTTCTTTAATCGGCTAGGGAGCACAAAGCGCTTTTTACATATTTTACACTGGTAAGGCAAATTTCCAGAATGTGTTTGCATATGATTTTTTAAGGTACCCAGGTGTACAAATCCCTTTTGGCATTCAACACAAAAATGATTGAATTTTTCTTCCTCCTTTGTACTATTTGCATGTTCATTTAGATGCTGCAGTAAGTGCTGTTCCAACTCCTCTGCAATAATAAACTTTTCTTTGCAGAATTTGCAAACATGAGTTTCAGTAGGAATAATATGAGTTTCCAAGTGAGTTTTCAAGCTAGATTTTGTATTGAATGTATTTTCACAGTAGTGACACATATACACAGCTTGACGGCTCACACAGCGTTCAATATGATTTTTTAACTTGACTTTTGAATTGCAGTTCTTTTCACAGATAGGACAAATAAAATTCTCATTGTTATTGTGACTGTCGCAGTGATTTAAATAACTTCCATATTTCTTGAAAGTCTTGCTACACTTGTCACAGGTATATGGAGGTAGAGGTTTTACAGCACCTCCTATGTCAATGTTGGATCTTCCATTTTCAGCATTTGTTTTTCTAATTTCAGTATTTACTTTTCTAAACTCAACATAGGATTTGCCACTTTCTGCATTCGCTTTTTTTATTTCAACATTTTCAGTACTATTTCTGATTTCAACACTTGATTTTTCAGTTTCAATATTGGCTTTTCTATTTTCATTTTTTGATTTTGCCAATTCAACACTTTGTTTTTCAAACTTAATTTTTGTTTTTCCACATTCGATATTTGTATTTATCATCACGTTGGATTCTTTAATTCCGATGTTTGTTGCTTCCAAATCAATATTGGCTGTATCCATATTTGTATTTTCCAAATCAATATTAGCATTTTCAATTTCCGAACTACTGTTTCCACGTTCCGCATTTTCTATTTTTGTACTGGTACTTCCAATTTCAGCATTAGGTTTTCTCAATCCTAAAGCTATCTCAGGCTCATGCAAACGCTTGTGCTTCATGTAGTTACCAGCATGAGTAAAAGACTTGCCACAAATGTCACAAACATGTGGATAGTGTTCACTTTGATTCATGTTTCGAATCTGAATGCGACAAATTTTGAGAAAAGTGGCATTGCAGCTTTTGCAGACACCCGGCAGCTTTCCACTTTGCGTGAATTCTCGCACCTGTAAACTGTTAACGTGGATGAATCCTTTCCGACATGCAATACAGTTTGGGGAAATGATGCTGTTAGCACTCCTATGTCTCTTGATTTGAAGAGTGTATATGTCTTGCATCCCAAAATCATCCATAATTGATCTATTTAAAAAATACAGAAATTATTATCCTATAAAAATATATAACACAGATAAATTGATTTCACAGCTTGTTTCATATTTATAGTCATTAGAAAGCAGTTTTGTGCCTGTTTCTTTTAAATTGGTATGCATTCAAAATAAAAATCCAGACAAAAAAAAATGAATATGTTTCCGCTATAAATTTCAAACAGGTATATGCCCAAAGCATCATTGCACAAAGCACCATTGCCCAAAGCATCATTGAACCGCCACCATGCTTTACGGTAGAAACCAGACAGTCTGGATTGTAAGCTTCTGTCGGTCCACACGTCCAAAGGTTGGGAATAGTGTGAAGGCTGATTCATTAGAAAACAGTACATGTTTCCTGGCATCTGCAGTCCATGTTTTATGTTCCTGGTACCCAGAATTTTCCCCAGACAGTTTTGGAAGGACGCAGCACCCTTCCTGCCCTTTTGTTACCAGAATAGCACCCGCCTTGCCTTTTGTTACGAGAAGAGCACCATCTTTGCCCTTTTGTTATTAGATCAGATTCCCTGCTTAGCCTTTTGTTAAGGGAGCAATGTCTGTCCTCAAACAAAAATTAACCAGCTCTTGTATAACCTCAGACAAGTCCAAGAGCTCTTTCTCTACTTTCTTTACCGTAAATTTTTGATCATGTGTTCTCTCCTTGCCCCCTCCTCCTTCAAAGAAAGAAAAAAGGTTAGGCTGTGCAGTGATCTAGTACCAAAGAAAAGAAGATTGACAACCCCCACATTACTTCTTTCTTCAATTAAAAGAAGCAAAACAGAAAGGGGAAGATTAAACACATATATTCCCTCTTCCACCTGATAAAAACTTTCAAAACAGTTTTTTCTTTTCAACTTAAATTTTTGTTTCTATGTGCAATTAAACTCCATGTGTATGCATCTGGGATATAAAATTCTGAACATTTAAACTCTATAACCATGTTTGCTATAAAACAAATATTTAAAAACTGGATTTATTTCTGGACTAGGGTTATTTGTGCCATTTGCAGGGAGATATTTACGTTGATTCGGACGATTCAGTCAAAACAGAGGATTTTAGGAAGGGGGAAATGTTATTAGATTAGCGTGATACATTTACTTCAATTTTAGCCAGCTTTAATGTAATATGGGATAACTATTATTTACTGCCTTTAGCGACCAGCCTAGTCGCTTTTTGAAAAATCATTTAATTTGCAATAGCTTTTTTGTTGACTGCGTACCTCAGATACATGCGAAAGTCACGGCGCTAATGGTATTCCCCCTACAGTTCATGTAATAGCTATAGAGATCGACTGTGTATCTGTCTATGGCTGCCCATATGGAGGGTCGGACACCACTCAAGTGGTGAAACCTGGAGCCACCAATATTTTTTTAAAGGAGGGGAAGACATGAAAAATACACAAAAGAGGAAAATGAAATATGAAGGAGAACCCAGAAATTTGTATAGGTGACACTGATCTGACCACTACACAGAAGGATGCAGCACATGCATTATCTATATAAATAAAACTGAAAATCTGTATGTTTGTTTCATCATCAAGAGAGAACAGCTGAACTGAATTTAATGAAATTTTGTGAGTATCTTTGAAATAGCCCCACTTAAAATTTAGTCTATGTTTCGAGTTTCTATGACCAGGGGTTGTCTAGATATTAACCCCTTGCCTGTGGAGTATATTTCAGAAAAGTGGGTCAAAAATGGAAAAAATTTTTATGCTTCAGTTTTCTCTATTATAACATTTAAAAAGGTTAGAAAAATTTTATTTTGTAAAAATATAAATTTTTATATGAAATAACTACTATATTTAATATTTTGACATACATGTTGAAAATTAATGGATTATATTCATATTTTACTCAAAATTGTTTAATTATAGCAAAATAAATCAAATAATCTTTTGAATTTCACAAATCATTTCACAGAATCATTTTTCAGAATTTCACAAATCTTTTATAGTATGATATATACGAAAAATGTGACCCGGCACACAAGCCGACATCACACTCCTTACAATAAACTCGGTTTATATCCCGCCTAATCAAGCTAGCTGATCCCGCCTACTTCAAAAAAACATGTGGACAAGTATCGCCATCTGTTGGAAAAATAATGAATTATATTGTTAAGCAATTGGTAAGGCAAAACGGACTCAATTCGGGATCAACGGAATAGAAACACTGATTTTTCGCTTGCCCGAAGTCAGTTCGGGCATTCCAAATTTGGCGCAGAAGGGTTGCCCGAACTGGATTTGGGGTAGCACAGGCAAGGGGTTAATTAAATACGTACAGGTAAATCTTCCATAGACAGTATTATGCAGACAATATTTTCCCTCGTAAATGTATTTGAAGAAAATGATAACATGTCGCTTAGCAACGGAGCATCCAATGCGTTGATGCGGCAGATGATTTTTATTAAATGTTTACCAACTTTAATAATAAAGAAATGTATATGAAATAAATTTTATCGAAATTGCATTTTTGACTGGATTATATCAATTACAGCACTTCAGGTTTAAAGATTACTTTAGTATTGTTGATATTTTCAATTTATTATGCTATCTGTTTTATTTTGGCAAAAACAGTTGAAACTCATATTATAGTACAGGTAATCTTCTATTAGTATATCTTTTAAAATATAAGCAGCACGGTTATGCTTTCCCATACAACTTTAGCACTTTCCTTTTGGCATATACTGAAATCAATTACGGCCCTCAAGTTTAAAGATAATTGATACTTCCTTTCACTTTATCACGTCATCTGTTATATTTTGGCAAGGATTTTTTAAATTCATATATTGTAGTACGGGTAATTTTCTACTAATACATCTACTAATACATGTATATCTTCTTACATTCGGGAATACAAGTAGGACAGGTATATCTTTCAATGCAACTGTAGCGCTTTTATTTTAGCATATATTGATTAAACTTCATATATTTTACAAATTTGTTTACCAATGGGACCAGGCTGTTTTATTCTTCCGATCTGCCGTGAAGATAATTTTTGTTTAGCGAGAACAGAGATTCTTAAACTTCTTTTTAGGAGCATTAAATTAAATATTTTAACAGAATATTTTAATTAACAATGTCATTTAGTATACTAGAAATTTGCACATGATTGTGAATTTTAAGTTTCTTTATATTATATACTCCATACGAAGAACGGGTATACTGCTAGTATATAATATAATGATAACTCCACTCCATGCAATAATGATACGCACGCTGCGTGGACATATTGAATTCGCATAGTATATTTACTCCCATTACAGTGCATGCAATAGCTATATCTGATATGTATCTGACTACGGCCGTCCATAGGGAGGCTCGGACACCACTCAAGTGGTGGGCCTGTACCCCCCAATAATTTTTTGAAGGAAGAAAAGACATAAAAAATGCACAAAAGAGGAAAATGAAATATGAAGAAGGGACCCAGAAATTTGTATGAGCAGCTTTGACCTGACAACTAAGTAGACGGATACAGTACGTGTTATATACAATATAACAATAACTCTGCTCTATACAATAATGATTTGCATGCTACACAAACATATTTTATTCAAGTAGCTGATTTACAAAATTAAGCACTTTTTTTTTAGTGAGTGTATGCAATCTGCATAAAATGCATGCAATAATGATATATACGCTGTGCGGAAGCATGCAAATCATGTGGCATTGTGTTATGAACCCACCCACTATGTGAGCTTATGATTAACAGATATGCCCGTTGCACGAGAACATACAATCTGCATAGCAGATTTGAAGCACAAAATAAATCCCTTTATATTAACGTGGGGCTCGACAAATTTCTCCACAATCTAGGAGTCAGGTCAAAAAGTTAGGAGCCAGCTTTTAATTTTATGGTATTTTACATTTTGATAAGCATCTGTTATAAAGAACTTAAAATAAATAGTTACACTGGTATAATTACAGTGGTTAACCTGGCCTCTCAAATAGTTGCTGTAAGCCCTCAGGGTCAGTTGAGAGGTCTGGGTCTGCAATATAGTGATTAACACTAATCCTTAAAATATTTTTAAATTATAAGGAAAGTAATATATATATTTAACATAATATAAAAATATTCAATTTTTAATCATTAATTTTACATTTCTGAACATATTGTACTTGATCTGCACTGATCGTGTACATTTTGGTGCGCAGGTACTTCAGGATCCAGGACGATATGCCTCGGCATTATTTTTTTTTAAATTCGAATTACTTTTTCAGTTTTTCTATGTTTTAGTACAATTTTCATACAAATGCATTCCTTGGCGACCAAAAATATTATTTCAGAATCTTAACACCAATGAAAGATCAAAAAATTCTCTTTCAAATCAACTTTGAACGGAATCCATGATTAATAGTTGAATTTTGATGAATTTTTAAAAAGTATATACTTTTCTCTTGTTGAAATAAATCAGGCTCCCGGGCCAGGATATTCCAGTAGAGTCTCTATCTTAACACCATCGGCACGGGTTTTTTTACTCTAGACGCGTAAAACACGTCTAACTGACATAAGAGGAGCAAACAGAAAAATAAAAAAATAATAATAAATACTACTGGATGAAATAAGTATTTCGAGTGCTACCCTATAAAACGTTCTTTTTCAACGATGCACCAATGTAAGTAAAACATGTGGATTCCTCTTGAAAAAACGAAACTTAACTAATCTTTTGTTGTCAGTTAGACGTGTTTTGCCATCTTCAATAGTATTTTTATACCTGTAGTCAAAATGAGGTATTTATTAAATTAATTATTTTTGTGATTGCAGCACAATTTACAAAGATTTAAAAAAAATGTTTCAAACAAAAGTTACGTATTTTTTTCCGTAGAATCTGAATCTGCAATAAAAAATGGGGGGGTTCCCATTTGAAATTTCAAAGTTGCCTCCTCCCCCACCCCCCACCCCGGGCTAAATTTTGCGGGGGTTCAATTTCCCCCTCGAAAATATGATGACTTTGTTAAAACACTTTTTTTTGTATGATGCATATTTCGCGAGATATTTCGATGTCTCAATTTAAATAGACCACCCTGTATATACTATAAGAGCTTTTTTTAAATATAAATATATATTTAGCAATTAAATTTCTTAATGCATATTTTTGTTGTTTACTATATCTGTCTTTCATGGTTTCGAAGGTATTTTGAGTGAAAGTAAACAAAACAATAGAAAAAAAACACTTGTTCGGACAGATACTTTTTTAAATTTTTCAAAAAATGAAATCAAAATATTAAAAAATTAAAATTAATTTTGTATATTTACAATCTGGACCCTATTTTTGACAAAACAAGAAAATATATTATATATTAGATTCGGAGGTATAAGCATCTAAAGTGTTTACATTTTTTGCAATAGTCATTTTCATCACAAATATTATTCACATAAAAAAAAAATGTGTGCCTTTTGTTTAAAAAGTGCCCTTTTCTTGGTAACAGCACCCTGCCCTTTTTTTATCCTAGGGGAAACTCTGCTGGTACCATTGTAGGCTCCGTTTTACATTTTTCTATGACACAAGGGGTTTCACAATAGCAGCTCTGCTATGAATTCCTTGCTGATGCAATTCCCTTCATGCCGTATGGATGGAAACTGGGTTTTGTAGATCTCAGCAGTCACCTTTGTTGCAGTGGCATACCTGTTTGTGGTGACAATCCTCTTTAATGTTCTCTTGTCTCAGGGTTGGTTGTCTCCGAGGTTGGTTGTCTCTTGTCTCTGAGAGGTTTGACGGAGACTCTGAGTTTCATTTTCCGTCCACAATTCTGTCTCGCAGACTATGTTTTACCACGAACTTCATATGCTGTAATGACCCTGGACACAGTACCGCTCAATACCCCCACTAATTTTGCAACAGTGGTCCCACCGACTAGATGGGCACCTAAAATCTGCCCTTCTCAGGTCACTGATTTTGTTGTCAACGTCAACGCAATTGAACGAAGGAACACCTTCAATGCAATCGAATGCACCTTCCGGAATACTGTTAGATAAAAAAATGTGGAAGTGAATGGTCCACTTTGCTCTGTTACCAGCATAAACAAACTTATCACTTATACTTGTGGTGTTTCCATTATTTTGGACAACCCCTGTATATGTAAGAGTGCTAATATTTATCCTTTAAAAAGTCCAAGACTCAGCATTTTTTTTAATTGAATTATTAGTTTACATCACCAGGGTTGCTGAGCAAAAAGATTCAATTTCCAGTCACCTGTGCTTTTTCTGTATGAGCTGTTCCGTTGCTATTTGTTTTTATCATGATTTTTTTTATTTCACTTCATTTGATTAAATCATCACTTAAATTAAAAAAAAATTAATCTGAAAATATACTGAATGCTTATATCAGATTTTTCATTTTATAATCTCCTAGATGAAAAGCGAGGGGGTCGTTTTGGTGCTCTTCAAGTGGTTCATAACCTGCAATAAGGTTTGAAACCGTTGCTGTACATGATTTGATAGGGAATAATGTTTTGTTATAAAAGTATGATCTAACTGATCAAAACAGATAATAATTTAATAAACTGTTTATTTTTATGTATATGAATGTAAACTCATTCCCAAAATGTCATCGTGCAAAAAATAATTAAAAAGAAAAATTCCTACAACTAGAAAGTCCAGATTTAGATCAAATCATGAAAACCATGTACCATAGCAGCTCACAAAACTAGACATAAAAAGTAAACAATGTCCTTGTCAAGTGTGGGAGCAGACATTAAAAAAGTTTTTAATCTGTAAAGGAGAAATATTAAAAAAGTAAAATACAATCATAAACAAAACATGAATCTCCCACTTTCAGAAAAATAAAACAATGAAACTTACAAGGGCTTTAGATCTCAAAATAAACAAAAACAAGACGTTTCAATTGCACAAAACAGTCAAAATCTAAATTGAAAGGTATTGAACTAGTTCAACCTATCCAACAACTACGTAATCTTTCCTACTCAATAGATGGCGTTACCAAATTTCTAATTGGATACAACAATTCCTAAAACTTTCAACGCAATGGGTAAGAAACATATGCAGACTTAATGCAATATATATTTATATATATATATATATATAATACATAAATATATATAAATTAGAACCTGCCTCATATACGACTCATACAAATCCTAAACATTTTTATTTGACGTCATTTACCTCTATTGCCATACCAGATATAGATAATTTTTCAGGAAAATAAATTTCAATACACTGAAAATTTGTCTAAAAAGATTATGAAATTAAAAGCAATATTTCAAAGTGTTCTACATAAAATTATAGACTTTAAAATAAATATTTCAAAGTAAACCGCATGGAGTTACTTTACTCCGTGGTAGAGCGATTATCTGCAAAACACGAGCGGATAAATAGCACCAGACCCATTCCGATTCAACCAACAAGGAACCACTACTGACGATGATGCGATTGACGTAACTGATGACGTAAGGTACACGTTGTTTTAGTTAGCGGAGTTTTTGTTTAGCATTCACCGCAATCATTTACACACTGTTCATGACATGCAAGAAATAAAACATGATCATGATTTTCAAAATTATTTAAGTACTAGCAGCATACCCGTCCTTCGTACGGAGTATATAATATAAAAAAACTTATAATTCGCAATCATGTGCAAATTCTGATAAAATATTAAATTTATTGCTCATAAAGAGAAGTTTAAGAATATCTGTTCTCACTATGCAAAATTATCTTCACGGGCAAATCTGAAGAATAAAATATCCTGGCCCCTTTTGTAAACAAATTCACACACACAAAAAAAAGAATTGAATCAATATATGCAACCACGTACTACTTATATTGTCGCAAATTAGAAAATATACCAGTGTGTTAGTAGAAGCTTAAACATATTGTAATATGAGTCTTAAAAATATTTACCAAAATAAAAAAGATGACATAATAAATTGAAAGTATCAAAAATCCCCATAATCTTAATACCAGAAGGTCGTAATTGATTCCAATATATGCCAATATATATAAAAATTTTACCAATATACCTGTACTACTTATATTCTCGTAGATTAGAAGATATACCCGTGCATTTGTAGAAGATTACTTGTACAACGTACTATATATGAGTTTCAACAATTTTCGTCATAATGAAACAATGGCATAATAATTTGAAAATATCAATAATTCCTGAATCAACTGTCCCCGAAATATCAATAATAATGATGTTTAAACCTGAAGACCGTAATTGATATTATCCAGTCAAAAATGCAATGTCAATGAAATTTATTTTATATACATATTTTTATTAGATTTAATAAAAATCGTATGACAAATAACACATTGGATCCGTTGCTAAGCGACATGATATCATCTGCTTCAAATAAATTGATGGAAATCATGTCGCCTGAATAATGTGATCTTCATGGAAGGTTTGGCGACATTTTCGTCTCCATGATATTTTTATGGATTTACAAATATTTTTATCAATGTAGTGAAATTAAAAAAATTAGTTAAATGCGTTACTAAGTAGGATGGATGGACTGACCGACAAATGCTACAGAAACATCATTCCAGTACTCTATTCTAAAAAAACAAATTTAATTTCATTGATTTGGGTCATTTTTATCAATTTGGAGATATTTCCTCTAATTTGGTAAAGTTTAAGAAAAGTTGCCAAGTTATTTAGAGATATTCCGCTAAATTCGTAGCTCTAAATTTACAGATCTGAAGAATAAAATATCCATATCCCGTCTGTATATATATTAAATGAAAACACTAAAATTGTATTAGAAGATACATACATCCGTTCTACTCTTTTTCTGCTTCAACAATCGGCTAAATGAATTTATTGGGTAAACACAATTTATGAGTTTATTAGCTAAACACAATATATGAGCTTTGAAACCTCTTTGCTAAAATAAATAAAAGTGTGATGTACGCAGTTCGCAATATATATAATTAAAAGAACAATCAAACCGTTCATTTATTATGAGTTTATTAGTTAAACACAATATATGAGCTTGAAACCTCTTTGCTAAAATAAATAAAAGTAATGTACGCAGTCCGCAATATATATAATTAAAAGAACAATCAAACCGTTCATTTATAAAATATATCTTTACATCCATTTATTTATTATACAAATAGAAAAAATAATAATAATCATTAACAAACACATTTAATTCCCTTCCTTTGCCGAGCAACATGATATAAGATAGAATCTTCCTCATAAAATGCGAAATTAAATAACCATTTTAATTTATTTATACTTCTAATCGTTGAGTAAAAGCTTGTGAAATACATGGAGGTTAATACATGTAAAAACATGGAGGTAGATTTTTCCATTTAAATTCATGTTTCAAACAATTCATGCTTTCAGATGGTGACTATTTAATGCAAAAATCCTGCATCAAACTCAAAAATGAAGTTTTAATTCCCTTTGACAAACGGTTTTTATCCTTTCCTTTCCGTTTGGATAAACCACGGAGTTGGAGAGTAGAACTCCTATAAAAAAAGTTCCGTTTTTCATTAATATCTCGACAACCCCTGGTCTTAGAAACTTGAAACTTGGGCAAAATTTATGGGGGGCTATTTCAAGGCCTCCCACAAAATTTCATTAAATTCGGTTCAGCCGTTCTCTTGTGATGATGAGACAAATGAAAGTTTCGTTTTTTACTAATATCTCGAGAACAACTGGTCGTAAAAATTCCAACTATAGACTAAATTTTAAGTGGGGCTATTTCTGGGCTACCCACAAAATTTCATCAAATTCGGTTCAGCCGTTCTCCCGTGATGGTGTGACAAACAGACAGACAGATTTTCATTTTTATTTATATAGATGTGTAAGGAATACAGTGTTCCTCGAGCCTATTTTTCGAACCATTGCCTAACGGTTTCTGAGGTCATACACCTTGGGACCACATGTACTGCAGTTTTGGAAAACAGAACTATAAAACTCTGTCATCAGAGGCTGATTTCCAAGAAATGCATCCTTTCCAACCGTCATCAATGCAAGGAAGAGGTAATCCCGGATGGGGAGACCAGGGTGGTCTCTGACATCCAGGGCGTTGAAGACCCAGACCGCACGACCAACCCTAAGGTTTACGGTAGCAACATGTGCGGCCGGGACATCCAGGGCGTGGAAAAGATTCCACAGGGCCGGTACCGGTGGTCCTGTGATAGAGCCAAAAAGATATATATGAAGGTGACGAGCTTTTACGAGAGAGGCGAGAAAATTTTCGTAGAGACAGGTCGCACTTTTGGTGCTCCTGCCGCACAGGTTCGAGGCCTCAGCAGAATGTTATTCTGTAACTTTTGATATTCCTTGTCATGCTGCAATAAAAGTTTATTTTCTATATCAACGATGCCTGTTTTATCCAGATTTGGAGAAATTCATTATTATTATCGTCTTGTCACTGATTCGAACTCACGAATTTTGAAGGGAACGGCTACTTGAATTAGGGTCGGCACATGTTACTTTATGTGCGCTGACCGGACTAACGCTACTGAATCAGCAATCATGCAGAGGTCTGGTCTGAAAGAGAGCCAGAACAAAAAAGCAACTGGTGGCAGCTCATAATAATTGGACTGTCAAAAACCATCGGAGTCTGAAACGAATGAAGCACCTTTGGAGTAGAGCTACGGAGCAACACCAGAGAGGTCAATGATCGCAGGACGGACGCAGAATCCGCAGAGAAGGAAGGACTGATTGATTTGCCCACCCGCAACCGAAGAGAGTTCCTTAAAGCCCGAGAGTTCCATGAGATCCGCGGCCCAACACCCGAGCAACGTCGGAGACCAAAGACCGAACGACAGCGGAGGATCGAAGCACCCGCAGAAAGCGATTGAGTTCCAATCCAGAGCCCAGTATTCCGCAACGAGATACATCACCGACGAAAATTGATATCAACAACGGAGGGTGACAGCAGCGAAGGGGTGAGTGACGATTTTTACTTTTGGTTATAGTGTAACCCAGGATCTCACGATTTTTAGACGGGGGCTAGGAGATATTTTAACCGAGCTACAGTATCGTTAGGAAAATTGGTTAGCCAAAGCTCGGATTTAACTAATTATATTAGGGCTGAGCATTTAAGTGTTGAAGGCCCAGACCACACGACCAACCCAGGGGGTTTATGGTATCAAGTTGTGTGGCCGTGGGCATTTAAGTGTAAAAATCTTGTATGTTTTGTTTAAGTGTATGTTTTGTTTGCATTTAAGTGTAAAAATCTTGTATGTTTTGTTTAATGCATAGTAATTTTGTTTAATATATTGTAAACTTTAGTAATGCATATTATTTTCATTTAATACATATTGAGTTCATTTAAGTTTTAAGTAGAACTAAATGCAGGAAATATAGCCTCATTAAGAGACTGGTGTAGAAAATATTAATACATTATTTTGCACAAGTATAATTATAATTTTATCTTAATCTTTAAAATGGCATATTTGGCAAGAGCACGGAAAGCAGAACTGGCTATGTTAGCAACGGAACTGGTAGAAATTGTACCGCTAAATTTAAAAATCATGGAGTTAAGGAAATTAATTTTGGAAAGCCAAGATTATGAGGAAGATGTCGCGGAAGGGATAGTAGTGTACTTTTGTATGTTCTGCCCCACTTATCACAGATGCACATATCTTTAAAAACTCAAAATGTTTAACTAATTCTAAACATTTTTTATAAAATTGAAATGAATAAATAAATTAAAATATAGATTTTAATTAAAATGCCCTGTTTTTTAAGGGGGGGGGTTCAACCCCCTTTGGATTGATGCCCAATTATTTAATCTTATCACATAGTTTCTAATATTTTTATGGAAGCTTAAAAGATAGTTATTCAAAAATACACCAATAGTCTTTATGAATTTCTAACTATTTCTTTATGAAAACCTAAACAACCTCTTGAGACTAAAAATGCATAAAATCATTCAAAAACGCGTATTTTTTTTAAAAAAATCATAAATCAAGAGAGTTTTAGGACTCTCATTGATATTACTTTATAATTTATGAAGTGTTTTTATAATGACCCAATGCTCTAGTATTCATTCCATCTTCTAAAATGTAACGTTTATCATCTTTTGCTCATAAAGCTATATTTATTTGAATTGAATACAATTCATGTTTTATACTTTTAATTAGATTCATACTTCTATAGTGGTCATTTTTATTGAATAAACAGTCTTTATAATCTTCAAATGTTATTCTGTTTTTAACAACGTCTTTTTTAACTCCTTTTGCTTTTTAAGATTCAATTTTTTTATGTTTTTCTTCATCTTTTTCATTATTATTATATTCCTTTAACACTTTGGTTTTCTAGTTTTATAGCATACATTTTACTTCTTAGACCTGCGAATTCTTCCATAATCACACCAGTATTTTCATCTTTCATTTTACCCAATACTTTTTTATTATATCTAGATATATTATAAGGATTATTTTCTTAATACTCTGAAGTATCGAAATAGTCAATCATCGATTTCATATCTTCATAAAAGTCATCCGTTTTAATATCATATATAAAACTGTCTGTATCCATATATAATAACTTAATATTATCCTCATATGTAGGTTTCATAACATTATAATGAAAATCATACATTAAATGTTTTGATAAATCTAATATGCTCATTCCAACATAAATCGGTTTATTAAAACATACTTTAATTTTATTCATATGAACAGCTACCAAATTCTCATCAAAAATAGTTCTACTTTCAAAATTAGGTTTTGCAATTAATTTCTCAACTGTTTTATAATCATTACATAATCGTATATCTACTCTTTTTCTAATATTTTCCATAGTTTTTCCATATATAGAATTATTCATTAATTTATAAAAATCTTTCTCAAAATCATTAGTAGCCTTAGTTCTCATTTCAGTGTTTAAATCTATATATTTCTTTAACCAATCTGATTGCCTAAATTGCAATGCTCTATGAATCGTCCCCATTTTCATTCCCATTCTCAAACACTGTTTTAAATTTCTATAATGTATAACATATTTATTTTTATCGTATAAGGTTGTTAACAGCTTACTCTGTTTAGAATTTTCAGGACATAATGGTAAATCGGTATGATAATCATGTAAGTTTTCAGGATATGTTAAATCAACTTCAAATATATATCCAATCTCTGAATCATCTGGTATTTGTTGTATTCTTCCACCTTGTTCGCAGAATCCTAGTTCAAAAGAATCCTAGTTAAGTAACTATAAGTAACTATACCATCTAAATTCACCACAAATATTGACTCATTGCCCAACCGTACAAATTATTTGCGTCTAAATACATTAAATAATTAGATTCCTTATTTTTATCATAATTTTTCATATATTTATTATTTGCTTTACCATACCTATTACAACATTGAGACATACCTCCTCTAGTTCCTTTTTCCAACATTAAAATCATATCATAGTCATGTAATAAATCTAATTTAACTTTTGTTATTTTTAACATAGCAACCCAAGATAACCCAGGAACTGTAAAATACCAAGCGGGATCTAATCCATAAGTTTTTAAACACACATCTCTAAAGTTTTCAAAAACGTCTGCTAAAATTAATACGTCTGATTTTACATATAAATCAATATATTCACCTAAATTTGCAATATTAAATGTTTTCCATACATTTTGAGCGTGTTTATAGTCTTCATTTCTTATGTTACTTTCATTTAATTTGTTGTAAAAATATTTCTGAGAAAATTTTTCTTCTTTAAAACGTTCTTCTGAATTCATATAATCATAGGGATATACACTTTTTCTCGTTATTAGATCTAATTTGTTTCCAGAATAATATTTACTTGTTTCCTTGAACATTTCTTTGGTTAAATTTTTCGATATATTATCTAAACTACTACTCATAAATTTAAAAGAGTCAAGAAACCTCAATTTTAAATTACCTACTTTCTGACTAAAGGAAATATATTTTTCTTCAGTATTGGGAATAATTTCAATTTTTTCTTCACATTTTCCCAATGATTTAATAAACAGATGAGAATCATATCCAGACAAGTTATGAATAAAAACAGGAACAAAATCAGGATTTTTATAATTTAATTTACAATCTTCATGAGCTGGTCCTCTATATTTTCCTGTTAAATGATCATGATCTCTTACTTTTTTACCAACAATTTCTTTTTCACATATATGACAAATTTTAGTTCTTTTATAATGATTTTCATTAAATTCTGTCATTTCTAATGGTTTAATATCTTTATAAATTTTCTCAATTTCTTTTAATTCTTTTCTTAACATTTCCATAAATTTATAAATTGCATCTTCGTCTCTATACATAACAGGCGGTTTATTATCATCATGTACATATTTTATATAATAACAAAAACTTATAGGTATATGTTTCTGATATGGAAGAGTATGAGAATTTTTGTTTAATTTTAATTCTATTATATTAATTTTTTCATCATTGTTTAATTTTTTCATCATTCAGATTATATCTATCTTTTAAAATTGATTTATACAATCCATTATCTATTTCGTCTTCTGTTAAAATACTATAAATACTTAATAATTTATATTTATAAGCTAATCTAGGATTCTGTTTACAAGAGAATATTGGTTTTAATAAACATTCAAAATCTGCATAAATTGTAAATGGAACTCTTAATTTTCTTCTATAATTTTGAAATGATATTTGTTTTCCTTCTTCAGGCATTTGAACGCGTACAGCTTTTTCAGTTCCACAATCTTCTTCATGCATTTTAAATGTATAATCATTATAAAAAAAATGATAAACACATATCACATATAAATTTTTTCCGTGTATTTTCATATTTTTGTGAATTGACTAATCTACATAAATCTTTAATTAAACAGTAATGAGACTTATCCTCTTCTTGAATATATAGTAAATTCACATGTCTATCAAATTTTTCTTTCGTTATTCTTAAGGAATATATATAACCCCTATAACAATAAACATTAACAGATATACCACTATTTTTTGCGAATTTAACAACATTATTTAACGATACTGGGGCCGGTATGTCCTTGGGATTCGGAGCCCAGACTCCGAGCTACGAGGTTGTGATTTTGTGAAGCTGCTGCTTTTTGATTATGGTGACTTTCCTTGCTTAAGTTTGGGCGTGTTATATCTAGTTACGGTAGAGCACGTCGGGCTAAGCAAATACAGCTTTGTTGTGTACGAATTTCTCGCCATTTTGGATTCGAGCTTTTTTAACTTTGGAGTGCCATGTGTGTTTTTTCCACGTGGTAGTGCTAATGTTTGGATCGTTTCTACGCTGACGACATGGATCTGGATGCATTCGACACGGAAACTACTCGCGGACTTGCTGGTGAGCTAGATGAAAATGGACTGCGGCCTCTCAGAGATGCCATGATTGAATATTGTGATACTCTGCCCAAGGATGGTGTTTGGTGCCAACCATGAGAAGTCTACACGCCATATATGGTAATTTTCTTATCTTTGTAAGTTGCCATGACAACACATGACGTCACGAAGAAGAAAAGGTATTTATACTGTTTCGACCGAATAAATAGTATGTAATGTGTATTGTATGGAATGAACGAATAGGTAGAGCGTAGTTACAGTGTAAATCTTGTTGTATATGTGTGCGTGTAGAATAAAGATGGTCTACCTAATGACGGCTTCTGTTCCTTGTTATTTAATTTAAATAGGAAGTGAAACACAAACATGGTCCGTCGGAGTCGGAGTAAGAACTCAAGAGTTGAATCACCTAAAGGATTTCGGAAACGAAATGGGAATTACAAGGTTCCAGAAGTCGCAAAGCTTAAGGTCAGTATAGTTAAAAACTATGTTCGTTGAATTTATAGTGCATTTGTGTGATACACGTATTTTGAATTTAACCAAGTTAAAATAACTATGTCTGAACTCATTACAATACAACATGAAATCTACGATTCTATGGCAAGATTCATTAGAAATTATAAGAAGGATTCAAAAGATAGAAAAACGGAATCGTACCTTAATTTAAGGTTGAACAACTTTTCCGAATACTGGATCGAGTTCAAAACGACGCACCGTAAAATAATTTTATCCAAAGAAATTGGAAATGACGATCCTTATTTTACGGACGATTACTCAACGGTAGAAGGTTTCTTTATCAAGCATAAGTCAGAAATCCAAGAATTTCTTGTTTCTAAATTTAGTTTAGCTTCAAACAATGAAGCAGTGCAGGATATGCGAACTCCGAATCAAAACTTTGAAAGTCGAGTGTCGTACGAGACAGAGCGCCTTTTCAATGTGTGGTTGTTGTCGTCAAACTGTGACATTCATTCAGTGACCCTAATGGGAGGTTCGAGGTTTTTATTTACTACTTTTTACTTTCCCTGCAATACATGGTAATGTATAGGGAAAGTATTGGAATCATGTCGAAAATCGCAACTCGAGTTCTCGACGGATCTACACGTTTCGAGACCTCTAGAATACGAAAAAACCATTTTTAGTGTGACGTCTGTGTGTGTGTCTGTGTGTCTGTCTGTCTGTGCAGATATTCTATCCATTATAACTAAAAAACTAATGGACCGAATTTCACAAAATTTTGTAGGTAAGTCACTTGTGGGTGGGGCTGGTGCTGATTAGTTTTGGGTACGATTCGGAATAAAAGAACCCGCCTTTTTTTGCGAAATGGCCCGCAAAAGTTTGTATCCACTCTAGCTGAAAAATTAATGGACCGAATTTCACAAAATTCGGTAGATGAGTCACGTATAGGTCACCCTGGTGCTGATTAGATTTTGGCACGATTCAGAAAAAAATAACCTGCCTTTTTTTGTAGAATGGCCCGCAAAAATTGCCAAAATCTAAACTAAAAAGCTACGTATGCTCAAATATATCCATTAAATGCTTGTTTAATGCGTAATTTTTAACGAAGAAAAGAATAAGACCAACCCCATTACACTAGGACTAGCCGTTCTCGAGATATATTAGTTTTTTTCGTATTTTTCCACCCCACCTTTGAAAATAAGTCCGGTTACCGAATGAGAACGAAAATTGAATTAAAAGTGAAATAAATTTAATTAAAATAAAGAGAACGTTAATATAAGTCTGCAGGGAAAGTCATGTGCTGCCAACATCAGATTTTTACTTTCCCTGCAATACATGGTAATGTATAGGGAAAGTATTGGAATCATGTCGAAAATCGCAACTCGAGTTTTCGACGGATCTACACGTTTCAAGACCTCTAGAATACGAAAAAACCATTTTTAGCGTGACGTCTGTGTGTGTGTCTGTCTGTCTGTCTGTGCAGATTTTGTATCCACTCTAACTAAAACACTAATGGACCGAATTTCACAAAATTTGGTAGGTAAGTCACTTGTGAGCGAGTCTAGTGCTGATTAGTTTTGGGTACGATTCGGAATAAAAGAACCCGCCTTTTTTTTGCGAAATGGCCCGCAAAAGCTTGTATCCACTCTAACTGAAAAACTACTGGACCGAATTTCACAAAATTTGGTAGATGAGTCACTTGTAGGTTACCCTGGTGCTGATTAGATTTTGGTACGATTCGAAAAAAAATAACCTGCCTTTTTTCGCAAAATGGCCCGCAAAAATTGTCCAAATCTAAACTAAAGAACTAGGTATACTCAAATATATCCACTATATGCTGGTCTAATACGTAATTTTTAACGACGAAAAGAATAAGACCAACCCCATTACACTAGGACTAGCCGTTCTCGAGATATTTTAGTTTATCGTACTTTCCCTACGCCACCTTTGAAAATAAGCCCGGTTACCGAATGAGAACGAAAATTGAATTAAAAGTGAAATAAATTTAATTAAAATAAAGAGAATGTTAATATAAGTCTGCAGGGAAAGTCATGTGCTGCTCACATCAGATTTTTACTTTCCCTGCAATACATGGTAATGTATAGGGAAAGTATTGGAATCATGTCGAAAATCGCAACTCGAGTTCTCGACGGATCTACACGTTTCGAGACCTCTAGAACACGAAAAAACTATTTTTAGCGTGACGTCTGTCTGTGTGTCTGTCTGTGAAGATTTTGTATCCACTCTAACTAAAAAACTAATGGACCGAATTTCATAAAATTTGGTAGGTAAGTCACTTGTGCATGAATCTGGTGCTGATTAGTTTTGGGTATGACTCGGGTTAAAAGAACCCGCCTTTTTTGCGAAATGGCCCGCAAAAGCTTGTATCCACTCTAACTGAAAAACTAATGGACCGAATTTCACAAAATTTGGTAGATAAGTCGCTTGTAGGCCACCCTGATGCTGATTAGATTTTGGTATAATTCGAAAAAAAAGAACCTGCTTTTTTTTGCAAAATGGCCCGCAAAAATCTTCAAAATCTAAACTTAAGAACTACGTATGCTCAAATATATCCATTAAATGCTTGTTTAATGCGTAATTTTTAACGAAGAAAAGAATAAGACCAACCCCATTACACTAGGACTAGCCGTTCTCGAGATATATTAGTTTTTTTCGTATTTTTCCACCCCACCTTTGAAAATAAGTCCGGTTACCGAATGAGAACGAAAATTGAATTAAAAGTGAAATAAATTTAATTAAAATAAAGAGAACGTTAATATAAGTCTGCAGGGAAAGTCATGTGCTGCCAACATCAGATTTTTACTTTCCCTGCAATACATGGTAATGTATAGGGAAAGTATTGGAATCATGTCGAAAATCGCAACTCGAGTTTTCGACGGATCTACACGTTTCAAGGCCTCTAGAATACGAAAAAACCATTTTTAGCGTGACGTCTGTGTGTCTGTCTGTGTGTCTGTCTGTCTGTGCAGATTTTGTATCCACTGTAACTAAAAAACTAATTGACCGAATTTCAAAAAAATTGGTAGGTAAGTCACTTGTGGGCGAGTCTGGTGCTGATTAGTTTTAGGTATGATTTGGGATAAAAGAACCCGCCTTTTTTTGCGAAATGGCCCGCAAAAGTTTGTATCTACTCTAACTGAAATACTAATGGACCGAATTTCACAAAATTCAGTAGATGAGTCACTTGTGGGTCACCCTGGTGCTGATTAGATTTTGATATGATTCGGAAAAAAATAACCCGCCTTTTTTTGCAAAATGGCCCGTAAAAATCGTCAAAATCTATACTAAAGAACTACGTATGCTCAAATATATCCATTAAATGCTTGTTTAATACGTAATTTTTAACGAAGAAAAGAATAAGACCAACCCCATTGCACTAGGACCAGCCGTTCTCGAGATATTTTAGCTTTTCGTATTTTCTCTACGCCACCTTTGAAAATAAGTCCGGTTACCGAATGAGAAAGAAAATTGAATTAAAAGTGAAATAAATTTAATTAAAATAAAGAGAACGTGGATATAAGTCTGCAGGGAAAGTCATTTGCTGCCCACATCAGATTTTTATTATTTGTCCTAACTCCTAGTGTGGCAGTCTGTTGCACATTTAGAGTTTAAGCAATTTGGGGGGTTGATGCAGATCTAAGGGTTACCTAGCGTTTTGGCAGTTTGGAGTTTAGAATTTTTATTTATTTTTTTTTTTAATAAAATAATAGTCGCGAGTTTTATTTAATCAGATGTTTGAGGTGGGATCTTTTAATTCCGATTATCGATGTTTAGAACCGCGCGGGGTCTCTTACGAGATTTGGCCTTGCGATGATCATAGTCATGCAGATTGAATAACAGTTCGTGAATCAAAACTTTAATAATGATGTAAGATTACCAAAAATAGAATTGCCTAAATTTTCTGGTAAATACGAAGATTGGGCTCATTCCATGATATGTTTGTATCCATAATTCATACTAATGAGTCGATATCTAAGGTGCAAAAACTCCACTATTTGAAAATCCATTTAGTTGGAGAAGCAGAGAAATTGCTTAAGCATTTTGCAATTACCGAATATAACTATGAAATAGCATGGAAATCACTAATTGAACGGTACGAAAACAAAAGAGTATTAGTCAATTCGCAATTGAAAGCACTTTTTGCCCAACCAAAGATAACCAGGGAAAGTGCTTATTATATTAAAAGTTTATTGTATACCGCCCAAGAATGTCTATCAACGTTAAGAAATTTGGGAGTTCCGGTAGAACAGTGGGATAATATTGTGGTCTATATAACGACACAGAAACTTAATATAGAATCGCTTCAGTTATGGGAACAAAGTTTAAGCTCAAAAACAGATTTACCTGAATTTGAAGAGTTGAAAACATTTCTTGAATCCCGTTTCAGAACACTTGAAGCTATTTCAAATTATAATCAAGCTACTTCAAAGAAAGTAAGCGCTCAGGAAAAAGAAATTTCGGGAGCTAAAGAAAACCGAACAAGAACGTATCTTGTAACTAACAAAGTGATATGTATAATTTGCTCGGGAAAACATGCTTTAGGACAATGTGAAATGTTTACGAAAATGAACAATCTGAAAAAGTTAGAAACGGTGAGGCATAAAGGTTTATGCTTTAATTGCTTATCTCCGAAACATGTTGCACGCCAATGCCTTAGCAAAATAAATTGCCGATTTTGCGATCAACGACATCACAGTATTTTACACAGAGCAATTAATTATTATATTAATTTTACACAGCAAATTAATAATAATCAGGATAACGGGGTCAAATCCAGGGATCAGAGAGATCCAGAATCTGGTTCAAACGAAATGTCAAGAAGTGAAAATTCTAATGAAACTACTACTCAGACTTGCACTCATTCTTTTCGTGACATTCCAAAATTCAGTGAAATTTTATTAGCTACTGCACTTATTCGAATCGCATCACCTTCGGGAATGGAAATAACAGTGAAGGCATTATTAGATCACGGATCGCAATCGACCTTCATAACAGAATCTGCTGTACAAAAACTTAGACTTAAGAAAGAACCGGTCGTTGCTCAGATTCTTGGAATGGGAAAATCTAAAGTTGGAATATCTCGCAATCAAGTTAGATTTAGAATAAAATCCTGATTTAATCAAGAATTATTGACGACTACTAATGCTTTAGTGCTTAAAAATCTCACAGATTATACACCACCACGATGTTCAATATCTGATTCTTGGGAACATTTAAGAAACATTAATTTTGCTGATCCAAACTTTAGCAAAGCAGGAAAAATTGATATCATACTTGGCGCAGATGTATATTCGCAAATCTTATTGAATGGTATCATAAAAGGACCAAAAGGTACTCCGATTGCGCAAAATACTTCATTAGGTTGGATTTTGACGGGATCAATCTTGAATAATTGTCAGGATAGCTATTCCAAACAACAAACAACTAAAATTCTGAATCTTCACAGCATGTCGGAAATACACGATCAGCTGCGAAAATTCTGGGAAATTGAAGAAACTTCACTAACTCGAACACTCACTGCTGAAGAACAAATGAGTGAAGAAATTTTCGAGAAAACGCACAGAAGGGAAAAGGGACGTTATGTAGTCAATTTGCCATTTAAAGACACTTTAACAACACTCGGTGAATCAAGAGATATAGCAATTTCGCGATTTGAGCAAAACGAAAGAAAACTATCAAGAAATCCTAAAGTTAGTGCGGAATATTCAACATGTATAAATGAATATATCAAACTAAACCATATGGAAGAAATCCAAAACACCCCAAAGGATCTCAAAATTCACGGAAATGGTTACAAACCGAATTATCTTCCTCATCATGCAGTGATCAAAGAAAGTAGTTCATCTACGAAACTTCGTGTGGTATTTGACGCATCTCAAAAAACTTCGACAGGTGTATCATTAAATGATAAATTATTAGTAGGACCGAATCTTCAAGAGGATATGACAGCTATATTGCATAGATGGCGATTTTATCGGATCGTATACACAGCTGATATAGAAAAAATGTACAGACAAATTCGTGTTGTTGATAAACATACAGACTATCAAAGAATAGTTTGGAGGAATTCTATGTCAGAAGCAATAAAGGATTACTAACAGTAACGTTTGGATTGGATTGCTCTGCTTATCTTGCTATAAAGACCTTGAAACAATTAGCTCGCGATGAGAAACTAAGTTTTCCATTAGGAGCAGAATCTACAATGAACGATTTTTACGTAGATAATCTTATGTCCGGAGCGGATGATATTTCTGAAGCATTGGAAAAACAAAAGCAAACAATTAATCTTTTAAAATTAGGAGGATTCCCTCTAAGAAAATGGGCGTCTAACAAAGAAGAATTGCTTGAATCATTACCTGAGGAATTTCGAGAAATATCGAAGCTGAAAACCATAGAATTTATATTGGCATCCAATAACAGACGAATTCGGTTACAAATTAAGTTCTATGGCAACGGAACAATTTACTATTACGAAAAGAACCATTTTATCGAACACAAGTAAACTATTCGATCCATTAGGATGGATAGCGCCAGTTCTAATTGCAGCTAAAATTATGCTTCAGTCATTGTGGATGATTGGATTGAATTGGGACGAAGAACCACCAATAGAAATTCGACAACAGTGGATTGACTGGATAAGTCAGTTACCAGATATGGAAAATATTAAAATTCCACGCTGGATAAACTACAGTTATTCCGAAAATCATTCTATCGAAATGCACATATTTTGTGATTCCTCGAGTACTGCATATGCTTCTGTTGTCTATCTTTGGATAATTTCTGAAAGAACAATGTCTACACACATTGTTGCAGCAGAGACTAAAGTCGCTCCAGTGAAAACTGTATCTCTACCAAGACTAGAACTTTGTGGAGCACTGTTAGGGGCAAGATTAGCTTATTAAATCTCATTAGCTATACATGCAAAAATTGAAAATACGTACTCTTGGACAGATTCAAAGATCGTTTTAGCCTGGTTGAGAGGACATCCTACGCGATGGAAAACCTTTATAGCGAATCGTGTCGTTGAAATTCACGATAAACTTAGAAAATGTAATTGGATGCGCGTGCCATCAAAGGAAAATCCTGCCGATTGCGCGACTCGTGGGCTTACACCAGATGAACTGATAAAGCATAAATTATGGTGGAAAGGACCTACATGGCTTACAATGCCTCAAGACTGTTGGCCTAAATCCATTGATATTCCACCTACAACTATAGAAAAAAAAAGGTTTTCACATTAACAACATTAAATGCAAGTACAGATTTTCACTTGATTTCAAAATACTCCAATTTGTCTGAACTAGTAAGAATAACTGGGTATTGCTATAGATTTGCATCTAATTGTAAGATCTCAAAATCTGAATGTATTTTATCTTATCTTACGGGGCGAGAACTAAAAAACACTTTAAAGAAATTTGTTAAATTAACACAAAGATCTTTACTTCTGAGATAGAACGACTACAGAACAGAAAGGAACTATCGCATAAGAGTCAAATTCTAAATCTCAACCCATTCCTAGATGGTGAAGGTATATTAAGGGTAGGAGGGCGTTTAAAACATGCCAATTTACCGTTTGAAGAAATTCATCCTGCGATCTTACCAAGAAAAAATCATTTAGTCAACCTTATAATCCAAAAAATTCACCTAGATACGTTGCGGGCCAACGGCCGTACCGTGCTGATAACACCGGTTCTCGTTAGATCACCGAAGTCAAGCAGCATCGGGCGCGGATAGTACTTGGTGGGTGACCACCTCGGAACACCGCGTGCTGTTGGCCATCTCGGGTGCGGTATCCCCGTGGTTTGCGCGCTAGATTTGCACGCTACCACAAATGCCGCCGTGTTCATGCGGAGTACGATCACGTTAAACATGTGGGTCCGTAAGTCCTTCCGAGAGGTTGGTGGTAGGGGAAGGAGGGTACGGTCCCTGTGGATGCCTCCTCCACTGGGTTCCGGTCTAAATTGGGTGGCACTTCCCGGTCGTCCATTCAGTTACCTTACACCATTCTGGTAGGTCGGACGGTCTGGGTCTCAACAACAACCTAGATACGTTGCATGGAGGAACACAGTTAGTATTAGGAATTTTAAGTAAAAGATATTGGATATTGGACGCTAGAAATACAATAAAATTTATTTTACATAAATGTATCATATGTCACAGACAAAAAGCCAAAATATCTCAGCAGCTTATGGGAAATTTTCCAGCTCCTAGAATAAATGAATCTGGACCTTTCTCTCATACTGGAGTGGACTACTGCGGCCAATCGAAATTAAGATTTCAAAAGGTCGTAGTTCGAAATCACAAAAGGGATACATTGCAGTATTTATATGTTTAGCCGTAAAAGCGATTCATCTAGAAGCTGTTTCCGATCTGACTAGCGAAAGTTTCATGGCAGCGTTCCGACGATTCACATCGCGTCGAGGACTTTGTTCTGATTTGTATAGTGATCAAGGGACAAATTTTAAGGGAGCAAATTCCATGCTTAAGGACGACTTTAAGAGGTCGATTGATCAAATTAACAAGGAAATAGTACATGTCTTAACCGAAGATGAAGTAACATGGCACTTCATACCTCCGTCATCGCCACACTTTGGAGGCTTATGGGAAGCGGGCGTAAAATCCACAAAATATCACTTGAAGAGAATTTTAGGAAAAAGATTGCTTACATTCGAAGAATTGAGCACAGTATTAACTCAAATCGAAGCATCGTTAAACTCAAGACCGATTACGCCAATTCATGATGATCCTAACGATTTCAACCCACTTACACCGGGACACTTCCTAATTGGAAATTCGTTAAAAGCAATACCTGAACCAAGTATATTGGATATAAAGGAAAATAGATTAAACAGGTGGCAATTGCTGCAACAACTGAATCAACAATTCGGGAAAAGATGGAATTTAGAATACATAAGCAGAATGCAACAAAGACCGAAGTGGTTAAAACAACGCGAAAATGTGGCCAAAGGACAACTTGTTCTCATCAAAGATGATCGACTACCCCCTACTAAATGGCTTTTAGGCAGAGTAGTTGATACGCACGCAGGTAAGGATAATTTAGTAAGAGTTGTCACGCTACATACAAAAGATGGTATTCTCAAAAGACCCCTCACGAAGATTTGCCCCTCCCGATCGACAATCCAGAGCCTCGAACCAAAACCAATGATGAGAGTTTAGAACTTTGAATTTTATATTTGTATTATTTGTAGACCATTCAGTTGAACTTTTTTTCGAAGTCTAGCGGGATTCTCGATGCCTGAACGTTTAAAATTAATTTAACTCTTAGTTCAAGCAAAGATTTCAAGGCCCCGTGTATGTTTGGTGCCAACCATGAGAAATCTACACGCCATATATGGTAATTTTTATATCTTTGTAAGTTGCCATGACAACACATGACGTCACGAAGAAGAAAAGGTATTTGTACTGTTTCGACCGAACAAATAGTATGTAATGTATTGTATGGAATGAGCGAATAGGTAGAGCGTAGTTACAGTGTAAATCTTGTTGTATATGTGTGCGTGTAGAATAAAGATGGTCTACCTAATGACGGCTTCTGTTCCTTATTATTTAATTTAAGTAGGAAGTGAAACACAAACAGATGGATTGATGCCCGCTTGGAAGGAAGAAGTCAAAAACGCCGTGAACTTCTGTGCTCTGGCAATCTACACTCTGACGCTACACATCAGGGAGCTACTGACGAATGGACTACTCGGACAGGACGAGGAGTCTCCAGGATTCTGGGTTCGTTTCTTTCTGTAAATTCTTTTTTGTTGGCCCAGAATTTGGATAGGTTTTATGCTAGTAATTTAAATGAGATTTATAACTGTGAAGGAAGTAATTCTAGTGATGTAATTAAATGTAAAATGATAGAACTAGGCTTAATTAAGAAAAATTAAAGATGAAGATAAACTTAAAACTGTTGAAAATCCAAATAAAAAGAGGAAGATAGAGGGGCAATCCACTATGGATGCTCCTACTAAAAGCCAGAATGGAGAATTAAACTTAAAATCTAATGACCAGGATAACATGGATTGTAGTGAAAAAATTGATAATGTTAAAACTAACAGTTATGCTGAAATTGTCGCGCAACCTGTATTGTTCAAGAGTGCACCAAAACCAAAAACGGTTCAAAATAGTGACAGGCAAAATAGTGTAGAGGTTGAGAAAAAAGACCCAAAAGCGGAAAGTTTTTTCATCAAGTTTAATGACAATTACCAGGTTCTCCTTAAAAAATTAAATGAAATGAAATCTCAGGTAATAAAGTATCTGGCAAGCTCACAGGAGACATGCTAAAATTGATTCCAAATGACGCTGACGCCTATAGGGTTGTACAACGCCATTTATCTAGTGAGAAAATCCCTTTCCACAGTTTAAACTTAAAGACGGAAAGGCCCAAAAAAGTAGTTTTGAAGGGGCTACCAACAAACTATAACATTGAGGAAATAAAAATCACTCTAACATCCAAAGGATTAGATGTAGTCCGGGTTTCTCAACTGAGAATTTGTGAGTTTATCTGCACAAAATAACATCCATAAGTATTTTAAATAACATTGAATTTGCACGTTAAACTTAAATTTGGTTCTCATTTGATAGATGGACTTATTGTCAAAAGTGGCGTAGCGAAAACGCAAAAAAACTAAAATGTCTCAGGAACGGCTAGTCCTAGAGTAATGGGGTTGGTCTTATTCTTTTTGTTGTCAAAAATCACGTATAAAATAGAAATTTAATTGATATAATTGAGCACACGTAGTCTTTTATTTTTATATTTAACGATTTTTGCGGGCCATTTCGCAAAAACAGCCCGTTCCTTTTTCCCGAATCGTACTAGAGTAACCTGCAAGTGATTTATATAACAAATTTTGTTAAATTTGGTATATAAATCACATGCAGGTTATTAAAATATTATACACCAAATTGTGTTAAATTTGGTCCATTAGTTTTTAGCTAGAGTGGATAAAGGCAATTTCTGCCGGCTATTTCACAAAGAAGGCAGATTCTTTTATTACGAATCGTACTATAATCAAATGAACATCAGGGTTTCCCCCAAAAAACTTACCTACCAAATTTTATTAAATTCGGTCCATTAGTTTTTTAGTTAGAGTAATGCAATATCCTCACAGGCACACAGAAACACACACAGATACACCCTTACACACACAGACGTATTCCTAAAAATAGTTTTTTCGTGTTCTGGAAGTCCCAAAACGTGTAGATCCTTCGAAAATTCGAGTTTCGATCTTCGGCACGATTCCAATACTTTGAATACACACACACATATATTATCTGTGTATCTAAATTCCGTGCCTACGCAATTACAATAGTTGTGATTTTAAATGATCCCTAAACTTTTATTATTTCTTCAACGAAGCATAATTTTAACTTATGCAGAATGCAAATATCTCAAGCGATTGTAAGGTGAGTTAAATAAGAATTACTGAATTTTTTCACACCAAATTATTTAGCTCTGGAGTCTGGAATACAAGTCATATGAATGAAATATTCATTGATTTTGCATAGAGAATCAGATGATTTATATTTCGATACAGTTTTAAATATTTAAGTATAATAAATTACTGTAGTGCTGTGATAATGTAAAAGATATCACCACTGAATGTATCACATTTTAGAGATTTTTAAATGAAATTGCATTTCAGTTGGAAAGTGTTTCATAATCAATGCTTATGCATAATTGATCTTTCTTGTTTATTATAATTTTATGTTTGTGCTTGTCATGGTTTATTAATCCTACGAGTTGATATATTACTTGTATTATAAATTAAAATAACTTTGAGAATTTTTTGTTTAAAACAATTATTTTTTTTAAAATATGTGTCTATAACTTATGTTACATGTAATATTAAAGAAGCTTAAAACAATAAGTTCAAAGAATTTATCTATTGAAATAATATTTGCATTCATATATGTAGTTTGAATACTGCTAATGAAATGATATATATCTCACTTTTTATTTTGAATTAACTGGAGCGTAACTTCACATGAGCCAGCCAGTAATTTGTCGATAGCAGGGCGCCTGGAGCAGAGCTCCGTATCCCTAGTCAGGTAACATATATGTGGGTCACAGTCTTCCACTGAACCTAGTCCTTCAATAAAGGGGCCAATAATGATGAAGAAACAAGTTAGTAGTAAACAAAGAATGCTGTAAACAGTGATCTTAGTGTTTGAAGATAAGGAGGGTGGGGAAACAGGCGAATATCCCCTACTGGGATGCAGAAGAGATTCAGTCAGGAATCAGCATGGGACGTCTAAATCGGGATTTAGGATAGCTCTGGGTCTTTTTGGAAATTCACGGAAGTGGTAGTCTGTCATATTATAGATCAGTTCGTTGGGGATCCTAGCGAGGTTATCATAGAAGTTGTTAGAGAGTTTTCGCATCTCTTGCTTAATAGTTTTAATTTTGAAATCGCGATGTATTACAAAGTTTTTCAAGTATCTTGGGGCTTTTCTGATAGAACGTAGGATTTTGTTCTGAATGATTTGAACTTTTTTTACTTTTCCTGCAATACATGGTAATGTATAGGGAAAGTATTGGAATCATGTCGAAAATCACAACTCGAGTTTTCGACGGATCTACACGTTTCAAGACCTCTAGAATTCGAAAAAACCATTTTTAGCGTGTTGTCTGTGCAGATTTTGTATCCACTCTAACTAAAAAACTAATGGACCGAATTTCACAAAATTTGGTAGGTAAGTCACTTGCGAGCGAATCTGGTGCTGATTAGTTTTGGGTACGATTCGGGATAAAAGAACCCGCCCTTTTTTGCGAAATGGCCCGCAAAAGCTTGTATCCACTCTAACTGAGAAACTAATGGACCGAATTTCACAAAATTTGGTAGATAAGTCGCTTGTAGGCCACCCTGGTGCTGATTCGATTTTGGTATAATTCGAGAAAAAAATAACCTGCCTTTTTTGCACAATGGCCCGCAAAAATCATCAAAATCTAAACTTAAGAACTAAGCATGCTCAAATATAGCTATTAAATGCTTGTTTAATACGTAATATTTAGCGAAGGAAAGAATAAGACCAACCCCATTACACTAGGACTAGCCGTTCTCGAGATATTTTAGCTTTTCGTATTTTTCCTACACCATTTTTGAAAATAAGTCCAGTTTTCAAATGAGAACGAAAATTGAATTAAAAGTGAATTAAATTTAATTTAAATGAATAGAACGTGAATATAAGTCTGCAGGGAAAGTCATGTGCTGCCCACATCAGATTTTTTACATTAGATTTCGCAGCGTAGATCCAAATTGGAGAGGCATAGAGAATGATAGGGCAGATAACTGATTTGTAAAGTAGGATTTTGTTTTCAATGCTGACATTATTCGAATACAGGAGAGAGCTCAGTTCTGTTTTTACAAGGTTTATTTTATCTTTGAGTTTTGGAATGTGGGATTTCCATGTTAGTCTGCTGTCAAGAGTGACACCGAGATATTTACACGTCCTCTCAAAGCAAACTGGCTGATCGTTAATTATGATTGGTTGGGGCGGAAAACGTTGATGTGAGGAAAATACAGTTTGACATTTATTAGGGTTTATTTTGATGCGGTATTTCTCTAACCAGGGTTCGAGAGTGTCGATATGATGTTATAAGTATCCGTGTAGGTAGTTGGTGTGTGGCAAGAATGGCAGTGTCGTCCACATACAAACAGAGAATAGTGTTGTTGGTTCTAGGGATGTCGTTTATGTAAATGTTAAAAAGAATGGGACCAAGTATACTGCCCTGGGGGACTCCAGACAGGAAATGTATGGTGTGTGAGTGTGTCTGGTTCAGACGGACATGAAAGGTTCTGTCGCTGAGGTAGGAGTATAAAATATGAGTAAGAGAGTGTGACATACGGAGCTGAATGAGTTTGTATATGAGTCCGATGAACCACATCCTATCGAAGGCCATAGCGACGTCAATAAATATACCTCCAACTGCTGACCGGTTTTGGAGTCCATCAGAGATGTACTCCACCACGCGGAGCAGTTGGTGTGTTGTAGAGTAAAGCTGTCTGAAACCAAATTGCTCTGGGATGAGAATGTTATTAGCAAGGAAATTGTTGATTTGGATGGCGATGAAATGTTCAGCCAGTTTGCCAAGAGAGGACAGCAGGCTTATGGGGCGATCACTTTTTTAATTTAAATTTTCATTTCAATTCAAATTTTCATTTGGAATTTAAATTTTCATTTGGTTTAAGGATTGGAACAATGGCGACGTGCTTCCAGTCGCGGGGGAGGTAATTAAGATCGAAAATGGTAATGATTAAAACAGTAATGTAAAAGACTATATTAATAGTGCAGGATTTAAGAGCTTTGTTTGAAATATTGTCAGGGACGGGGCTTTTCTTGTTTTTGAGAGTGTTGATGCAGTTAACTATGTCAGTGGGGAAAATGTGGGGAAGGGGGGGGGGGAGTATTTGGAACACTAAAAAACTGCTTCACGGTATCCTCGGCTTCCTCCATGAAATTTGGGCAGAAAATATCTTCGTGTGGTGTGAATTGTTTTTCATACGCATCAGCGAGTAGATTAGCCTTGTCTTGTTCTGTGTAAACAGTGGTATTATTGTGAGTGAGTAAGGGAATATTTTTGTGCTTTTTACGAATACGTTTTAAGAAGTCCCAAAGTGAATGATCAGTAGGGGAGAGGGATTAGACGTATTACTTCCATTTGGCTTGTTTATAGTTAGAGATTAAAAGTTTTATTTGTGCCGTCAGGTGATTGTATCTAGTTCTGTGGGCAGGATTTCTTGTGTGTTGCCAGTGTTGGCGAGCGCGATTTCTGAGTTTAATTTGGCTAGTGATGGAATATGGGAGTTTTTGATACAGTTGTGGAATGTAGGTGGAGGTGCTGAACTAAATGTTTGGGTTAGTGTTTTGATCGCCCTGTCAATATCTGCGGTGGAAGTGATAGTTGGGAAGAAGATAGGGGACTCGTTTAGAAGTTTAACAAACATTTTCCAGTTAACTTTAGTAGGGAGATAGGGGGCGGGAAGAGGGGTATTTAGTTGCAGAGTTAATAAGATTGGTAGATGGTCCGAGGTAAAAAGATTAAGTACATTTACAGAGGCTGGGAAGGGACAATTTCTTAATAATGCAAAATCAATGGTGGTAGGGTTGATGTGATTATTATGTCTGGTGAGGAAGGGAGGAAATTTAATGTCTAAATTATTATCAATACAAAAGTTGTTACGTTCTCTTCCTGCCCGGCTAGTCCTGCGTGCATTCCATCTAGGATGGTGCGCGTTGAAGTCACCTGCTAAGATAGTAGGGGATGGAGGTTTAAGTATGAGGTCAAGATCGTTATAAAGGGGGTCGGGAGAGTTAATTCTGTTGTAAATGGAACCAATTACAAGTTTTTGCTGCCTAGGAAGTAGGATTTCCACCAATGTGTTTTCAAGACGATGTGTGTTTGAACTTGGGAGATGTGTGTGTGGGATGTGATTTTTGATGTAAACTGCTGTTCCGCCATAGCTTAGTGGCTGACTAGTGGCGCTGTGTCTTGGTGTATAGTAGAGAGTAAAGTTTTGAATTTTTAAACGCTCTGGGCGTTTTGTTTTAAGTTCCTGTATTGGAATGATGTCAGCTGGGTTGTCAGTTAAGTGGTTTCTTAGCTCGTCAATTTTATTGCATAAGCCATTAGCATTCCAGCAAAGGATATTTAATTTAGATGGGTGTCTATTCATGATTGGCAGGAGTTATTTGGGCACCGAAGATAGATTCAATAGCACGGATAAATACGAATACTTTGTTAAGGGGACTCTAACTTTTTCCATATCGGTGATAGCTATTATGATTTTATTTATTATGTCCTGAATATTGAATTTTGAGAATATTTTTTGAATTGCAGTAATTAAGTTCATAATTTCACTGATTCCTCCGAGGGAGGGCGGACATTCTGCTTCCTCGTGAATATCCACAACTTCCATTGGGAGGGTGGGAGTGGCAGGTTTTGCTGGTTAGTTTGATTATATGATTGGTTGTTTTGAATGGATTTACTAGTTTGGTTATTTGATTTGGTATTATTGTTTGCTATAGAATTATTAGTTGATTTAGTTTGATTTTCAGGTGGGAGAGCTACCGGAGTTGGTGAAGCATGCTGGATATTTTCAACAGGAGGTAGAGCATAAGGAGAGGAGGTGGTCTTAGTTTTTTTGACAGTGGAGTTGGAGCTCTTTGCAAAATAAGGTTTGTTTTGCTTCTCTGTTAGGCTAAGTTCACGGGTTTCTTTTTCTTTCTCCTCAAGTTTTCTTTTCCTATACCTTTCATGTATGACTGAAAAGGGTTCTAGCTCAGGACAGGCCGTGCTAGTGGAGGGCTCTGAAAGAGGGGAGTGCAGAAAGGTTTCTGCATTGAGGTAGTTGGTGGGATGGGAGCAATTGGATTGGATTGTTTATAGGTATGGGTGATACTAGAGTTAGCGTTTTGATGGGAAGAGGATCCAGGTTGATTGTTTTGATTTTTATTGCTGAGGGTACTTGCAGTTTGGATTTTGGGCGAGGGTCCCTTGTTTGTTGGGGCTTTGGGGTATCCTAAATATTTGGCCGGGTGGGGTCCTTTACAGTTTATGCATTTTTCTGGGAGGTCTTTTGATTTGGTTCAATGTTTGGTTTGGTGGGGCTCTGCACATTTTAGACAGGCGGGGGAGGTTATAATTGTCAGAACTATGTCCCCATGATTGACAGTTGTAACACTGAAACCAGGGAAAGGGATCGTAATCTGTTATTTTGACAATGAAACCAACCACTTCCTCTAGTTCATAAATTTCATCAAAGTTATCGGAGTTGTAGATATTCACAAGGAAGATTGGAAGTCGCTCTTTCGTTTTGAATTTCCTTAGTTGGGACACACGTTGTATGTCTGGTAGGTCGGACGGTCTGGGTTTCAACAACAACAACACGTTGTATGTCAAATCCCTTAGATACTATGTCCTCTTTAATGGCTTGGCCATTAGTGTCAATGGGAATTCCTTTTAAGAAAAACATTAAATTTTTTAGGGAATGGGTCAATATTTTTATCTAAGCATGAGCCAATTCTTATACAATTGGGGTCAGAATTTTGAGAATTACGTACTCTTAAAAGAAGGTTACTATCAACATCCAGGTCTATAGTATTTATTTTTACATTATTTACACATCTAGATAGATAATCAGCTGTTAAATTTAGGCGACCAGGTTTATGAATAATTTTGTAATTAAACTAGGTCATGGACATTATCCATCGTGCTCTTTGGAGGAGTGGGGTCTTTTAATTTCAAAACATTTGAAAGGGAGGCCTGATCACAATAAACAGTAAAATGTTTTCCCAAAAGGTATTACTTAAAATAGGATGCTGCCCAGACAACTCTTAAAGTCTCTTTCTAGACTGTGCTATAGTTTATTTCTGCATCTTTTAGTTTTTTGCTAGCATAAGCAATAGGGTGCAAAAATCCATCCTCTCCTTCCTGACAGAGAACTGCTCCAAGAGCAAAATTTGATGCATCGGTACATACCGAAAAAGCTTTCGAAAAATCAGGGAGATGTAAAATGGGTTCTTTAAGTAATTCGGATTTTAAGGTTTGATAAGAATTTTCTGCTTCAGGGGTCCAAGAAAATTTAATATTTTGCTTAGTTAAATTAGTTAAGGGAAGAGCTTTTAAAGAGTAATTTTCAATAAATTTTCTGTAGAAGCCAGTTAATCCTAAAAATTGGCGAATTTGTTTTTTAGAGGTGGGTTTTTGAAAATTTTGAACAGTTTTTAAATTTGAGGGTTCAAGCTGGATAATACCTTCAGAAACTTGAAAACCTAAATAATTTATTGAAGATTTTAAAAAATTGCATTTACTTGGCTTTAAACATGATTTATGTTGAGATAATCTATCAAATACTACCTTTAATTTCATTAAGTGTTCCTCAAAGGTTCTAGATGCAATAACAATATCATCTATGTAAATAGAAATTTGTAAAGGGGAAAGCTTAGCTAGGACGATGGACATAAGTCGTTGAAAGGAGCTGGGGGCATTTTTCAAACCGAAAGGGACTTTTTTCCGTTCATAGTGGCCAAAAGGTGTAGAAAAACCATATTTGTGTGTGTCGTCTGGGTGCAATTTCATTTGATAAAATCTAGATGTTAAGTCTAATGTAGAAAAATATTTCGCACCATTTAAACTATCAATCAATTCAGTGATATTTGGCAGTGGAAAAATATCATCAATAGTTTTATCATTTAATTTTCTAAAATCTGTTACTAATCTTAATGTTCCAGCTGCCTTTTTAACAAACAGTACAGGTGCGGAGAATGGTGAATCACTTTCTTGTATAATATCATTCTCAAGAAGCTCATTAATTTGTCTATCTAATTCATCTCTTACATGATAAGGAACCCTATAAGGTTTCTGTTTAACGGGAATATCATCTTTTAAGTTAATGTTATGAAAAACTGTATCGCACCCCTTTAAATCTGGAATAGAATTAGCAAAAATATGCTTATAATCATTAATTAAACTCTCTATTTGTCTTTTTTCATTATAGTCTAAGTGTGAAAGATCAAAATTCCCCCCCCCCCCCCCAAACATCAAAATTATCCCCACTCTCTGCACTTGACTCAGTAATATTGTTAACTGAAAAGGAAGATACTGCTGTGATAGGAACAATTTTTGCTAAATTTGAATGCTTATTTATGTGCAACTCATCAGTTGACAAATTCAATACTTTTACATTATATATATTAGATCTAGATACATTATTTACTGATCTAGCGACCAGAATTTTACTGTTGTTTAAAGGCTCAATCATCACAGTAGGTGAATTAAATTTAACAATTTCTTTTAAATTTTAGTTGTATGAAAGCCTCCGATAGAGGAGGAATTGTGTATTTCCTAAGTGCATAGCACAAATTATCCTTATATATTTCAGAATTCAAAGTATTTTCTCTATTAATTTCATAATTATTAAAGGATTGAGTTGCATCAGATAATGAAAAAGGTACAGATTCATCATTAATTGCAAAAGACACAGTTACAATATTATTGTATAAAACATTATTAGTAAAATCTATTGACATCTTATAGCTCTTTAAAAATTTCACACCAAGTATTGCTGAATAATTACAAGAATCACAGTCCATAATATAAAAATCAACATTAAATATTTTGTTATTTAAATTTATATTTAATTTCCTGGAAACTTTTATAATGTCACTAGAGATACCTTTTAAATTTATATTACTCTTAGTTAATTGGCTGTCGGGTATATTTAAATGAGATAATACATTTGTAAACAACACATTATTAGAAACACCAGAATCAATAAGTATAGGAATATCAACATTATTAATCATACCAGAAATCACTGGTAGAGACAAATTATGTAATGAAATCAAATTTGAATTTTGCACCACAGGTAACACCCCAAGGGCTTCAGAAGGTAAGTTGGAGTGAAAACTCCCTTCACCCTTACTTAGTTTAAATTTTGTTTTCCGTTGTCATTTTTATCACCCCTAGGTGCATAAAAAGTGTTAAAACTTGTTTGGGTTTAGTTTCATTTATGTTAGGTTGAAAGTTTTGATTTGGCTGATGGTAAAAAAAATGAGTAGGTTGTTGAAATCCCTGCGTTTGTTGTGGAAAATTATATGGATAGTTGTGTGTAGGTTGTGGAAAATAAAAAGGTTGTTGATACATTCGAGTAGGCAGAGACCTAGAATTTCTTTTGAACCTGTGTGATTGAGGAAATTTCCTACAATCCACACTTATGTGACCTAATAAACCACATGAAAAACACCTTCGGCTATCCTTTGTCAATCTAGTTTGAGGCAGCTGTGTTTTGGTGTCAATTTGAGTTTGCAACTCAGCAAGCCTTTTAGTAAGGTTCTCTACCTCCATTCTATTTCTTTTAAGCTCATCATGGAGCTGCTTATTTTCAGTCTCTCCAAGACTCATTACATATTGGGGGTCATCCCCATGTTGTTTGCTCCACACCTCTTCCTCTGCCACAGCATGCCTTTTTGCAGAGTCAAAATTCTTGTGGTTTTGAGGTAGGATTAGCCGTTTGAAATGAGGCTTCAGACCTTCAATGAAAACCGAGCACAAGACATCAAGTCTTTGCTGGTTTGCCACTTTGTCATTTAGTAAGTCAGGTAAAACAGTTTTATATGAAGAAGCCTCAACTCGAGCAGCAAACTGACGCACAGATTACTCTGATAACTTTGCAAAAATGATCTCAAGTTACAATGTAAACATTCTATTGAGGAAAATCTGTCGCGTAAAGCTTTAAGAATTTGAGAGAAAGATTTCTCTTCCTTTTACTTAGGATTATCCCTAATAAATCGTGCAGCTATGTCTGACAGTTTTAATTTTAAAACTAACACCTTGTCTGATTCAGACCAATTTGCATGGTCGGCTAACATTTTAATCCTATCTATGTAATCCTCTAATGGGATGGGAAGATTCCTCTCCTGAAAACACTGGGATTGAATCCAAAAAGTCTATTGAAGAGACTGTTTTAAAATTACTCATTACATTACATTTAGAAGAATCCATTTTCAATCCCTGTTCAATTAAATCATTCTGTTTACTATTAACATTTGAATCAGTATTTTTGTTACAAATAGAATTTACATCATCAGAGGTTGCCTCAATGTTTACTTTAGAAGGTAAATTTCTTTCTAATAAGGATAACCAAGTTTTCTTGGTACTAGCAACCTGACTTCTGGGAATTAAATCCCAATCTTTACCATCATTAGAATTTGTGTAAAAAGAAGGAAATGGCTCTTTCCCAAGTGATAGCATAGAATATAATAATGTTTCAAAAGGTTTATCTTTAGAGCCATCTCCAGTTTCATATGATCCAAAAACAGATACATATATACAGTTATTTTTTCCAATATCATCCATAATTGTAATACAATTGAAAGCTTAATACTACTAATAAATATTATTAAACATGAGAGCAATTTCTAGACTGGTACACGGCACCAAAACTACTGTTGTGTTTGAAAGATAGAATAAAACCTGCTGTGTTTAAGAGAGTTAAAGGAAGACATAATATTTAGTTTAAAGAAAATTAGTTTATTAAATTGCAACTTCAAATTAATTCAAATTAACAAATACAAAAACACTGCTCACAGGCAGGCAACTCAGGAAGAATTAACATTAGAATTTTAGACATTAGAATTTTAGACAGACATTAGAATTTTATCAGCTTAGTTAGAAATAAGGAATTAGCATAAAAACTTTACTAAAGAAAAAAAAACTATTTAAATTCCATCAGAAAATTATTAACACAAATATTAAATTTAAAAGAATTTTAGAATTTACCCAGGCTCTTATAAATTTATGAAGGTTTAGAAAATTGCTCTCAGAATGAAGTTTTAGAATTTTAAATTTACAGAATAAAATTTGATTAAATACATTTCAAATATTGAGAATTTAAGAAATTAGGAGTTAAATAAAACATTAATATTCACCCAGACAGTGGGGACAGTGGGTCATCAGACAGTGGGGAAAGGGTCCAATAATTAGAGCTGCACAGGTTGGAGACAAATTTTGCAAACTGGTTTACTGGAGATCACCAAACTTTAATCAGAAGAGGATTCAGCATTTTTCTTGAAAAGGATTATAAACTCAGGAGATCGGACCTAACAGCCACTTCTGGTACACTCGGATCTTCTTCAAACTACCGGACGAACTTTCTTGAGACGCTTCTTTCTCGTAGCACACGTAATAAATTCTCACAACACATCTTTCCGTGAGTCACTTCGTGAATTAGGCGATAAAAACTCAAAAAACCATCATTTGAATTAAAACAACAAGTGTTAAAAAAGTAACGCCAGGAACTTAACATTCCATAAGAATCCTCACATGGAACATAAGTTCCATACGAAAAAATCACTACGCGCTTTTCGCGCAAAACGAAAACTTGGGATTTCAACAAAAAACTGAAACTGAAAAATTCTGCGCGCGTATTTATACGTGCGGAAAAACGGAGAAGTTTAGACAAACGGCAGCAATTAAAATTCGCTTACCGAAATTAGAACTGCCAAAATAAAACTCAAAATTCCGAGAGCAGACGATCCGTAAAAACTCGAACCAATTAAAATAATTCACGAATTCCAAAGAGGCGCGAAAAGCGCTTAGGTGGGGCGTCAATTGTGGTAAAAAGCCCGCAAAACCAGAATTCCGAAAATGGCCGCAACTGAAATTTTTGAAACGCACTGAACTTGGAAATAACTTAAAACTATAGAACAAACGAAATTTTTAACCAAAATGGGAAAATGAGACATCAAATTAAAGGGAATTTTAAGGGGAATCAAATAAATAAATAATTTTTATAAATTTACAAATCAAAAGTAATATTAATTTAGGGAATGGAACATTTTTAATTAAGAATATTATAAAGAAAATTAATTTAGAAGATTAAAAATACTCTAATTAACGAATAAATGAAAAAGCCAATAAATATTATTAAAATATTACCAAATTGAGAATATTGAGCCAGGGAAAAGAAATAAAAGTAAATTTCAAACCCCCAAATTACATAAATTCTAAAGCAACCCAACACTAGTATGAAAAGTACTACTTTTCATACTAGTTACTTTTTATAAAATTAAGAATATGTGTTTTAAAAATGGCGCTTATTAATGTTATGGATGAGTATATTTTCCGTTTGTAAAGGATCAATTAATGTGAGAATTGCAGAAAAACAATACAATTTTTGAATTACAGATGGAGCCACCAGCGACGCACCCCTGTAGTCCCCATATATTAATCTGTAACTATAACTATAAAGGGACTTATACTTAAAATGGGGTTTGTTTCTAAGCGCCCCAAATATCTGTTTCATTGTTATTATCAATAAAAATTGCTTTTGGTATTTTTACTTTGAAGTATTTTTATCATATAAAATTTTCGATTTGGATGCCAATATATTTTTAGGACCTCCTGAACACGTTTTGACTATTTTTGGAATGATGTCTGTCTGGGGGTCGATTTCTTGAGTACACGATTGCTGCCACATTATTAATGACTTTTCATGATGCTTTATTATCTAGAACTAGATTATTATTATTTTTAATTTGAGTGGAAACAGAACTTCAAAATTTTACATTTTCTAATTTCTTAACATGACATGGCAGCATAGAACAAAAATTGACATAATCGTGCTTAAAAGAGGTTATTGATGGCTCAATGACCACGGAACTTAATAGTTTCAATAATTTTAGTGAAATATAATCACTCTAATTTTTGTTAGCTGCCTTTGGTGGTGCATGGTATTGTTGCGAACACGCAATGTTCTGTATGGCGCCTTCTCTTTCGTCTGTCTCGACGACCAGGCGAAGAAAATACAGTGCATGGCGTGAGCGCAGGGTAGCCAGGATTTCAAAGTTAGAATAAGGTTTGCCAGATTTGGTAATTTATTGTCCATTTGGCGACTTTCGGAATGTTCCAAAACTTCTCGACAGAACGATTATTCTTTGAGATAGGGATATTTAAAGGAGTTTCTATGTAAAGACTAAAAAGGAGCCACCCCTCTGTTGCAGGGGGGGGGGGGTTGACAAATGGACGTGACAGGAGCTCCATTGGACTGTGATTTTTGTCCATGTTTTGAGAAGAGTAGCGGCTATCTAGTGAAATGACTTTCGTCGACGTTTCTCGTATCTACGTACACTGTTCCTGCTTACTTGTGAATGAGGAACCTGGACTCGTCCAATACTCTGGATGGATAGCCCCGATTCGAGAGGATTAACCGTCGGAAGATTCTTGCGAGGCCTTAAAGCGGAGGACCCGCGATACATCAGACTTTAATCACGAGCTTTTAAATTGTTTCTTGGAAAATTTGCAAAAAGGGGAAAAAAAAATATTGAAAAGGGATTTTTGTATGAGAAAGTCGACTTGTCATTTTTGTTAATTTCGTAATTTTAACTTTTGAAATATTACATTTTTGTTTCGGATGGGAGCCCATTCTGCATTTTATCTACAACACTAACATTGAACGTCAGGTTCTGCCTATTTCTACTACAAAAGGTTCTGCCTATTTCTACTATAAAAGGTTCTGCCTATTTCTACTTCTACAGTGACCCTGTTTTAGCGAGTTTCGGGACATTTTTACGGCTTGTTGTGCATTTTCTTTTTTAAGCGCGATTCGCTGAACATTTTAATTAAAAATTGAAATATTTTATCAAACTTTATTTCTTTTTTCACAATAACATATATCGGCATCCTATTTATTCAAATGTTACTTTACTATAATGGAGTGGCCAACCCTTTTATAAGAAAAGAAATCTATTCCTTACTATTCCTATTTTTGCGTCCGCGCAAGAAGGGAGGGGCGCAGGATGTGCTAAAAGACGGGTATTTGAATGGAAACGGTTTCGACGGGGGTGGCACGAAAACTGTTTAGTATTTTCCAAATTTTAAAAAGAAGGTGACCCGCATTGAGAAGCAACCCTCTGCGAAATAAATGTCTGAGCAAGCTGAAGAACAGAAAAGACGCAAAAAGAACTTTCACATCAAAGCATACATTATTAAAATCGGTTCATCTGACCCCCATCCGCCGGTCTCGCGTTAAAGAATAATCGTTATGAAAATGAAACGGCAAATCAAACCGAGGAGTCCGCTGGTCGTGCGTGACGCTGTCCTCGCTTCCGCCAACAAACTGTTGATGGCGACCCTCCCCTCACCATGGCAACCCAACAACGGGACAACGCTCCGGACGACAGGGGTGTTATTTTCCTTCGGGCCGCCGAACTTCGAAGGCAATGGTGTGGGATCGCAGCTGAATGCCAACAAGTAAGTGACAGTTATTGCTTTCTCCCAACTATTAAATACAATATAAAGTGTTGTTTTCACGAAAACTTCCGACTCTCTAGGTTTTCGGACCCCTTGAACCTGTCTGGACCCTTGTCTACCTGGGGGACGACACGTCGAGCATGTTAACGAAACTTTAGATCCGGTTTGGGGAGCGAAAAATCGAGGGCTAGGCACATTTTTTTGAAATGGAAGCGATCCCTTCGAAATGGATTTAAAATTATATGTTGTTTTTAGCACGGCGACACACTATGCCATTATCATAGCTGAAAGGCTTCGTGTCAGATGTGTCCCACCTAGGGCACGGGATGCCATTCTCATAGCTGAAAGAAGTGACGAGACTTTAATCAGGATACTTTCGATCATTGTTATGAGAAATTTCGTATTCCTCACGTTACGAGTCCCCCCTGGAAGTGCCAGCACGAGGGGTGGCTCCATTGTCGAGTTTATGAGCTATTTTTTCAAAGTAAAGGGCACGCTATCATTGTAATCATTCGGATCAAAAATTTTCTTTTGAAATTTGAAGAAAGAAAACAAAATCCCATAATCTCTATCCAAATGGACGAGAAAGTGGAGCCGAGCCACTTATATAAAATTGTTTATTTTAAAATAAATCACTTTCGGTTTGTGTTGCAGCTTTTGTATAAAATTCAAAACAGGCGAATATCAATTTTCTTATATGCATAGCATAATGTATAAGGAAAATATTGTGACGGGGTCGAACATCCGAATTCGAACTTGGAAATCCCCAAGTGTTGCAGACAAAGGGAGAGAAGACTAGAAGGTGTGTCCGTCCTATGACGGAAATCACATTTCTTTTCATACGGCGTTATTTTTTATCAATTGGGCGACGTTTTAAACAGTCGGTCCCGCTCAATTTCTTGCCAAGCGTTACGGACGGAGAAATAGGTTATTCTTACAGTGTAGCAGATCAATGACTAGTTGCGTCTAAATACAAAAGTCTTTCTGGTAGGTCGGACGGTCTGGGTCTCAACAAAGTATCCTTTCTCAGGAATGGAACGAGCTAGATCCACGAAAATGATGTCACCCAATTCATCGCCTGATATTACACACGAAAAATGAACCTATTTCACAATAGTTAATATATTTTTTCTGTGATTTTTTGATACGTTTATTTGAAAAATGTGCAATATCTTGAGAACGGTTCATGCTAGCGTTCTAAAGTGTGTGTCCATCTTTTTCCAATGAAACATTACATAAGAAACGACTCTTTAAGTCACTTTATCAAAGGTTTCGATTGACAAAAATATCGTCTACTTTGCAAAAATGACCATTTATGAAAAGGACGCCTCATGGGTGGATTCATTATTAAAATATTTTAATATCGCTTATTGAAGATGCTATCCGTATGGATGATTGTTTATTTCGAGTTGAGTGAATTAGGTACTTTGAAATAGTTTTACGGAAAATCGGCTCATGTACAATTGAACGATAAAAACACAGTCCATTATTTTTGGACTGTAAAAAGAGGGCTTTTCCTGATGGGACGATCGTGTGGTGAGTCGAAAGGTCGGATGCGACTCGCTATTCAGTGCGGCCAATTAAGATTGTTTGGGGATTTTATGAAGGATCATTACCCTATTTATGAGGGATTATCATTATCATGATCATTTTTTTTCATGCGTTTTTTATGTCATTTGAAAATAGCCGTCGTGCGTGTCACAAAATGATTTCGAATATCTGAAGTCCTACACAGAGTATCGGGTTTTCAAGCGTTTTGGAAAATTCGAAGAATTCATGAGATTCGTGTGAAACCCAAAATACGAGTCTCAACATGTTTCTGGTGATATTACAGTATTTAATGTAATATTAATATTCTTGTAATGCTGCATTTTCCGAAGAATCTGTCTCGAATGGGGACTCTTTAGGGCCCCCACAGTGTTTGTAAAGAAGCACCTTTAGCTCACAGAAAGGGTTTCTTTTTGGTTTTGTTTTGCAAATTTAATAATACCGGGTGGTCAGAATTAAAACACCCCTACTCTGTAGCTCTCTATAGATCGAACTACTCAGTGTAAAGGCTCCAAAATTGTTGAACATACTATTCCAGACATGAGGAAAGGGATTACGCGAAAAAAATTAGTTCCAGAAACACCGATAGGTGGCGCTGTACAACAGAAAATATGCTGAAAAGATACAAAATACACATTTGTAACACATTTTATTCGAACGTACCAAACATTCATATCACAAGGACCTTATCGATGCAGGGAATGCTGCTCAATATGGTCCCCTTCTTCAAGATGTAAAATCTGCAGTCTGTGGACAGCTTGTTCAACTGCGGATCGTAATGGGTCGATTGAGATGCTTCTCACATGCAGAGTGATACTGTCTTTCAAATCTGCCAAGGTTACCAGACGTCCTCGATAAACAAGACTTTTTAAGTATCCCCACAGCCAAAAATCACAGGGATTAAGATTTGGAGAACGAGATGGCCAGGTTATCGGAAACGCACGACTAATTACTCTACCATTAGTAAAATGTTGCCGAAGAAACTGCTGTACACAGAGTCCAATGTGTGGAGGCGTTCCATCTCGCATAAAGGTAATGGAATCAAGACATTGGTGCTGTTGCAGTTGGGGTACAACAAAATTTTCGAGCATGTTTTTGTACCTCCTGGACGTCACGGTGCATGTCACAGGGCCATTGGGAGTAGCCTCTTCAAAAAAGAAAGGTCCAAGAATGATTGTGGCTATGAATCCACACCAGACTAACTTTCTGTGAGTGAAGTGGAATCTCTTGGAAGGTACGAGGGTTTTCCGTGTCCCAAATGCGAAAGTTATGGGTGCTGACTGTTCCACTTAGATGGAAATGCGCTTCATCGCTCCATAGAATCTGCCATGGCCACGATGCATCCACTTCAACTCTAGCCAGAAATGTCAATACAAAGGTCAGTCGCTTCTTCCTGTCGATGGTTAGCAAGTGGTGATTGTGACTAATTTTGTACGGGAAAAAATGCACTATGTTTCTCAGTACGTTCCGCACTGTGCTGTAGGGAACACCCAAGTGTCGTGACACTCCACGTGCACTACTACAGCCTATAATGTTATCCATTGATTGTTCAACAATAGCGGTGGCAACATCGTCAACGACATCTGAACGAGTCGATTTCCGTCCTCGACCCGGCTGAACTCCAAGATGTCCAGTTTTCTCGAATCGAGCGATCACTCTCCTGAGAGCTTGTGGAAGTAATGGTCCTTTGCGCAAATTCTGAAGTCGAAACTCTCGAAGTGCAGCTGCAGCATGTCCTTTGTTTTCATAAAACAGCTTCACAAGCAAAGCGCGTTCTGGCAGTGTGACAGCCATCGCGGATAAGAATGAAAATTTCCCAGTTTTATCCCTTTTTACGCGCAGAACATAGTAGCTGCAAACCAAGGTTTTATGCAAATTTTTGTGCTTGCGGTACGAAATTGCAGTTACAATGACAGTTTAAGTTTCTTCACTTTTTTATCGTCTTTTTTTTTCATATCAGCAAAAGAAATTAAAAAGAAAAAATTCCATATCGCATGCGTTTGTTTTTTTGTGATTATTTTGTGTCTTTTCAGCATATTTTCTGTTATACAGAGCCATCTATCGGTGTGTCTGGAACTAATTTTTTTTTTTCGCGTAATCCCTTTCCCCATGTCTTGAATAGTAAGTTCAACAATTTTGGAGCCTTTGCACTGAGTAGTTCGATGTATAGAGAGCTCAGAGTAGGGGTGTTTTAATTCTGACCACCCGGTATTTAACTTGTGAAAAGTTATACACCCAACTCTTTTTTTACACGCTTGTTTTTTCTTTTTCTACACGAATTTGAAGTTACACTGTTCAAAAAAGTCTTCCTTTTTTGAAAAATTTATTTGACCTACCACGATGTCAAAGTCATTGTCTTATACTTATGTACGCGACCATGAGCGGTCTAGTATAAATTGCAGTCTCTTTGGTACTAATATATAAAAAAATTCATGTTTTTATCACACTTCAAAAATTAGGCACTGCTATAATGTTATCGAATAAGATGCTATCAGAACCATTAAGAAAAATGCCATACGGAAATCTGTATCAAAACGTCATCATACATTAGAGATGAAGTGTTAGTAAAAATGGGAAAATGTGTAGTGCTTTGGATTGCAAAAGAGAATACCTGTAGATGGAAATATAAAGCAGAAGGCATTACAAGCGCAGATATGGGAGCTATCAACAAGTCGCCAAGATAAGAGAAAAGAATTTTCGGCTAGTGATGGATGGCTAACAGGATTTAAAAAAAAAAATGCATTTCATAATTTAAAAATTAAAGGAGAAATTGCATCAGCAGATGAAGAGGCTGCTAAAATCTTTCCTGTAAAATTAGCCAAAATAATCGAAGATGGGGGCTATGTTCCCGTACCCAATTTTCAATGCCGATGAAACGTATCTATTCTGGAAAAAAATGCCTGCCAGAACTTTTATTTTGTAGCAAAATCTGAAAAAATGGCTAGTGGGTTTAAAGTTGCTAAGGATCGGGTGACTTTTTTAATGTGTAGCAACGCTTCTGGCGACACAATTTTAAAGCCTCTTTTAATCAACCGATCATTAAGGCTTGAGAAGAAAGCTTATTGCTTTGAGAGGAAAAAACATTCAACAGTTGCCGAATAAAAAGGCCTGGATGACAGCAGGTCTATTTACGGAATGATTTGAAGAATGCTTTGTTTCTGAAGTTAAAAGATATAGGGAGCAACGATGTCTTGATTTTAAAGTACTTTTGGTCGTGGATAATCCGGTATTAGAGCATCCAAATGTTCAAGTCATCTTTTTTGCCACCTCATACCACTTTCACGAAATTGGAGCAGAATTTGAGGACCTACATACACATTGAAGACATCGACGAATGAATGATGGATTAACCTCTAGATGTGGATAATCTGATGGATTGAATGACAGATGACGGTCATAGTACTGAGGATCATAATAGCGATCACGAGGAAGAGGCCGAAATATATCAACTAACTACTAGTTTAATGGGCGAAGGTCTAACATTTGGGAAATGCATAGTGAATCATTTTTTAAAAATGGATCCAAACATGGAAAGTGCCCTAAAATTCGAACGAGATATGGAGAATTGTTTGGCTGGGTATCAAGAGTTGTTTAAAGAATTTAAAAAGCAAAAGTTCAACTGTCTATAAAAGATTTTTTAATTAAAAAGTTGACAGCGCAAGGCCTTTCGGAAAATAGTTCGTTCGTTCAGAACAGTATTGCCGGACGAAGGTCTCCATTAAAGAGCTTGACGGATGAGGGTATCTCTAGTGATGATGACGGTTCAGTTCGTCGCAAACAATTGCGCTTATTATCAAGTAGCAATTATGCAACTAAATGTTATTTCTTTATTTCTATTTTTAATTTTGAGTTTTCTATTCTTCATTTTGGATTAACAGACTTTTTTTGTTTGCGCTACTTATTTTGACCTACGAATTATGTATTTTAAGTATTATCGCTCAATAAAATTGCATATGTATGTATATATCATTCGTATGCATATCAGAACTTTTAGAGTTTTTAGCATTTTTTTTCCACGGTTATTAAACTAAATGATTTCCTCTTACACGGTTTTCGGATAACATGAAACGTATTTCACTGCAGGAAACTCATCTTTCTTGACACGAATTGAAATTTGCATAAAAATGGGGAGGAAAATACTTCATTATGAACAAAAACACATATTAAAAACTGTAAAATACATGCAAATTCGACACTACTTTAACACTTTATAACCTGCGAAAACTTATATAAATAATAATCCAATTTTCATTCAAAAAAATCGAGCGGAAAGGTGTTATTTACAGTTTTCGAAACAAAATGACAAATATTGATTTATAGACAATAGATAAACATTTCTTAATTAAAAAATATCTGATGTGGGCAGCACATGACTTTCTTTATATAATGCAATGATTGGACGATTTTTACAGTAAAAAAAATAGATTATTCTTATAGTACATACTTATATTATTTCTAAGATATTGAATTTTCGTCAATGAGTCGTCATTTTCATGGATTGACGTCATTTTTATCCATTGGGTAAGAGTTTCGCTCATTTGGAAATATTTAAAAATGTCGCCAAGTGGGCGACATTCCGCCCAATTCGTCGCCCAAATCTCGCCAAGCGTTATGGACTGAGAAATAAGTTATTCTTATAGCAGATCACTGACTATTGGTGTTCAAATACAAAAGTATGACTCAAAGTATCTTTCCTCATGAGAGTAACGAGCTAGATCCACGAGAAGGATGTCACCCAATGTATTGCATGATATTACATATGAAAAGTGAACATGGTTTCTTAATAGTTACTATTTTTTTTATTGCATGGGATTTTTTGATACATTTATTTGAAAAATGTGCAATATCTCGAGAACGGTTCATGGTAGCGTTCTAAAGTTTGTCAATCGTTTCCTAAGGAAAATGATACGAAAAATGTCTATTTGCGTCATTTTATTAAAGATTTTAATTTTTGGATGATTTTTTCAAAATTTCACTCAAAAATTTAGGGGAGTTCTGAGCATTTGATTGTGTTTAAAAACAATAGGCTTCCAGTATTCACGGATTGTGATTTTTGTACCCAATTTCATTCGAATCGCCCCATTCGTTCGTGAGATATCGTCTCACGAACGACAGACAGGCATCACCTCAAAAATGTTCGATTCGTGATTAGGGATTCTTGAAACGCGCTCTCCCGTCGAAAACTCGAATTCGAATGTTCAACCCCGTCCCAATACTTTCGTTATACATTATACTATGTATATAAGGAAAGTAAAAATTGGAATATTAAAACGTGTTTCTAAAAGTCGACGCGGTTAAAAGAAGCCGTTCATACTAGTGCACAAAAGTGTTACACATCACTAGTTCATGAAAAGGTTTTAGGTAATCCTTCTATTTTATATTATGTTCTACAATTTTGGGAGAAAACTAACTGACCCAAAGCGCTGCTTAGTTTAGCTCAAAGAGCTAGAAAGAGCTTGATGACTCCTCGAAGGTTTCGCCCAAACAACTAAGACCCGCCACGGGGAGGTAGCTGCATTTCGGGTCCCAACCACCCTGTGGGCACGACTTTTGCTTGATTTCCGTTATGGTTTGTTGAAGCACCGATCGGATAAAGTTTCAGATATTAAGGGTCGTCTGGAGAGTGTTTACAACACCAAACGGATTTCCGTTAATCTCCGACACACTGTTTTCCTTTGGGGCATTTCTGGAACGCATCCTTTATTTTAGCATTCTTAAGCCATTTCCACCAGACCTTCTTCCACAACCCTAATTTTAGTACACAAGCGATAAAACCAATCGTTGCACCTGTATAAATGGAAGTCCAAAGACCCATTCAAATTATGAATAGTATTTTATAAAAACAAGACAATGTCCATTTTGTAAGGGAACTTCTTACTTTGTTTGGATTTCAGATCCATCTTAACTACCTTTCAAAAGTCGGCCCATTTCCATTTCTGGAAAAGTGCAAATATGAAAATCTCACCTTCAACTACGAATTCTGTTCATCATTGCGAGCGCCGGTGACATTTCTCAATTCTTTCCGTTCTGTGTCTTCTTCGTTTCGCGAAAGTGAGAACAACACCATTTAGACTAGACCATCGTCCATGTCCTCAGATAGCTTGACTTCTTGACAAAGAACTGGAAATGAATACAAAGTGTGCTAACAATGGCTTAGAAGAGGGAGACAAGGAAATGTATATACCTAGATGACCGCTCAAGTCAGCATACAAAAACAATTCTTTTAAAATCCTTCTTAAAAGGATTTATACATTTCAAATGAGCCCACAAGCCTTGGACGTCAATGTATTATACGTAAGCGGCCGATGTGTGTTCCTATTTAATATTATAATAACTTTTAAATTCATAGCGTATTATAATTACGTCATTATCATGAGCGTACTATAACTTACTCTATTAAACTACGCATAACCATTCTATGGGTCATGGCGGGTCCTGGAATTAAGGATTGTTTCTCATAGGAAATAATGCAATGACACTATTTAATTTCGTAATTTTGATGCTCTAATCACGTGAACAGCACACAATTATATTCATGCTTCGTACAAAGCAAATTTGTATACACTGAAAGATGCTACTCTGGATTTATTTCGTATGTCCATTAAGACCCCCCAAGTGAAGGACATCCATTAAGAAAAACGTTTATGGAAATACTGAATTATTTATTTCCGAAATTGACTGATTTTAGTTCCAATCATTGATTTGTACCTAACATTTTAGCTTTCATGTAATTATGGCGATTAACAAATTAACTTTATTGCCTCCTTTACCAATCCAGTGTCAAGTCAGTATGGCTGTTTTCACGCGATCAATTTGCCATTTCAGAGCCTGTCGTTCTTGCTTGATAGCCCATGCTCGTGTCCATCTCGAATTCGGGAAAATAGTATTTTACTAGCCGAATACCCGTTGAAAACCAACGGTCTCGCAATAAGCAACCCCTGAATAATCTAAATTTTTTAATAATTCGCGTTTCACATTTATTCGATAACTCGAATATTTTGGTGTGCAGAACCCCTTAAAGAAGAAAATATTGGGAAACTAAATTTGCGCATTTCTTCCTTTCGAATTATCTACCCGTACACTAAAGTCTATCTCATCCCGAGGCACCCCCATTTTATTATTTCTCCTTTCGAACTTTTTTCTGTGAAGCACACCCATAAATGAACATTTTTGAAAAACTTTGTTTGTCTTGGTTTTTTTTATCAGATGATTGGCCTATATACCAAATATCAAGCCTCTATCACATTTAAAAGGAAGCGTGCCTCGGAAAATTCGGAAAATCGAACGTATTAGTGTGCGGCACCGCAAATATTGGAAATCTGAAATTTCACACTTTCTTCCTTTCAAGCTATCTGCCCATACATCCAATTTGAAGTCTCTATCCTATCGAGAAGCATGTTTTTTCTATCACTTCACCTTTCGAACGTTTGTCTATGTAGCACCCCGTTAATGAACATTTTTGCCAAACAGTATTCATCTTTGGTTTTTTTTGCCAAGTGGTTAGCCAATATACTAAATTCACATTGTAAAGGAGGCCATTGTAATTTCACATTGTAAATTAGGCCATTGTAATTTCACATTGTAAAGGAGGCGTTTTTCATTTGTCCGGAAAATCGAACATTTTAGTGAGCTGCACCCCCTACAATAGCAAATGTTGGAAAACTGAAATTGCACACTTTCTTCCTTCCAACTTTTTACCCGTGCACCCAATTTGAAGTCTCTATTTCATCGCGAAGCATGCTTTTCTAGCATTTCACCTTTCGAATGCTTTTGTCTGGAGTACCCATCCCCTTAAATATACATTTTTGAAAATATTCTTTTTGTGATTTCTATCACATGATTCGTTCGTATACCAAATATCAAGCCTCTGTCACGTTTTAAAAGGGGCGTTTCTTCTTTATTCCGAAAATCGAACATTTTGGTATGCGGCACCCCCTTAAGTAGAAAACATTGGACATCTGAAATGGCACACTTTCTTCCTTTCGAACGATTAACCCATACACCCAATTTGAAGTCTCTATCTTATCGCAAAGCATGCTTTCCTATCATTTCACTTTTCGAACGTTTTGGTGTGGAGCACCCCTCTCTAGAGAATGTTTTCGAAAAATTCGAAATTCCGTGTACCAAATTGCAAGTCTCTATCTATTCGGGAAGTGCCTAAAAAAGCGTGACAGATAGACAGACGGACACTTGGCAATTAGTATATATAGATACCGTGAGAGAGAAAATAAATATCAAAATGTATACATTTAAAAATGAATAAAGCATCTTGAAATCTAAATAGCATAATGAACATAGCTGTTTAAAATGTCAATCTACGACAGGTGAATAAAAGAGCTTTTAAATTTAAATGATTGGTTAAACAACATGATGGCTAGAGAAATCGATTGCAAGAGTCACTGTTGTGAAAAGTATTGGTGGTTATTGCAACAACATAGTTTGATTGAATTCATTTTCTTTTCTTAACAAAGGTTATTGACTAGAATAAATTGTGCTCAAACTGCTGCCATAGCAATGTAACTAGTAAAAGTTAACACGCAACACATAATGAACATCCTTCTGTCCCTAAGCCCATAATGAAATGTACATTAGTTTGAATGTTTGCAATGTCATAGTGGCAACAGTCCGCTTTGGTTCATGTTTCAATGTTGTTGTTGTTGAGACCCAGACCGTCCGACCTACCAGAAAGGTGTGTGAGTGTGAAGACCCAGACCGTCCGACTCATCCAGAGGACTTGAGTATCTAATTGGACGGCCGGGAAGAGATCCGGCGACAACACCAGAATAAACACAACTAAACAAAACAGCATACAAACAAAGCAGTAATCAAAAACAAAACACAACACCAAAACAACACAGCAAACCAAAATAAAAGGGAAGGCGGCACCACCGGGGAGGGGCAAGCAAAAACCAAGGGGATCAACAACCAGAGAAAAAGTTAAAAGCAGCAATGGCTCTCAGGCTATTCAAGTGATTTTGTTGGATATTTCTCTCGCTATGAGAACACAGTTTTTAATTTTGTTAATTGAAGTTTTATTCGAGCAGACACTCGAGAACCAGGCCGCGGAATTAGCGGGGGAAGGTTTAGAAAGGTGTAAGGTGTAAAGTACCAGAAAGGTGTAAGGTAACTGTTTGGACGGCCGGGAAGTGCCATCCAATTTAGACGGGAACCCAGTGGGGGAGGCATCCACAGGAACCGTACCCTCCTTCCCTCTACCACCAACCTCTCGGAAGGACTTACGGACCCACATGTTTTAACGTGATCGTACTCCGCATGAACACGGCGGAAGTTGTGGCAGCGTGCAAATCCAGCGCGCAAACCACCAGGCTACCGCGCCCGAAATGTGCCAACAACACGCGGTGTTCCCAGGTGGTCACCCACCCAAGTACTAACCGCGCCCGATGCTGCTTGACTTCGGTGATCTAACGAGAACCGGTGTTTTCAGCACGGTAGGGCCGTTGGCTCATGTTTCAATGTTGTGTCTTTTCGTTTAATAATTTTGACATATCTGTATATTATATATTCTAAGTTTATTCTTATTATATTTTCTTATTATATTTTCTGTATCAAGTCTGTATATTATATATTCTAAGAATCGACACCTTTTTCGACAGGGCAAGCACCTCGTTAAAGCAAGATGGCCGACTTCTGCTAGAACCGAAAATAGGACTGAAAGACAGAAAGGTTGAGAGGAGGAAAAAGAGGTACACCATGAAGGACGAAGGATAAAATACCAAAGAGGAAAGTGAACGTTCAGCAAAATCCTATCGAAGCATTCATTCTTTTATTGAACGTTGATTATCCTCTTCGGTAGTTGACCGTCCATCCCTAGTATCCTACTGCTCGCTCCTTCGTCCATGGTTTCCACTGCTCTTTTCCTCCTTTCGCCGTTCAAAACAGCCTTTCCACGCTTCATCCACGTTTGCTGTTCTAGCAGTAGTTGCCGATCTTGCTTTAGAGAGTGAAGGTTGCGCTCTTTACTTATCCTTATGAAGATGATATGCCTGATCCTTATGCTGATCTCATTCATTTTGTGTTGGATGTTACCTTAAACGAAATGATGTCTATTTGAATATGTATATCAGAAGCCTCTGACAGTGCTAAATCGCTGATGCTATAAAATGCATTCTGGACATCACTCATCTGCATTTAGCTTAATAGGCTGATATCGTTTATTGCGGACCATTCCTTTCTAAAAATAGACGCCATTTATTTTAAAGTAGGTGATCTTTAAATAAATACAAACTAAAATAGGTGTCTTAAAACCATCCTTTTTCATGTGTAACGCATCCCATGGAAGGTCATTGATTTCTATAATTTTTTTGATATTCATTTCTCTGCTGCGTGTATCCAATGCCATTTCAAGAAGATTTTCGTGTCCTCCGAGATTTGGAATCGGCATTATTCATTTTTACAGCAGAACTTGATTCCTTTTTATAAAACTTGCAACACATGCTTTCTGTATGATTTATATGATTCTATATGATTTCAAGGAAATGTGCGTTCTTTCGGACCCCTATTTAACAGGGATTCATCGTTAACGATTCACTGCACTAGTAGCGTGGAATTGAAATGAAAAGAAAGGGGTCGAGTAGAAACGGGCTCGCTCCAGTCAACATTTCCACTCGACACATATCGAGGGCCATTGGCGAACTCAAGTCAAGGTCTCTGGAGGATTTTTTGGGCAAGTATTCGATTTGTCCTATATAAATACATTTAAATGCTGTCACAAAAATAGAAACTAGGCTAGCATAAAATGGGGGCGAAGACTCGTCTTCGGAGGGGGAAGTATACCTGGACTGGGGCTCCCATCGAGAAGAAATAAGATAGAGATCACAAAGTTGTCTGCAAGATCAGGAACTTATTGTCCTCTTTGCTTACGGAACAGCTCGTATTATAAATGCTAATGTCTCTTTTTGACACATTTAAAAATGGTACTCATTTGCTGTAACTAATACGTAAAAGTGAGATTGAATCATTCTATTTAGATGGATGAGAATAACTGAACCCATTAGAAGTTAGAACACATTCTCGCACTATCACATGGCAAATGCGTAAAATGAATTGAGGTTTGGAGCCGCTTCCTGACGGCAACTGAAAATTTTCTAGTAATTTATTTTTGGAACACTGGTCTTTGATAAAATGAACATTTTTGGGATCCAAAAGCATTTTTCGTATGAGTGACCTACGCATCCAACATGATTTTAAAATTGACATTTAGAATGGAAGACGAACATGGCCAAGCACAGATTTCAAATTTTAGGATTCTATTTTAAATGATAAAACCTTAAATTTTGTTGAATGCAAACATTCCATTTCTGAGATGTCGAGGTTTAATTCTCAGTTTGACACGAAAGGAATCAATTAAGCACGTATTGAATGCATAGGCGCCGAGTTTTCAAAATCTCAGGGAGGGCACAATTCGATAAAGTTATATAAAAGAGTCACAAAGTCGATAAAGATATAACAATTTACAAGGTCACCTCGAAGAAAGCAAGCATATGTCAGTTAAGTGGCTAAAATGGTTCGAGGTCATTTTAAGCCCCTACTTCAGGTCAAAAGAACAGTAACCCTTAACAACCGCCAAGAGCGAACTGCCCAACGAACGGCAGTAGTGATTGTTAAGAGCGCATACTGTTATTTTGGCCTGAAAAGGGGGATTATAATGCCATCGAAGCAACTGTAGTCACCTAACTAACCTTGGCCTAACTGACATATATATGCTTTCCTCAAGGAAGTTTTGTAAGTTATTGTCTTACAAGCAGCAGTTTTGGAGTGAGATAACCGAGTGGTTAAGTCACGGGGATTGTACTCGGAGGACCCGAGTTCGATTTCCGGCTTTGCCTAAACGTCCCCGTGTACGAGCACGTTAAATTTGTGGCTTTGAAAGTCCTTCCGAGCGGTTGGTAGCAAAGGAAGGAGGGTCGGTCCCTGTGGATGTTGCCTCCACTGGGTCCCAATCTAAATTAGATGGCATTGTTCCGGAAGTCTGAACAGATATCTACACCTTCGGGTAGGTCGGACGGGCTGGGTCGAAAAAAAGATATCAGCAGTTTTATTTATTGTACGATAAATATTTTTAATCTTTTTAGGCCTATTTATATTTGTAAGCTAAGTGTTGATTAGAAAAATTCATATAGTTACTATGCATCAATATTATAATATATAATAATTACAACGGATTTTAATATAAGAATTAACTAGTAGCAAAGCTGTTAATTAATCAATAAAAAAAGAAAAATCTGAAAGTTAATACACGTTAACGCTTAATATCAACTCTTACCTACCTATCAGTTGATTTTGACACAATAAATTAAAACAATGAACCCAGCAATCATACAAAAGTATCCAAGTACTATTATCTTAATATTTAAATATTTTTAAATTAAATATGTAAATAAATGGATCATCACTATAACTACACATTCAGCTAAATTAAAAAATATTTAAAACAAACCCAAGTTATAAAAAAAAATCTCATAAATATTTTTATGCAAAATATGGATGATATGTTGGTTGACATTTCTTATCACAACTAAAACTTTAATATTTTTATCAGGGTGGTGGGCTGAGTATACCTCTTGGGGGGGGGGGGCTTAGCTCCCTCTGGCCCATGTCTGACTACGGTGTTGGGCCAAACGTCCGGTGCTCATCAGGAATAAAGCTACCCGCGGGGTTTGCAGCTTCAAACGGAATGGATGCCACCTGCAAAGACAGCACTGGTATGTAGAATCCAGGAGTCATTATAGATAAGATCTCTTTAGGTAGACAAAATAAGTCATCTCTCCTTCGTGGAAATCGTTTATAGTTATTACTGGAGGGAAACTGCTTTTTTTTGGAAATGCCAATAACATGGCTGTAAATATTCCATTTCTCTTTGAATGAGGTGGTCAGTCGAAAAAGTTCTGGTAACCAGGTTTTTTTGTCATGAGCGTCAACATGTTTCCTGGGAGTCAAGAGGAGCTGGGTTTGTGTGCGAGATCGTTTAGGGAGCTGTGGTGAACGCGACTGAACTGAAATGTGACATTTACGTGGATAGGATTTTCTTTCAATTATTTTTGTGTTTAAAAAATTTTCATGTTTTGGTATTTAGTAAAATATGAAGTTAGAAAAAATCTTGAAATTTCCCAGAGGGGGCAAAGCCCCCTCTGGGAAAGTTCAGCGGGGACTCGCCCCCCCCCCCCCCCCCGTAGTCGGCGCCTCTGATTGGATGCTCATAATTTTAAAGTTTGAACTATGTTCAGTTCCTTTGAAGTATCCATTCCATATGAAGTTGTGTTCCTTTTTCAAAGGTATTCCTGCATCCTATATGAGTCCCAGTAACATTTTAATCATTTTGTGACACTTATAATTTACCTATTTTCAACAAAATTTTCGTAATTTCAAAAATTTTATTTCAATAGACTTTACTTTTAAACAAATATTTATCTTAATGGCGATCCATCCTTAAGGTTTAAACAGCGTAGCCAGAGTATGTACAAAGCGCGTCTATTAGTTTATTCCCATCAAAGTTTCCAATCTTTCCAAAATTTTCGGATTTTTGGCAACTCTATTTCTATGAAGTAGCGAAACTACAGTAGTTGCTACTTTCTCTCGTAGTTTGTGGTGTAACGCGCTACTTTTAAAAATAAGTAGTGAAGCGATTAACAGAATCCAAACATCACACTACAAACGTCATTCATTTGAAAAGTTGAAAAGATATGCTAAGTCCTCCAACAAAAAAACAGCCATTTTCCCAGGAAATTCTTACGAATCTGGCATTTTCTATTTTCTTATAATTTATAACTCTGGCTCTCTGGTCTCAAACAAATCACTCCTCGAAGGTCTCAAACGACTGGCAAACGTTTGGCACTCACAGGGATAAAGCAACTTCAAACAAATATACACAATACCACCTGGAAAGATTGTACTGGTCCGGTGTATAGAATCGAGGAGAAATTACAAATGAGATATCTTTAGTACACAGTAGACCAAATAAGTGAACCCTACTTCGTGGTTCTTCATTTATAGTTATTACTGGAGTCATAGGCGCCGACTACAGGGAGGGGGGGGGGGGGGCACAGAGGCACCAGCCCTCGCTGAAATTTCTCAGAGGGACAAAGCTCCCTCTAGGAAATTTCAAAGCATTTTTTCAAACTTCATTTTTTACTATAAATCCGAAAAACAATTTTCATGTATTAAAACAAGAAAAAAATTGAAAAACTTTCCTATAAACGTAAATGTCCCATTTCAATTCAGTCTTGTTCACATTTTCCTTACCACAGAGCCGTAAACTATCTTTACCCCAGGAAACATGTTTACGCTAATGGCAAAAACCTTCTTGATTGATCACTTCGTTCGAAAAAAAAATAATATTGACAGCTCTGAGAACATGCGATCGACATTTCCAAATAGTAGCTGTCTCCAGTAATAACTATAAATGAGAACCGCACTTATTTGTTCTACTGTGTACCAAAGATCTCTCATTTGTAATGGCTCCTCGATTCTATATACCAGACCAGCACCATCTTTCCAGGTGGTATTGTGTATAATAGTATATCTGTTTGAAGTTACGAACCTGTGAATGCCGGACGTTTGCCACCCATCAGCAGCCTTCACGATCAGCAGCAAAGAGCTAGAATCACTTGATGACTCCTCGAAGATCATCACCCAGTCGTTTGAGACCAGATAAATTATGAGAAAATAGAAAATACCAGATTCGTAAGAACTTCGTGGGAAAATGGCTGTTTTTTGTTGGAGGAGTGGGCATATATTTTCAACGGGTGTGGATGAGTGACGTTTATAGTGTTGAAGGCAGTTTGGGTTCTGTTAATAAAGGTTACATTTTGGTTTGTGATGAAAAAAGAATTCGATATTTTTGTGCTATGTGTAAAGGTTGTGGTTCGGTTTGTAATTAAGAAAGCATACTTATTTCTCAAGGATAAATTTAAATTAGAACAGCAAAAATTTCTTCTTGCGTGAGAAATCCCCAAACTGCTGAAGACCTGCATATTATATTAAAAATCATGCAGATGTTGACCTAAGCGCGACACTCTATGGTAAGTATATATATTATAATAGTTCTGCAAATTTGCATAGCATTTTGCAAATTGTAAGGTGTTTTTGAAATAAACAATATACCTAAGTTTTCTTTTAAAGGACTTGGTGAAACATGGCAATGCTACAATTTTACATGACAATGCTGCAATTTTACATGGCAATGCTACAATCTTACGCAGCTAGGTATCATTGGATGGGAAAAATCCCAGTTTGGTGAAAAATGTCGCTAGTCATGTTATTGCTCCAAACCCTTCATTTATACGTTTGTTTTCTTAACGAAGCTGGTTTTTACATAGCTTACACAACGGACGGGATGAACAACCAGATTTATATAAATTGACATACGACGAAATCACGTATCCTAACTAGATTGATTTTTTATTGTTTCATTGATTTTTCTTGTTTTTCTACTTATTTCATTGTAGCCTCTATGGGTGTGGGTCAGGCTCGGATACTAGCTCCGAGATTTTCCCCAGGAGAAACGAGCCATGATCGTCCTTTTCAATTCATGCGCTTTATTGGTAACGAAAAAATTCAATGCAATGGAATCTTCAGAGATCCGGGCACAGTGTGGTTAATATGCTGGAGAGCATTGCGTGGCGGACTCTTTCAAGCCCCAATCGCTCCTCGAAGGGAGAAATATGCAATGCGTAGACGATAGGGTATCTGGTAAGTCAACGAGAGAGTGAGGTCGGGAGTCGGAAGAGCTCAAGTTATATAACTGCTAAACTAGAGTGGCGCAGGCATAAAAGGTTTTTAGATAACTTTAGCGTACAATAAATAAAACTGCTATTTCTTTCTTTCGACCCAGACCGTCCGACCTACCCGAAAGTGTAAGGTATCCGTTCAGACCGCCGGGACAGTGACACACAATTTAGGCCGGAACCCAGTGGAGGCGACATCCACAGACCGTACCCTCTTTTTCCAACCACCCACCGCTCGGAAGGACTTTCGAACCCACAGATTTAACGTATTCGTACTTCGCGTGAACAAGGGAATCGAACCTGGGTCCTCCTAGTACAATATCCGTGTCTTAACCACCGGGCTATTCCACTCCCAAACGGCTGCTTGTAAAACATTAACTTACCAAAATTCCTCGAAGAAGCAGACATATATCAGTTAGATGATTACAGTTGCTTCAGTGGCATTATAAGCCCCTGTCTTCAGGCTCAGATAACAGTATGCGCCCTCAGCAACCACTGAGAACTAATGGCCGCTCGTTAGGCAGTTCGGCCTTAGTGGTTGTTAAGGGTGCATATTGTTCTTTTGGCCTGAAGCAAGGGGCTTATAACGTCCTCGAAACAATTTTAATCACCTAACTGATATATGTTTGCTTTCTTCAAGGAAGTATCGTAAGTTATTATATAGAACATTCTACTTGAAGGAAGTATTGTAGGTTATTATATATTATATCGAATTTAATTTTGAATCTTTTGTCTAACTTTGTCGAATTGTTCCCGAGATTTCGAAAGCTTGTCGCCTGTGACCAGAGTACATTTCTACTGCAGTACCTTTATAGTGACTATTATTCGGAAATGCCGATGGCATATTTTCAGAGTTGTCAACATTCCTCTTTCTCTTAGATCGATCAGAAAGGTTCTGGTAGCTATGTGTTTTTGTGATTAGCGTCAACATGTTTCCTGGGGTAAAAAGGAACTTGCTTTGCATGTGAGATGGTGTGTGGCCCTGTGGTAAGGAAGATGTGAATAAGACTGAATTGAAATGGAACATTTACGTGTATAGGACATTTTTTTCAATTTTCTTTCTGCTTTAATAAATGAAAATGGCTTTTCTGGTTTTTAGTAAAAAATTAAGTTTGAAAAACTATCTTGAAATTTCCCAGAAATTTCAGCGGGAGCGGGTGCCCCTCGCAGTCGACGCCTCTGTCAGCGATGCAATGAATCGCTGGTTTGTATCGAGTTTGGACGCTACTTTAGCAAACAAACAAGGTGCCATTCCACATATCGCCCTTTCTTCTTTAGTGCGGAACTGAGTGTGATAGGATGTGCAAATTTAGTAACGATAGGATGTGCAAAGTACCCAGCGCTTTGGAACCCACCCAAAATGTCAGTTGTGTTAGCTAGCGAGGTATCTTCAGAGCTCTGTTCCTCGTAATACCGAATAAGACGAGATGGAACTCTATGCATTTTGCCGTCGGACGCGTAGCCCGGTTCCTGAGAAAGAACGAGGAGGAAACTACATAAAATGTTCGATATTGCACAGTTAGGAATAAATAAAGTTAATTTTTATAGGAATATATTCGGTTGTGTTATGTCCCAAAAGATCCTGTATATCTGATTACCATTTTGAGATGCAAATTCTACTCAAAATGAACAAACATGTTTTAAATAAATAATTTTTACTTTTATTTTAGACTGTTGTTTTCAGAAACGGCTAAAAGAGTCTATATTGATAAGTTGACCAGTCCACTTTACTTATTCAGAAAACGTTAAATGACTGCAATATACCCATATCCTCAACGTTTTGTGTGAATGGAAGCTGTGGCAAAATGGGTCTTATAAAAGTAGTTAAGTAGCGACTGCGTTTAAAATGTAGTTTGTAGCCACTACTTTTTAAAAAGTAGTTATAGTTAACTACGTTTGTCATAAAGTAGTTGTAGTTCACTACATAAAAAAAAAGAGTCGTTTTTCTGCAACTCTATTCCTATGACTTGTATGGAAGTGCCGAATGTAAGCGTGATCTCCATTCTCCTTCAGCTTCATTGTCGAATCGAATGGTTCGTAACAAGTCTATGCTCAGCGGAAAACAGGGAAGGGGGAAAAAATACGCAATGGCATCCTATCGAATACGAGTTGTCTTTCTTTATACAGAAAATTTTCCATTTTTTATATTGTACGGACCTTTTTCCCAGTTGCCTGTTTGTTCTCTTTCACGGGCGAAGTCTTCTTGATCTCCGTTTCGATTCCTGGAGATGTCTTTGTTCTCCCCGGTTTTGCCTTAGATTTAAATTCCGTGACCTTCCCGGAGAAAAGGAGCATCGGCGAATCCAATCCATGGCGACTTTATATTTAAGGAGGGTGCCCGGTTCACGCATTTTTCAATAGCTGTACGCGATCCCAATTTAAATACTGACACGATGTTTAACCTTTTAAGGCATTTTAAAAAAAAAATAGTTTCGAAAGTAATTGGCCTTGGAACTTTAAAGTAAGTCCTTTTTTATGCTTTCTTTCATTAAAAAGAAATTCTGAATCAAGTTCCCCCCTTCCGCGATTTTCCGTCGCATTGGAGGCCGATCGCCGGAATTCTTGGCTGTTTCATCAGCGGTGATGCGTGCGTGCCTGTCAGAGAGACCGATTTCGCGGTCACGAACTCCGTCAAACCAATCAATTCACAAAATGGCTTTTCCCCAGTATTTCTCGACGTAGCTTTGGATCTCGAAAGCGAGAATTTGTTGGAAAGGCATTCACTTTATTAATCTGGGCTTTTATTAATCATTCACTTTATTAATTGAACATTCACTTTATTAATCTAGGCTTTTATTAATCATTCATTTTATTAATCTAGGCTTTTATTAATTGAACATTCACTTTATTAATTGAACATTCACTTTATTGATCTAGGCTTTTATTAATCATTCACTTTATTAATTGAACATTCACTTTATTAATCTAGGATTTTATTAATCTACAAAAATATAGTCATGCAGCCACTCGGTAGCGAAATCAGATTTCGCATAACCAAAACTGCCGCCGCTCCATCCTGTTCCTCCCAGGCCCGGCTCTAGGTATTTGGCCGCCCCCTCCCTAAAATTCAATTTTCTGTTAACCTTTAGAATTAGTTAACCTTTTCTGTTAACCTTTGCAATAGAATAGAGAAACACTGCTATATCGCCCGTTTTTAGTCAATTTTGTTCCAAATGTTTTTCAAGTGAATGGATCCTTCGTAGGATTAAATTTTTTGATTTTCTCTTTTAAATAAAAAAAATGTGCATTATCTCAAGAACGAAATATATTAGCATCCTATAAATGATGCTATTCAATTTTAGATTAAAAAATAAATGTTGTTTGATGCATGCCTTTCCATATATATTAATACATTTTATTATTAAATATATTTTATTATTTAACTCATCATGAATGATGTGTGTGTGTGTCTGTCTGTTCCCACTTCTTTGATGGCATTTCAACATACTTTGCTATGTTCTAGAGAGCTGACATTTGGTACACAGCGTAGTCTAGCAGAGCATTTTAATCTATTGAAGTTTGTCACAGCCTCAAAAAATAGAACCGGTACATTTTTTTTCTACGAAATGGCCTGCAAAAATTCCATTAATGTAAAATAGTTAAAAAAAGACTTGAGGGGTGTACGTCCGCAACGTAGAATACGTCTTATCACATGGGTGTTTGTAAACGAAGCAACTGCTTACATAAACATTTCATTTATTTCTACGAACTGCCAATAGTGGTTTAATAAGATATAAAGTTATTTATTAAGAAATGTTAATTAAGTACCAGAATTAAAAAAATAAAATTTAGCAATTTGATTATTGCTTGATCATTTTTATCTTATTTCACGTTCGATCGCATTCATCTCATGAACGTGTCACCCCTCACAACACGTGTACATCCTCGGTCTAATACTTGGTACCACTGCCATCCCCCCCCCCCCCGACTACTACAAAGCTACAATCCTTCAAAATCTCACTTTTTTTCTTCACACCCGATTTGCCGACATAGTCCCCATGCCAGGTACCGACAAAGACGTTATCATACGTCAAAAGTGTCTATTCAACACTAATATATATATATATATATATATATATATATATATATATATATAAATAAGAAAAAATGAGATTGAAAATGGATTAATACAATTAGAAGTTGTGTGTTTACGGGGTTGTAGAGAGGTCAAGGGGATTGCGACCCCTTTTCCTGGTTTAAGCATGCTTTTAATCCCAGGAAACCACTACACGCCCGAAACAACAATCAACAGTATGCCAAGGGAAAAAAACGGAATCCCGAAATGAAGATCTTAAAGTCACAAGAACATATAAAAGCATATAAAATGAAACAAGTATGAATAAAAATATATTCTAACCATGTATAAAGTTTTAAAAAGGATGTTCGTAGATGCGCTACGTCGTCAGAAGTCCATAGAAGAAACCCATGATAAATTCCAGATGTAGAGATAGATAAGCTCATGGTTACAGTGTATTTAATTCCAAACGGGTAGAGTTGAGTTGTAGCAAATCATCAAAATTAGCATATATTTCTTTACGGTATATTTTACAATATGTCATATAATAATGTCTTATGAAACGAGGTGGGTATGAATGTTTTAAGGCTTCCATTATTAGACGTCGTATGCAAATATCAATCTGTTTATCACTTGCATTTAAACGTCTGTACCTTGCAAAATGATTAATGATCACATTACGTTGTACATTTATACTCATATTAGTATTCCAATGAGTGAAGTAATTGATTGTGCAATTAAAATTACGTCTTTTATCTAATATCTTATAACACAGTTTTTCTTGATGATCATAATATATAGTGATATAAAAGAAATCTATTTCTTCTATGTTGTTATATTCAGATTCTATGAGCTCCAAGTTAGATGGATAAAAACTAAAGTCAAATATAAAAGTTCCATCAGATATTCCAATTAAAACATCGTCAACGAAGCGGAAATATGGCATCTCGTTAATAATTTGAGTTCCTTGTTCATACTTTGATAAATAAAAATCGGCAAGTAGAGATGAACAACCCCCTCCCATGGGTATGCCGTTGATTTGTTTATAGAATCCAGATCCATTGTATAAAATGTTTTCGAATATGACCAATTTAATAAGGTTTTTAAATCTATTTTTGTCATATTGTAAATGTAAATCAGATGCCAAATATGTTTCCATCAAAATCTCAAACAAGTCTTGCAAATTAATGTTGTTAAATAAAGTCTTTGAAATCATAGCTTCTAAAATAAAAACGATCTGGGAATGTTTTTTTGTTTTAAAAAATGGGTTCTGGGAAAAAAAATTTCTGAAAATAATCTGGGAATGTCACGCTGAAACGATCTGGGAATCTTCTAATGTGTCTTTTTGTGTAATTTGAATACTTATTTTGTGCTTTGATTCTGGGGAACTTCTCGAACTACTGGCGTGCGTGCGGTGGTCTTCCGTATGTCGGGGAATGGGAAGCTTGTTTTATCGAGATCTTACAGTGTATATATGTTTTTACACTTTTAGTATTATAATTTCTTGTTTTTAATGTATTTCATGGTTTTTATTCTCATGACATGAACATGTATATATTCACGATAGTCTTAGCATTTTGACTTAAGACCTTTCACCTGTTGCTGTCAAATACTTCAAAACTTAACGTTCTATATTGAACTAATGAAGATCTTATTACCCCTCGAAGGGTCTTGATATTAAGAAAAATGTACAAAAAATGAATGGATAATAAAAAATCTACAAAAAAAGTAATAGATATATTGAAAAAATCTTAAAGGACGAACTTCGTTTTTTCTCGATTGGTAATTACATTGAATAGCGGATTCTACGGATATTTTCAAAGCGACTATACGTAATGCATTATCTTCAAGATTTTTGGAATGAGACGTTTATGCTACTTATAAAAAATTATGGTAATACAAAAAAATTTATATAGAGCCTGGCAATCATGGGATTACTCATCACATAAGCCCGGTCGTATGGCAATACAGGGTAACCATGCGATCGACAAACAGTGACCCTTTGCTCTTATATTGGATTGCCATATGAATTCTATTTTACAATATTTTCATCCTGTCCAACCAAAGGCGAGGGAAGAAATACAAATCCTTAGTAATGAATCGTTAGTAATGAATCATTAGTGTGTAATCATGACTTATATGGTAATTTTACCATATCCAATTTGGATAAACTTATTTTTAACCACAAGGGAATCAATAAATTTACTTTTAGCCGATGCAAATTATGCCCTGTTGCTAATACTACACAAATAGGTAGTGTTAATTGCCATCATCTTACCTTTTGTAAAGTATATTGCTGTGTGTATTGTATCAGTTGTAAAATTTGTGGTTTAAAGTATATTGGACAGACATAAAATCCATAAAAACATTTAAGAATTAATCTCCATAGAAGCCAAGTTAATGAGGTCTGTGATTATACCTCTGAAAACAATTTGGAATTAAGACATTTTTCTGCCCACGGATTTACAAATATATCAGTAGAAGAGAAAAGTGCGTTCTACCCCCGCAGGCGCAATATTGCGCCTGGAGGAGGGTCCCTCTTTGGGAGGATTCTCTTTTGGGATGATCCCTCTTTGGGAGGATGCCTCTTTGGAGTGGATCCTCTCAGAGGGTCTTTAGACCCTCAGGAGGATGCCTCCCCTCTTTGGAGTGGATCCTCTCAGAGGGTCTTTAGACCCCCAGGAGGGAGGATGCCTCTCACTGCCCCCTCCCCTCTTTTGGAAGTTTGGTGAGGCGGTGCAGCACCGGATGCCTCTCTCTTGGGAGGATGCCTCTTTCCTAGTATTGCGAAGTCTTTCACAGAGGCATGATGACTCATACGGAGTGAGTTTCACTTCACTCGGAGTCTTGAGAGGGAGTGTCACAATCGCTGACAGACCCTTGACCTGAGGAAGTGGTTTCAAGCGATGTCGCAATCAGCGACTGACCTTTGACCTGAGGAAGAAGTTTCAAGGGATGTCGCAATCGAACAATCTGGAAATGACGTGTCGCGATTGATAACCTTAGAAGTGACCTTTGACAAGAGCTCTGAGCACACGTCCTCCCTCTCTGCTGGTCAGTGACAAACTGAAAGATCTTATCAGCGGGATGTAGTTAAAGCGCCCTCTGGCGAATTTTGATGAAGTGCTGCCATCTATCGGCATTTTTTTCCAAAAGAAATTAATGTTTCACTGGTCAGGAGCTGGATTCGAACTTGGAACCAACCGATTACAAGCCGCGCGTCTTACCGCCGTGCCACAAGGCCTTGCTTCATAGATTATTTTCTTCGAAGTGTACCTTATCAGCGGAAGCAGAAGTTAGATTATTTTTCGCTCGGTGAATAGCAATGCAAGGGTGTGTTTTAAAACAGAATGCTACGGAGTGAATATAAAATTGTGTATTATAACACTATGATTTTTTAAAACAAATTGTGTTCAGTGGACACAAAAATTGTGTTCAGTGAATAGGATTCGACCCTTTCAAGTGTTGTGTATCTAAAAACAAATTTATACACGTACACAAACTTTAAAAACACGAATGTAATAATTAGCTAAAATTGTATTAAGTGATATATAGCAATGTGTTTAAAAATAAATCTAACAGCATATATCAATATGATTTTTTTTTTTAAATGAATTGAATACACCCAAGTATAGTTACGCATTTTCAAAATGGTGTTAAGTGAATAGCATTCAACCCTTTTAACACTTAAATACATGAATGTAATACATAGTTGAAATTATGTTTTGTGAACAGGATTCGACCCTTTCAAGTGTTGTGTATCCAAAATCAAATTTATACACGTACACAAACTTTAAAAACACGAATGTTATAATTAGCTAAAATTGTATTAAGTGATATATAGCAATGTGTTTAAAAATAAATCTAACAGCATATATCAATATGATTTTTATAATAATAACGAAATGATTTTTTTTTCTTTTTATAAAAATAATAATGAAAATTAGAACTCACGGAAAAACGTCTTCGCAGCTTCGTATCCACGCTGCAAATGAGTGATATACTCTCATTATGCTATTAAAAATTAGATCTTATCTATAATGACGTCAGCAGTATGAGGTGTTGCCACCTATTTTTTCTAATAATATATTTTAATAGTTGGATACTTCAAGGGTCTGATTTGCTACACGTAATCTGAAATACATCATTTTAATGATATTACGCATTGAATATGATTTGACCATTTTAAAGTGGTGGATGTAATTGAAATATCGAAGTTTAGAATTTAACAAGCTAACGAATTTTCACCCCCAAAATTTTAGCATTAAGTTTAAATAAAATAAAAACCAACGAATATGATATAACCATTTTAACAGTGAAGGGTATAATTTTTACTACCATTATAGAACTTAGAATTGAGTGTACATTATTTTTTTCAGGACACCTACACATTTTAAAATCTATTGAATAGGAATAGACCATTTTGCACATACATGTACCTAGATTTCAACACCCGGTATTAAAACCTGCTAAACATGAAACGAGTAAGTATTGTGTGAGATTTTATCACACTAACTTTCAAACTTTTTAAATTTTTAAAAATGTCCGAAATAGATGTATTTCATCGGTAGACATAAATTGTATGGAACACATTTTTATGAAAAAAATATCTGTTTCGACAGCTTTTAAAAATAGATTTCTACAGTTGTACACTACGGTTCTAGAATTTTCTAAATACAAATCGACTGTTTGAACTACCAATGGTGGTTTTACCGATGCAAATATTTACAGGACAAATATTTCGATGAAACCGAACTTAGTTGAAGCTTCTAAGTTTGAATATTTAGAATCATTTCATATAATTTTTATATTCACATTGAAAATAGTTAACAAAGTTGGAACTCACGGAGCGACAGCTTACTGTCCACACTCCAAATGAGTGATACACTCTCATTACATTATTAAAAATTAGATCTTATCTATAATGACGTCATTATGTTGACGTGTTGCCACCACACAATTATTCTTTCCAAATTATGCATTTTTTCTTTTTTTTTTTTTAATAACATGCGACTGTCTTATGCTATCCATTTTTTTTTCATATAAGCAGATATTCCATATACCTTCTAAATGTTAAGTTATAATTTAAAAAAAAAAAGCATTAGAGGTGTATTTTACGTCTGAATTCGTCCAAGTGGAAATCCGACGATTGCAAATGCATGATTGCATCCTTACATTTCAATAGACACCACTAAAATGTGTGGATCTTATTTTGAAAAAGCTGCTCTCAGAAAGAATATGTATATGAATACATATTTTCCATAAATATACCCCCTACCCCCACAATACACACAACATGCAAGCCAAAGACTCACCCAGAATACATTCCAAATCGGCTCTATAGCTTATCGTGCTTATCAGTGTAACAGATAGTGACCCAAAGTTCATGTTCGCAAAGCGAGATAATTGCAATGTTATTGTTTTAAGCAGTTCCCATATTTAAATGAAAAATTTATCAAATTATACAGTACATACAAGAGCTGGAAGATCTTAACATTTCAATATTATGGAATACTCACGAATGTTTTTTTTTCCCATTTAAAATTATCAAATTTTAATGCAATTTGACAAAAATTGCACAATACTTAGTGTATGACTATCAAATAAGAGCTAGGTTTTATTGTTACAACAACGTTTAAGATCATTAAACGAGCATATATATATATATATATTTTTTTTTTTAAAAGAAGAATAGCATATAACTTACTGTTTTTAAGGATAGGTGATTGTTAACATTGAATTTAAATGAAAGAGTGACCCTCTGAGACAAGTACAGTACATTGCAATAACATTAAAAAATATGAAAGATATGCAATTAACACCTTAAAAGAAACATGTAATGAGTTTTGATATCTTAATACGAGACATTATTGACATGCACATAGAAATGTCACAATTTTGTGGTTGTAGGCGCTCCATAAGACCCCTCTGCTCTTAATAAATGATCCCATTTGAATGTACATATTTATCAACACACAGAAAATGACAGGACCACAACAAAATTTTACACCTATTACAGAATAAGTCCCAACTTCGTAGATTTTTAAGAAACTACAGTCGAATTTTCACCGATTCTTAGAGATTGAAACACAGCATTGTTTATGAATCTTCATACTTTAGAGAATGGAACATAGATTAGCATTTATTTTGAATGAATTCAGAATTTTGACATTGATTATAAATTTATGATTTAAACTCTGTAAAGTGTAAATATCTTTTGTCATGAAACTCACACTGTAGACATTTGATATGATTCGAATAAATCTATTTTTAATTTTTTATATTTTATTTTAAAAAGTGAGATTAGTAAACCTGTTACACTTGAATGCATAGATACATAACTCATAACAATATAACATTTCTTAAATGGAACTTGCTAAAAAAAAAAAAATTAGCTAATGAGTATAAATAAGGAATTCAATTTGAAAGATAAAAACCATTTAATGAATCTATTATTCATGAAATACACATTAACCATTATCAGTTGTACATTTAAACAAATAAGTTAAAATAATTTCCTTATCGCACTTTCATAGTCCTCTGATTTGAATGACTCGAAAAAATTTCTATCATAGCAGTAAAAGACTTCTTCACCACGCAACAAAACTTTCTTAGCAATGCTATTAATGTCAAGATTTAGAAGTACTTGTTCAGACATTCTGTCATACATTTGTAATGGAGTGCTGTAAAGACATTCATGGTAACTTAAATCTTCAACTTGACCAACACAGCCAACACATTTGAAAAGTTTTCTTACATGACACATGATGTTGTCATGAATACAAGAGATTAATTGTTCGAATGCAAAATTTTTGTCACAAATAAGTGATGGTAGAAAGGTTATAGTGTTCTTTATTTTTAATATTTGAGCAGGAAGCCACTCTATAAATATACTTTCTCGAAGATGTATACTAATGTTGTTAACACTATTCAGTAAACATGCTATTTGATTTTTATCTAAGGTAATATGACACTGTGTTAGACAAAATTTTGAATCATATAATTGAATTATTTTCTGCTAATGCAATTTTCCGTTGTCATTGAAACAGAACAACTCATTGCGACTGACGAAAGAGGTATCTGCATATAGAATATTGAACGACCACAATTTTTGAGAAAATTCACTCCATGTAGCCGGTAGGGCGCGGTAGCCCATTGGTTAGCGCGCTGGAGTTGCACTCGGTAGGCCCGGGTTCGATTCCAGCCACTGCCAAAACTGCCGCCGTGTTCATGCGGAGTACGATCACGTTAAACATGTGGGTCCGAAAGTCCTTCCGAGAGGTTGGTGGTAGGGGAAGGAGGGTACGGTCCCTGTGGATGCCTCCCCCACTGGGTTCCGGTCTAAATTGGGTGGCACTTCCCGACCGTCCAAACAGTTACCTTACACCTTTCTGGTAGGTCGGACGGTCTGGGTTTCAACAACAACTCCATGTAGCCGGTGACAGTGTAACACCTTCACGCGTAGGCTGTAATTCATTTCGATCGTTAGAGAGATATTTCCATATATACACTTTTAACTTCCCATGACGAAGTTTCAAATACACATACACATTAGAACCTAAATGCCAACGACGGAGTGCATCTTGCATAAAATCTGAAGAAGGAGATTCAGTCGAAACTGATTCTGCATTGGAAGATAACAGTCCGCTATGTGTTAGAGCACAAGAAAGCAGATCTTGAGTTGAGTTTTCAACCTCGGTGAGAACTTGTGAATTGACAACGGTAGATGTTTCTGCTGCGGTTTTGGAAGACATAAGATAGGTTTCTAACCAATCCACAGCAAATTTTTGTGAGGGCGAATTAATCACATCTGAGACAATGTCCACAGATTTTGTTTCTTCTAGGGCAGGAACAGTCAACTCAGCACTATTTACACTAGAAATTATTTGCTCGAGTGATGGCATACTTTGAATTTTAGGCATTCTTTTTAGATAGTAACATCCAACTACGACATTCACAGTATAAGATTTATTTTTAAAACACTAACATCTTAAAACATTATAATTTTGTCGCAGCTATGAACGAACCAAACCTATCCACACAACGGCCAAAGTTGAAATGACTTATCAAACAACTTCATAAGTATAATCACGTAACCTAAATCGAGTGTCGTGTGCAAACAAATCACATAAGATATGAAGTGATTAGAACTTATAATTTTTAATGAATCGTACAACATTAGATTGTGGTAAATACAATTATTATCTACATGAGAAAATTTCTATATTATTTCATTCAGCTTCGAAATCATAGAGTGAAAATATGTACCAAACTTACTTAAAGTTCCGAATTTTAAATCACATTAACATTATATACTTAGAAAAATTTTATATATATTTTTATAACTTTAGGTGATATGTATCACGCGGAATATACAAGAATAGCTACCAAAAACACGAAAATAACTAACAGTATGAGGCCTTCACAAGTCGACATCCAAACTAGAAATGAACGATAAACACACTAATTGCAACAATTAGATGAGAGCTTATCAGTTCTTATCTTATCTAAGATTCCACATAAAATGACGTCATCACTCCAAAGTTCACAAGATGACGTCATTGGTCCAAGGTTCGCAAGATAACCATTTAGCCTTTTAAAATTAAGAAGTAATTAAAATTCTTAATTTTAAAAGGCTAAATGGCTATCTTGCGAACCTTGGACCAATGACGTCATCTTGTGAACTTTGGAGTGATGACGTCATTTTATGTGGAATCTTAGATAAGATAAGAACTGATAAGCTCTCATCTAATTGTTGCAATTAGTGTGTTTATCGTTCATTTCTAGTTTGGATGTCGACTTGTGAAGGCCTCATACTGTTAGTTATTTTCGTGTTTTTGGTAGCTATTCTTGTATATTCCGCGTGATACATATCACCTAAAGTTATAAAAATATATATAAAATTTTTCTAAGTATATAATGTTAATGTGATTTAAAATTCGGAACTTTAAGTAAGTTTGGTACATATTTTCACTCTATGATTTCGAAGCTGAATGAAATAATATAGAAATTTTCTCATGTAGATAATAATTGTATTTACCACAATCTAATGTTGTACGATTCATTAAAAATTATAAGTTCTAATCACTTCATATCTTATGTGATTTGTTTGCACACGACACTCGATTTAGGTTACGTGATTATACTTATGAAGTTGTTTGATAAGTCATTTCAACTTTGGCCGTTGTGTGGATAGGTTTGGTTCGTTCATAGCTGCGACAAAATTATAATGTTTTAAGATGTTAGTGTTTTAAAAATAAATCTTATACTGTGAATGTCGTAGTTGGATGTTACTATCTAAAAAGAATGCCTAAAATTCAAAGTATGCCATCACTCGAGCAAATAATTTCTAGTGTAAATAGTGCTGAGTTGACTGTTCCTGCCCTAGAAGAAACAAAATCTGTGGACATTGTCTCAGATGTGATTAATTCGCCCTCACAAAAATTTGCTGTGGATTGGTTAGAAACCTATCTTATGTCTTCCAAAACCGCAGCAGAAACATCTACCGTTGTCAATTCACAAGTTCTCACCGAGGTTGAAAACTCAACTCAAGATCTGCTTTCTTGTGCTCTAACACATAGCGGACTGTTATCTTCCAATGCAGAATCAGTTTCGACTGAATCTACTTCTTCAGATTTTATGCAAGATGCACTCCGTCGTTGGCATTTAGGTTCTAATGTGTATGTGTATTTGAAACTTCGTCATGGGAAGTTAAAAGTGTATATATGGAAATATCTCTCTAACGATCGAAATGAATTACAGCCTACGCGTGAAGGTGTTACACTGTCACCGGCTACATGGAGTGAATTTTCTCAAAAATTGTGGTCGTTCAATATTCTATATGCAGATACCTCTTTCGTCAGTCGCAATGAGTTGTTCTGTTTCAATGACAACGGAAAATTGCATTTGCAGAAAATAATTCAATTATATGATTCAAAATTTTGTCTAACACAGTGTCATATTACCTTAGATAAAAATCAAATAGCATGTTTACTGAATAGTGTTAACAACATTAGTATACATCTTCGAGAAAGTATATTTATAGAGTGGCTTCCTGCTCAAATATTAAAAATAAAGAACACTATAACCTTTCTACCATCACTTATTTGTGACAAAAATTTTGCATTCGAACAATTAATCTCTTGTATTCATGACAACATCATGTGTCATGTAAGAAAACTTTTCAAATGTGTTGGCTGTGTTGGTCAAGTTGAAGATTTAAGTTACCATGAATGTCTTTACAGCACTCCATTACAAATGTATGACAGAATGTCTGAACAAGTACTTCTAAATCTTGACATTAATAGCATTGCTAAGAAAGTTTTGTTGCGTGGTGAAGAAGTCTTTTACTGCTATGATAGAAATTTTTTCGAGTCATTCAAATCAGAGGACTATGAAAGTGCGATAAGGAAATTATTTTAACTTATTTGTTTAAATGTACAACTGATAATGGTTAATGTGTATTTCATGAATAATAGATTCATTAAATGGTTTTTATCTTTCAAATTGAATTCCTTATTTATACTCATTAGCTAATTTTTTTTTTTTTTAGCATGTTCCATTTAAGAAATGTTATATTGTTATGAGTTATGTATCTATGCATTCAAGTGTAACAGGTTTACTAATCTCACTTTTTAAAATAAAATATAAAAAATTAAAAATAGATTTATTCGAATCATATCAAATGTCTACAGTGTGAGTTTCATGACAAAAGATATTTACACTTTACAGAGTTTAAATCATAAATTTATAATCAATGTCAAAATTCTGAATTCATTCAAAATAAATGCTAATCTATGTTCCATTCTCTAAAGTATGAAGATTCATAAACAATGCTGTGTTTCAATCTCTAAGAATCGGTGAAAATTCGACTGTAGTTTCTTAAAAATCTACGAAGTTGGGACTTATTCTGTAATAGGTGTAAAATTTTGTTGTGGTCCTGTCATTTTCTGTGTGTTGATAAATATGTACATTCAAATGGGATCATTTATTAAGAGCAGAGGGGTCTTATGGAGCGCCTACAACCACAAAATTGTGACATTTCTATGTGCATGTCAATAATGTCTCGTATTAAGATATCAAAACTCATTACATGTTTCTTTTAAGGTGTTAATTGCATATCTTTCATATTTTTTAATGTTATTGCAATGTACTGTACTTGTCTCAGAGGGTCACTCTTTCATTTAAATTCAATGTTAACAATCACCTATCCTTAAAAACAGTAAGTTATATGCTATTCTTCTTGGAAAAAAAAAATATATATATATATATATATGCTCGTTTAATTATCTTAAACGTTGTTGTAACAATAAAACCTAGCTCTTATTTGATAGTCATACACTAAGTATTGTGCAATTTTTGTCAAATTGCATTAAAATTTGATAATTTTAAATGGGGAAAAAAACATTCGTGAGTATTCCATAATATTGAAATGTTAAGATCTTCCAGCTCTTGTATGTATTGTATAATTTGATAAATTTTTCATTTAAATATGGGAACTGCTTAAAACAATAACATTGCAATTATCTCGCTTTGCGAACATGAACTTTGGGTCACTATCTGTTACACTGATAAGCACGATAAGCTATAGAGCCGATTTGGAATGTATTCTGGGTGAGTCTTTGGCTTGCATGTTGTGTGTATTGTGGGGGTAGGGGGTATATTTATGGAAAATATGTATTCATATACATATTCTTTCTGAGAGCAGCTTTTTCAAAATAAGATCCACACATTTTAGTGGTGTCTATTGAAATGTAAGGATGCAATCATGCATTTGCAATCGTCGGATTTCCACTTGGACGAATTCAGACGTAAAATACACCTCTAATGCTTTTTTTTTTAAATTATAACTTAACATTTAGAAGGTATATGGAATATCTGCTTATATGAAAAAAAAATGGATAGCATAAGACAGTCGCATGTTATTAAAAAAAAAAAAAGAAAAAATGCATAATTTGGAAAGAATAATTGTGTGGTGGCAACACGTCAACATAATGACGTCATTATAGATAAGATCTAATTTTTAATAATGTAATGAGAGTGTATCACTCATTTGGAGTGTGGACAGTAAGCTGTCGCTCCGTGAGTTCCAACTTTGTTAACTATTTTCAATGTGAATATAAAAATTATATGAAATGATTCTAAATATTCAAACTTAGAAGCTTCAACTAAGTTCGGTTTCATCGAAATATTTGTCCTGTAAATATTTGCATCGGTAAAACCACCATTGGTAGTTCAAACAGTCGATTTGTATTTAGAAAATTCTAGAACCGTAGTGTACAACTGTAGAAATCTATTTTTAAAAGCTGTCGAAACAGATATTTTTTTCATAAAAATGTGTTCCATACAATTTATGTCTACCGATGAAATACATCTATTTCGGACATTTTTAAAAATTTAAAAAGTTTGAAAGTTAGTGTGATAAAATCTCACACAATACTTACTCGTTTCATGTTTAGCAGGTTTTAATACCGGGTGTTGAAATCTAGGTACATGTATGTGCAAAATGGTCTATTCCTATTCAATAGATTTTAAAATGTGTAGGTGTCCTGAAAAAAATAATGTACACTCAATTCTAAGTTCTATAATGGTAGTAAAAATTATACCCTTCACTGTTAAAATGGTTATATCATATTCGTTGGTTTTTATTTTATTTAAACTTAATGCTAAAATTTTGGGGGTGAAAATTCGTTAGCTTGTTAAATTCTAAACTTCGATATTTCAATTACATCCACCACTTTAAAATGGTCAAATCATATTCAATGCGTAATATCATTAAAATGATGTATTTCAGATTACGTGTAGCAAATCAGACCCTTGAAGTATCCAACTATTAAAATATATTATTAGAAAAAATAGGTGGCAACACCTCATACTGCTGACGTCATTATAGATAAGATCTAATTTTTAATAGCATAATGAGAGTATATCACTCATTTGCAGCGTGGATGCGAAGCTGCGAAGACGTTGTTCCGTGAGTTCTAATTTTCATTATTATTTTTATAAAAAGAAAAAAAAATCATTTCGTTATTATTATAAAAATCATATTGATATATGCTGTTAGATTTATTTTTAAACACATTGCTATATATCACTTAATACAATTTTAACTAATTATTACATTCGTGTTTTTAAAGTTTGTGTACGTGTATAAATTTGATTTTGGATACACAACACTTGAAAGGGTCGAATCCTGTTCACAAAACATAATTTCAACTATGTATTACATTCATGTATTTAAGTGTTAAAAGGGTTGAATGCTATTCACTTAACACCATTTTGAAAATGCGTAACTATACTTGGGTGTATTCAATTCATTTAAAAAAAAAAATCATATTGATATATGCTGTTAGATTTATTTTTAAACACATTGCTATATATCACTTAATACAATTTTAGCTAATTATTACATTCGTGTTTTTAAAGTTTGTGTACGTGTATAAATTTGTTTTTAGATACACAACACTTGAAAGGGTCGAATCCTATTCACTGAACACAATTTTTGTGTCCACTGAACACAATTTGTTTTAAAAAATCATAGTGTTATAATACACAATTTTATATTCACTCCGTAGCATTCTGTTTTAAAACACACCCTTGCATTGCTATTCACCGAGCGAAAAATAATCTAACTTCTGCTTCCGCTGATAAGGTACACTTCGAAGAAAATAATCTATGAAGCAAGGCCTTGTGGCACGGCGGTAAGACGCGCGGCTTGTAATCGGTTGGTTCCAAGTTCGAATCCAGCTCCTGACCAGTGAAACATTAATTTCTTTTGGAAAAAAATGCCGATAGATGGCAGCACTTCATCAAAATTCGCCAGAGGGCGCTTTAACTACATCCCGCTGATAAGATCTTTCAGTTTGTCACTGACCAGCAGAGAGGGAGGACGTGTGCTCAGAGCTCTTGTCAAAGGTCACTTCTAAGGTTATCAATCGCGACACGTCATTTCCAGATTGTTCGATTGCGACATCCCTTGAAACTTCTTCCTCAGGTCAAAGGTCAGTCGCTGATTGCGACATCGCTTGAAACCACTTCCTCAGGTCAAGGGTCTGTCAGCGATTGTGACACTCCCTCTCAAGACTCCGAGTGAAGTGAAACTCACTCCGTATGAGTCATCATGCCTCTGTGAAAGACTTCGCAATACTAGGAAAGAGGCATCCTCCCAAGAGAGAGGCATCCGGTGCTGCACCGCCTCACCAAACTTCCAAAAGAGGGGAGGGGGGCAGTGAGAGGCATCCTCCCTCCTGGGGGTCTAAAGACCCTCTGAGAGGATCCACTCCAAAGAGGGGAGGCATCCTCCCAAAGAGGGGGGTCTAAAGAGAGGCATCCTCCTGAGGGTCTAAAGACCCTCTGAGAGGATCCACTCCAAAGAGGGACCCTCCTCCCAAAAGAGGGATCCTCCTCCAGGCGCAATATTGCGCCTGCGGGGGTAGAACGCACTTTTCTCTTCTACTTATATCAGTTACAATCCTCGACTTAGTACCTGATTTAACAACTCGACTTTGGGAAAATATGCACATTCTACAGTGGAATACGATGTTTCCTAATGGACTAAACTCGATCAATTTTGCAAAAACCTTTAATTTGGATTACTATATACATTTTAAGAATCCACCTACTGACTACATTCAACAATTGGCTATAAAAACAAAAAGAGGCAAAAGAGCGGGCAACAAAAAACGTATTGGTTTTTTAGCTTACGTAGAAAAAATTAATGGATACCTTTCTGAAATACGAAACTATACACAAATTAAATCAAACTGGATTAAGAATTATGTATATGGCATAAAGAAAAAATACATCCGACATCTATGGAAGGAATGGAAAAGAATTCCAATTTTAAAAGAACATGAAGCTATTAATGACATTTATGCTGCAAACATCGCTACCTTTTATAACTGCTTTAAAATACGTGCCAAGCATTGTGGCATCAATTTGGAAAAACCAGTTGCTGAAATAAATAGGGAATATTTTATCGTCACATTTGGTAACAAAACCTTTGATCATATCCCATTTATGGATATTCTACACCAGTTCAACTTTCTATTGCCGATGTTGCACACTGAAATCTGTTCGATTTGCCAAGAATAATGGAAGAAAAATATTCAACTATAATATGCTCGGTAAGAATCTAGGCAATCACATTAATTATAAATGCCAGTGTAAAAACCATCTTTTGTGCAATCAAGATCACAAACATATCGTTACTGGAGATATATCGATTGCAAATAATTCTTCTTTATACAAGTACTTAAAACTGGGTACTAAATTTAGACAACAAAATTTCAATACTGTTGAAAAAACCTTTTATAAAGAAATGGATCAATTTATTTACAGAATGGCGATCAAATACAGTTTCCCTATTGCATCTTTACATGAATGGAGATATAACATATATAATGCCTTTTAGAAAAACTATAACTTACGAAAACAATATTGTGCTTCTGAAAAATTCAACAAAGCAGTTATGGAAGAATTCCAGAACAAGTATGTCATATCCTATATGGATAAAGTAAATAAAAACTACGCATTTACTTGCAAACAATTTTATGTTGAAAAACTAAGAACTTGCTATGAGGACAGCAATATGTACAAACAAATTCTAGATAATTATACTATTAATGTTAACCGCATAACAGCTCTTTATAAACGTATTGGAATTAACATTATAACTGTTAAATTCCCATATTTAGTTCTGATACCCAAGATCCATAAAAAGCCTATTAAATTCAGACCAGTAACTATTGGATGTCATACATACTTAACTAAAGCAAATTAAATTTTGTTAAAGCTATTGACACCTATAATGAGGGAAATTCGAACCAATGGCACCGTTATGGTGAATAACAGCTACGAAGTTGTTGAAAATTTAAAAACATTCCCAGATCGTTTTTATGTTAGAAGCTATGATTTCAAAGACTTATTTAACAACATTAATTTGCAAGACCTGTTTGAGATTTTGATGGAAACATATTTGGCATCTGATTTACATTTACAGTATGACAAAAATAGATTTGAAAACCTTATTAAATTGGTCATATTCGAAAACGTTTTATACAATGGATCTGGATTCTATAAACAAATCAACGGCATACCCATGGGAGGGGGTTGTTCATCTCTAATTGCCGATTTTTATTTATCAAAGTATGAACAAGGAACTCAAATTATTAACGAGATGCCATATTTCCACTTCGTTGACGATGTTTTAATTGGAATATCTGATAAAACTTTTATATTTGACTTTAGTTTTTATCCATCTAACTTGGAGCTCATAGAATCTGAACATAACAACATAGAAGAAATAGATTTCTTGGATATCATTATATATTATGATCATCAAGAAAAACTGTGTTATAAGATATTAGATAAAAGACGTAATTTTAATTGCACAATCAATTACTTCACTCATTGGAATACTAATATGAGTATAAATGTACAACGTAATGTGATCATTAATCATTTTGCAAGATACAGACGTTTAAATGCAAGTGATACAGATTGATATTTTCATACGACGTCTAATAATGGAAGCCTTAAAACATTCATACCCACCTCGTTTCATAAGACATTATTATATGGCATATTGTAAAATGTACCCTAAAGATATATATGCTAATTTTGATGATTTGCTACAACTCAACTCTACCCGTTTGGAATTAGATACACTGTAACCATGAGCTTATCTATCTCTACATCTGGAATTTATCATGGGTTTCTTCTATGGACTTCTGACGACGTAACGCATCTACGAACATCCTTTTTAAAACTTTATACATGGTTAGAATATATTTTTATTCATACTTGTTTCATTTTATATGCTTTTATATGTTCTTGTGACTTTAAGATCTTCATTTCGGGATTCCGTTTTTTTCCCTTGGCATACTGTTGATTGTTGTTTCGGGCGTGTAGTGGTTTCCTGGGATTAAAAGCATGCTTAAACCAGGAAAAGGGGTCGCAATCCCCCTTGACCTCTCTACAACCCCGTAAACACGCAACTTCTAATTGTATTAATCCATTTTCAATCTCATTTTTACTTTCCCTGCAATACATGGTAATGTATAGGGAAAGTATTGGAATCATGCCGAAAATCGCAACTCGAGTTTTCGACGGATCTACACGTTTCGAGACCTCTAGAATACGAAAAAACCATTTTTAGCGTGACGTCTGTGTGTCTGTCTGTGCAGATTTTGTATCCTCTCTAACTAAAAAACTAATGGACCGAATTTCACTGAATTTTGTAAGTAAGTCACTTGTGGGCGGGGCTGGTGCTGATTTGTTTTGGGTACAATTCGGAATAAAAGAACCCGCCTTTTTTTGCGAAATGGCCCGCAAAAGCTTGTATCTACTCTAGCTGAAAAACTAATGGACCGAATTTCACAAAATTCGGTAGATGAGTCACGTATAGGTCACCCTGGTGCTGATTAGATTTTGGTACGATTCAGAAAAAAATAACCTGCCTTTTTTTGCAGAATGGCCCGCAAAAATCGTCCAAATCTAAACTAAAGAACTACGTATGCTCAAATACATCCATTAAATGCTTGTTTAATACGTAATTTTTAGCGAAGAAAAGAATAAGAACAACCCCATTACATTAGGACTAGCCGTTCTCGAGATATTTTAGTTTTTCGTATTTTCTCTACGCCACCTTTGAAAATAAGTCCGGTTACCGAATGAGAACGAAAATTGAATTAAAAGTGAAATAAATTTAATTAAAATAAAGAGAACATGGATATAAGTCTGCAGGGAAAGTCATGTGCTGCCCACATCAGATTTTTGTTATTACTTTCCCTGCAATACATGGTAATGTATAGGGAAAGTATTGGAATCATGTCGAAAATCGCAACTCGACTTTTCGACGGATCTACACGTTTCGAGACCTCTAGAATACGAAAAAACTATTTTTAGCGTGACGTCTGTGTGTGTGTCTGTGTCTGTCTGTCTATCTGTGCAGATTTTGTATCCACTCTAACTAAAAAACTAATGGACCGAATTTCATAAAATTTGGTAGGTAAGTCACTTGTGCACGAATCTGGTGCTGATTAGTTTTGGGTATGACTCGGGTTAAAAGAACCTGCCTTTTTTTGCGAAATGGCCCGAAAAAGCTTGTATCCACTCTAACTGAAAAACTAATGGACCGAATTTCACAAAATGTGGTAGATAAGTCGCTTGTGGGTCACCCTGGTGCTGATTCGATTTTGGTATAATTCGAAAAAAAATAACCTGCCTTTTTTTGCAAAATGGCCCGCAAAAATCATCAAAATCTAAATTTAAGAACTAAGTATGCTCAAATATAGCCATTAAATGCTTGTTTAATACGTAATTTTTAGCGAAGAAGGGAATAAGACCAACCCCATTACACTAGGACTAACCGTTCTCGAGATATTTTAGTTTTTCGTATTTTACCTACACCATTTTTGAAAATAAGTCCAGTTTTCAAATGAGAACGAAAATTGAATTAAAAGTGAATTAAATTTAATTTAAATAAATAGAACGTCTGCAGAGAAAGTCATGTGCTGCCCACATCAGATTTTTGTACTTTGAGGCTTAGATAGAGCAGCAAATGCGCCTTACTATTCCTTGGATTTTATATTTTATATTTCACTTTGATTGTACTTGAGGAATATATATATATATATATATATATATATATATATATATATATATATATATATATATATATAATAGTTTGAAAGTCCAATGAAAAAAAAGTGATCAAGTTTTTTTTTATTTAGAGTTCCCATTTTTCAGATATTTCTTATGGTTTACCTCCATTGAAGCTGTTATGAATAAAATCATTTAGCCAGAAATCAAAGTTTATACATTTATTCGTTTTTAGAAAACAATTACAAAAATCTGATGTGAGCAGCACATGACTTTCCCTGCAAACTTATATTAATGTTCTCTTTATTTTAATTAAATTTATTTCACTTTTATTCAATTTTCGTTCTCATTCGGTAATCGGGCTTATTTTCAAAGGTGATGTAGGGAAAGTACGAAAAACTAAAATATCTCGAGAACGGCTAGTCCTAGTGTAATAGGGTTGGTCTTATTCTTTTCGTCGTTAAAAATTACGTATTAAATCAGCATTTAATGGATATATTTGAGTATACCCAGTTTTTTAGTTTAGATTTGGACGATTTTTGCGGGCCATTTTGCAAAAAAAGGCAGGTCATTTTTTTCCGAATCGTACCAAAATCTAATCAGCACCAAGGTAACCCACAAGTGACTCATCTACCGAATTTTGTGAAATTCGGTCCATCAGTTTTTCAGTTAGAGAGGATACAAGCTTTTGCGGGCCATTTCGTAAAAAAAGGCGGGTTCTTTTAGTCCTAATCATACCCAAAACTAATCAGCACCAGACTCGCTCACAAGTAACTTACCTACCAAATTTTGTGAAATTCGGTCCATTAGTTTTTTAGTTAGAGTGGATACAAAATCTGCACAGACAGACACACACACACAGACACACACACAGACGTCACACTAAAAATAGTTTTTTCGTATTCTAGAGGTCTCGAAACGTGTAGATCCGTCTAAAACTCGAGTTGTGATTTTCGGCATGATTCCAATACTTTCCCTATACATTACCATGTATAGCAGGGAAAGTGAAAATGACAGCTTTCTTATAACTAGATATTGCTGAAAATCAATAGGATTTTATTGATACCCATTTGGTATGCTTCTATTACGTAGCTCGCTTCATTATTTCGAGATATGTATCTCTACCTGCAGGAAAGTAAAATTTTCTAATATCTCTAGAACGACTAGTGATAACTACTAAACAATGTTGTCCATTTCTTTCTGGTTAGAAGTACCTACAATTCATTTATTCCTTTAACAATAGTGAGTAGTATATATAATGCAAAAAAAAAAAAAGTCTATTTTAAATCAAAAACATGCAATACCTCAAAACACACATTTTATTATGCTGTAAATGGTGTAATTTAAAAAATGAAATATAACATATAAAATTAATAATTTTGTAACAAATTATAATATAATTATTTAAAAAAAATTTTCTTTTAATTATCGAAATAAGAAAATTTGAAGATCCTGGCCTATGAGAAAATTAAGAAGCTGTCAGTTATTGATTGTATACCAAATATATGTTGCTTTGCTTAATTTGTTTGATAAAGTAAAATTTTTAATGAGAACCTCTAAACAATGGTATTCATTTACTTCCTGTTAAAGGTAATTGCAAAATGTGTAATAACTTAACGATATTGTTTGTATTTAATTTTTTTTTTATTTTTCCTGTTTCAAATAAAAAATCTGATGTGGGCAGTACATGACTTTCCCCGCAGACTTAAATTCATATGTTCTTTATTTCTTTAATAATTCATTAGATTGAGTTTAATTGCACCAAATAACACTAAATAACACTAAACAAGTTTTGTTTTTAATTGGTAATTGGATGTTTTTCCGATAACGGCGTAACAAAAATGCAAGAAATCTCAAATATCTTGAGAACGGATAGTCCTAAAGTATAATGGAGTATGTTATATTCTTTTCCACATCAAAAATTGAACATAAAACAAGAAATTAATTGATACATTTGAGCATACGTACTCTTTGAGATTTTTGCGTGCCATGCCATTTCATAAAAGAAGGCAGGTTGTTCTTTCCCGAATCGTACCAAAATCTAATCAACACCAGAGTATCCCACAAGTAACTTATCTACCAAATTTTGTAAAATTTGGTCAATTAGTATTTTTGTTAAGGTGGATACATCAAATTTTTGCGGGTCTTTTCGTGAAAAAAAGCAGGTTGCTCTTTTCCGAATCGTACCAAAATCTAATCAACACCAGAGTATCCTACAAGTAACTTATCTATCAAATTTTGTGAAATTTGGTCAATTAGTATTTTAGCTAGAATGGATAAATGAAATTTTTACGGGCCATATCGCTAAAAACAGGTGGGTTCTGTTTTTACGAATCGTACCAAAAACTAATCAGCATCAGGGTCACATCAACGTGACTTACCTACCAAATTTCATGAAATTCGATCCATTAGTTTTTGAGTTAGAATGGATACATACATTGCACAGACAGACAGACAGACACACACACACAGACGTCACGCTAAAAATGGTTTTTTCGTATTCTATAGGTCTCGAAATGCGTAGGTCCTTCGAAAACTCGAGTTGCGATTTTCGGCATGATTCTAATACTTTCCCTATACATTACCATGTATTACAGGGAAAGTAAAAATCTGATGTGGGCAGCACATGACTTTCCCTGCAGACTCAAATTAATATTTTCTTTATTTCTTTAATAATTCATTAGATTAAGTTTAATTGTACAAAAAAACACTAAATTTGCATTTTTTTTATTCAATTGGTAATTTGACATTTTTCCGAAAGCGGCGTAACGCATACGTAGTCTTCTGTTTTAGATTTTTGCGGGCCGTTTCGTAAAAAAAGGCAGGTTATTCTTTTTCAAATCATACAAAAATCTAATCAGCACTAGAGTATCCCACAAGTAACTTCTCTGCCAAATTTTGTGAAATTTGGTCAATTAGTAGTTTAGCTTCAGTGGATACATGAAATTTTTGCGGGCCATTTCGTAAAAAAAGCAGGTTGTTCTATTCCGAATCGTACCAAAATCTAATCAGCACCAGAGTATCTTACAAGTAAGGTATCCACCAAATTTTGTGAAATTTGGTCAATTAGTATTTTAGCTACAGTGGATACATGAAATTTTTACATGACCATTTTGCAAAAAAAGGCTGGTTCTGGTTTTACGAATCGTACCAAAAACTAATCAGCACCAGGGTCATACCCAAGTGACTTGCCTACCAAATTTTATGAAATTTGGTCCATTAGTTTTTGAGTTAAAATGGATACATACATTGCACAGACAGACAGACACACAGACAGACGTCACGCTAAAAATAGTTTTTTCGTATTCTAGAAGTTTCGAAACGTGTAGATCCGTCGAAAACTCGAGTTGCGATTTTCGACATGATTCCAATACTTTCCCTATACATTACCATGTATTGCAGGGAAAGTAAAAATGCAAAATATCTCGAAAACGGTACACATTAGTGTTCTATATAAATGATAATATTCGCTTTTAAATGAAAATTGAATTTATTTATTTTTGTAACATTTTTAAACATTATACTTTTCATGCTCATCTAATTTTTTTATTTTAAATGTTCGAAAAATTAATGGCTTTTTTCTGTCCCATGCACCCGAAAATTAATGAATCTCTGATATGTATTGATTGAAGAAGTATTACCGAATTGTATTCTATTCTTTTGATTTGTTATAGAGATATCATTGCATTGCCAAAGACTCTGTGTTTCTTTCAGAAATACATTTGGGAGAGGGGGGGGCGAAACCCCTTTCCGAAACATCCCCCCCCTCGCCCGTTACATTTTATGTTACCAGACCAAATGCTAATAAATTCAGAAACTCATAAAATACTTTTTGTGAATTTAACCTAGTTTCCACTTCTTATGTGGCAGCATTTGAATTATTTTTTATAGTTTTATTTCATGATTGACTATTTTCAGAATGAAATTTTGTAATTATAATTTAATTTACATTATTTTAAAAAATTTTATGTTCTTGTTTAGCCGAAGCAAGTTTTTCTCGCAATGTTTGAATACGTATTTGCTATACATATTCATTACTTCCATATATATATATATATATATATATAAAATAATTACTTCTATATAGTAGTTAGTTAAAATTATATTAGACAATTTGTCCCCTTTGAGGTTTCATTTTCTCCTCTCCCCTCAGACCTGAAAGAAACACTGCACGATAGACAGCCATCATTGAAAATATGGTTGATTAGTATTCAAGGATCCTCAACACTGATAAATTTATCAAAATCTAAGCGTCCGGTTTTTGATCCCCATCACAATACTTTTCCTTTTCTACGTGTTGCAGGAAAAGAAATTAGATATAAAAAGGATATTTTTGTAACTCCTGTTGTGATATTTATTATACTTCTCTCGCTAATTAGAAGTAAGTATTTGCACATATCATTTTTAAAGATCTATACGCTTTTGAAGGGTCTCATTACAAAACACAAAATAAATATTCTTTAGATTTTTATTGTCGATCGGTCTGTCGGTCAGTCTATCACTAAATTGAGGTACCCTGCTGTTCTCCGAAACTACTGAACCAAATGAAGTCAAATTTTGAACATAGTCAGGCTGTTACTCGATACAGTGAATAACATCACGATTTATTATTATTTCTTTAATTTTTCACTAGTCATGCGCAATTTGAGCAAATGTCGTTTTCGCAACATTACAATACTGCCAGTCAATCGACTGAAATAAAAGCAATCGACTGAAATAAAATTTTCTGAAAGAATATGGCTTGTTATATGCTTGAAAAAATATTCTAAGAAGACATTTCTATGCGCCACACTGCAAATATAATATAAAAAAATATTAGAAAAGTACATGCTTAAAATTCAAAAATTAAAAATTCCAATTAAATAGTAACATAATTGAAATAATTTAGAAAATTTAAGAAATTTACAGTGTTTTTCTTTTACTTACGAAAATTCTTTGAAGTTTATCATTTTTTTTTCTGATGACTTAAAATAAAAAAATAAAAATTAGAAAGTTTGAAGTTCTACATATGAGACAGTTGGCTTAGAAAATAAAATTTAATTGATTTCCAATTAATTTTAAAAACTAAATTCCTTCCTATTAACTTTCTTTGTAAATACTCAAATGCCAAAGAATGTTATATTCTGTTGAACTTACTCCATAACTTAAACGCATAATATAATATATGTAAATGATATTTTTATGATCCGATATATTTCGTTTAAAGAATTCGAGTTTATAAGATAACAGAGGTTTTTAAAGCGGCGACATGTGAATATGTTGAATATTGTCTTTGTTTTAAAAATTACCTCATTCAAATTAGTAGTTATTTTTCAAATTAAACGAAGCTTTAGCTGAAATCCTGATAACCAAAAATTTGAATCATTCGAAAAAATAGAAATTGCCCTTAAATAGCGTAAGTAATATTGATATATACTTTTAATTTAAGAAAAAAATAAATACAGTATTAGGTAAGGAAAACACACACAGAAAGAAAAAATCTGAAAATTGAGCAAAACGGGGAAACAATTTGTAAGAACTTTCAAAGAGCTAAATTTAATATAACATCCTAAGAGCAAACAAACACTGATCTGTGCGTAAAATTTAAAATATTTTTAGCTAAAAGGTGACTCGATAGATGTTGTATATAAGTCGTTATAACGAAAACGATCACAAGCTTTAAAGAATATACCGATTTTACACCTGGAATTTAGAATAATCTGAATCAACTTGATGGGGATCTGATATGTTATACTTTAATGGAAACCATTTTTAAACAATCGTAAAATAATTATATCTTGCTTACCTTAAATTTTAATCTTGCATAAAATGCTAGATGAATATTTATATAATATCAAATTCAACTGTATAACATTTAGAAAGAAAAACGATAAACTATTCTTTGCGGCAAGAAAAATGATGCTTGACGTTTTTCCCCGAAATGTATGACTAACTGATTCACCCCAGAACAAATCTCTCGCAAAACAAACTGATTGATAAACACACGTTTCACAGCCGATGGAGGTGTGCATGTCCCATAAATTCTACAATGGTCCACCGATGACTCAAAATGCCTTTTGAGACCTGTCCTTGTTCAGTTTTCGAAATACTTTCAATGCGGACACCTGTTTCGGGATCCTTTATTTATGGGTCTGGGTCAAATACCTTGGGTCTGGGTGATTGGGGGAGATAATTTCCGGATTTGAGCTGGAGAATAATTAACAAAGGCTGGTTATCCTGGCACGGCAATTCTAGGTGGAACCCCATCGTTTCAAGCAAAGTGCCCTCTCTCATCGGATTTTTTCATGGAATAGTTAACAAAATGCAGTTTCACATAAAAGCTTTTGCAGTTCACAGATAATGGTCAATATGCTGCCCCTAGACGTGCTGTTGATGACTGTACTGGACGCCCGGTGCGCTAAAGTAACGAGTTGTTACTTGTGTTGCAAGATAAACAATTAGAGGCGATATACTGGAAGCGATCCCATTTAGCCCTCTGGCCCTCTTTTCTCACGGGAAGAATGAATGATAGCCGTTTTCACTCTTTTATTATCTGGGGCCAAATGTTTAATATTTTTTCAGTGTTTTTCTTTTGCCTACATCTGCCCTTGTAAATGCTGTTGCTCACGCCCCAGAACTTTTTTTATTTAAGATATTTTTTTATTAAGATTTTTTTATTTAAGTTGACTGAAATGCCACCTTTAAAATGTGCCGCCCCAAGCAAGTGCCTTGAGCCGGCCCTGCTTACTCCTCTTTACGCACATCCTCAACAAAAGGAGTCGGCTTCATTTCCCCGGACGTTTCGGCCACCGGCGGAGCCCGTAGCCTGATCGTTTCGTTTAAAAAATCAAAAACATGCCTCGGATAAATAATGCATCAATGGATGGGTTTATGAAAAGCCTTTTTTCTGGAGAATGCTGTGATATTTTATGCGGCTGCCGAGGGGGAAAAAATGAACGTCGGATGGCGCGTCTATTTTAATAAATCGTGAGATAAAAATGGAAGATATATTTTTCCATTCATCGTATGGACTCCGTTCGAAGTTTATTTGAAAGAGAAGGTTTCGATGGAAACGCAGCAACACAATTTTAAGTCGTCAAGGAATCCGTGCGTGTCAATATCGCCTAAAGCGAGTTAAAACATAAACTAACTAAAAGCAATTCGCAATTTGAAACAAATAACGCCGTGGTGCCCTGTGAAAAGATCCCTTGTACTCGAATTCATGATCGCACGACGCTTCGTGACTGATTTTTGAGCTTCCTCGCCGATATCTTTATCTTATCCAGAAAACTTATTTTATAAATTTCCAAAGAAACCCTTCACATTTTTATGCTACCTCCTTTTTGCGATTTTGTGGACAATCCGACCATGATCTTTTTCGTTCAAATACTGTTCTTTATATTTAATTTCGATGGATTTTAGATTTCTCGGCGATATCTTTAGTTTGAAATCCAGTGTATGTGTTTTAAGAATTTCGAAATAACTTCCCATTTTTATGCTACTCCCCCTTTGCGATTTTGTGAAAAATTCGCCCATGATTTTTCCCGCCCAAATACCATTTTTCATACGTCATTTGGATCAAGAATACCGATTTTTTAGATGTATCGGCGATCTCTTTATTTTGCAGTACAGACAACATGTTTTAAAAATTTCGAAAAAACTTCCCAATTTTATGTATTTCTCGCATAAAATAATGTATTGTGGGTTTTAGAAAATATTAAATTCCTTCGAAGAGGACGTTTGGAATAGTTTATGCACGCTGTGCACGAAAACGTCCTTTTGAACACGGACTCGGGTTTTCTCTTATAAAGCCGAAATAAATTATTTTATGGAAGAAATGGGAGCCACTTCAGGACACATATCTTAGCAACCCTATGATTGTTTTCAACTCACATCCGTTTTAAAGGCCATTCATTCCAATGGGAAAATGTTGAACACATGTTTTATGATTTTAGCAAGAATGGCTTACGTATATATATATATAAAATAAATAATAACACTAAAAAATGTTGAACACATGTTTTATGATTTTAGCAAGAATGGCTTACGTATATATATATATAAAATAAATAATAACACTAAAAAATGTTGAACACATGTTTTATGATTTTAGCAAGAATGGCTTACGTATATATATATATATAAAATAAATAATAACACTAAAAAATGGCAGCACATGACTTTCTCCACAGACTCCAACTGATTTCTTTCTCCACGCCATCGAGTCGAATGACCCAAAATGACAGGGACCGTGATTTGAAATGACCCATGATTTTGCAGCTTTGATTCGATTCTCATTTTCGTTCGGCGTTCCACATGTATCTCAAGAAAGGCTAGTCCCAGAGTGAGGGTCGTCCAATAAGTATAAATCAATGGTGCATTCGAGCCTCTTGTCTGGACGCTTTTTTAGGGCCCTTTCGCCGAAAAAGCTTCTTTTTTCTGAATCGTACCCAAATCTTATCTTCAGCAGCATCCATGCCTTACGGACGCCATTTTGTGAAAACTCGTCGAATCGTTTTGGAGCTGCAGTGGATCCATGCATGGCAGAGCCCGGTCCAGCCAGTGCGACACCACTCGGCCCGTTTCAAAGTTTGGGGCACTTCTTATTTAAAAGATGTATACTATTTAAAACGATTAACATGCTTTCAAAATTTAAAATAAAAACTAACAGGATCGGTTTATATTATTCAAAGAATTAAATCATTATTTCTGATTAAAATGTTTTAGCACACACACAATTGGGAGGCCTGTGCTTGCCCCTACGTCGAAAAGGGTGTCTGGTGAGCACTCTTTTCAACACAGATGCACCCAGATTGTGTGTGCTCGGAAGGCGGGGATGCGATTTTCGACACGATTCCAATCTCCATGGTAGAGAAGGTAATATTCTGACCCGATTGAATGAAATGAAAGAGTTGCAGTTGAAAGTGTGTTCGTTCTCTTGCAGGGATGGGCTGTGCCGCATCCAAAGCGTCGGCCGCCTCGACTCCGCCCGCCGCAGAACCGGGTAAGTTGGACTTTTGGACGAACCACTGGATGACAATGGAAAAGAAATCATTTAAAATGAAAGTATGTTCCTGACCATTCCGTTCAGACTAGCAATGGGTTTCATCAAACCTCCCCATTCTTTATGATAATAATAAAAAAAAAAAGAATAGAGCCAAAAAAGGCGCATCCCACGAACCGGGACGGAAAGGATTGCTTAACAAAAGATATAAAGTAGGAGGGGAAAAGAAACACCCAGAAGGAAAGGGAAAAGATTGCGAGTGCAGAAAAGACTCCCCGTGTTGATAATAACATCCATGGTCCTCGTTCACAAAACGGGTCCAAGGTTGCTGTTATCTGCTAAGGAAGGATCACTATTTTGCTACTCTTAAGGGTGAGCGTCAGCCCATCTTCTGCCCTATCCGCGCTTTCTTAACTTTCGCAGAACACGTTTTTCGCCGAAATTCTGCTCAAACAGTTGCGAAATATTCTCGGAAAGATAAAAAGCAACGCTTAGATTAAAACTAAATTGAATAATCAATAAAATATAGAATATATTTTTTATTTGAATCCGAAATATTTTGGGTGCTGCCATCTGGTGTCGTCATTTAATTCATACCGACTCCTTTTATTTTTTAATGACACATTTTTAAATATATATTCTTTCTGATACAGTATTAAATACAACAACAGAAGTAGTTATAAAAGGGGCGTACTGCAGCTAACGGAGGAGGTGGCGCAGATGACTCGTGAGTGAGGGTCCCTCATTGAGGAGGAGGAGGGTTCTCTCATTAGGGAGGAGGGATGCCTCATTGGGGAGGAGGGAGTTTGGTGGAGGATGACTCATAGAGAGGACCATTTGCCTCATTGAGAGGGTAAGGTCTTCAGACCAACTGAGGAGGCAGTATTGCGAAAGAGGCCGCCATCTTGATGGCTTTAGCCGAGGAGGCTTGAGTGGAAGCGAGTGAACTAACAGATAATCTGGAGAGGGAGATGACCTTTGACCGGGGACTGATAGATTACAACGCGACTGATACTCGACTTTTTCGGGACTGATAGATTACAAAGCGAGTCCCATAACCACCTGACCTTCGGCGGTTGGTAGATAGATTCTTATCGTGAATGTCTGTGAAAGTATGTGGAAGATAAATTATTTGAGGGTTCTTTCGATGTGTTAAGAAAATTTTGAATGGAGTTATTAAAAGGGAAGCTATATTTTTTAATAAAAATGATATGTATTTTATAAAAGGGAAAATAGATGTACATGGACTACGGTACTTAATAATTTTTCGCAGTGTTTGGTGATATGATTTTTATAATAAAGAAATGATTTTAAGTGCGTATGTTTAAAAATGAATATCATAGTAAATTATTTTTACAGATTTTCAAAAATTGTGTTAAGTGGATTTTATCTGTAAGAATCGGTGAAAATTCGACTCTAGTTTCTTAAAAATCTGTGAAATTGGGATTTATTCTGTAATAAGTGTAAAATTTATCGTAGATCTCAGTTTCGTCTTGTCATTTTCCACGTGTTGTTAAATATGTACATTCAAATGTGGCCATTCATTGAGAACGTAATGGTTTTATTGCGCACCCACAGCCTCGAAATCACGACATTGCTAGTTGAACGGCAATAATGTTTCGTATTAAGATATCAAAACTCATTACATGTTTCTTTTAAAGTGTTAATTGCATATCTTTCGTATTTTAATGTTATTACAATGTAGTGTACTTGTCTCAGAGGGTCACACTTTTATTTAGATTCAATGTTACCAATCGCATATCCTTAAAAACCCTAAGTGATATTCTATTCTCCTTCATGGTAGTTTCAAAAAATATAGTGATTTAATGGCCTTAAACGTTGTTGCAACATTAAAAACATAGCTCTTATTCGGTAATCATACACTAAGTATTGTGCAATTTTCATAACTTTCATTAAAATATGATCATTTTAAGCGATGAAGGGGTCTTAGAGCTTATGTAACAGTAGAAACACACCCCTCGTTCCCCAAACATTCGCTGAGAATCAAGCAATTCACTGAAATAATGAAATTTTGGGGTCTTATATCCGTTGGAATATCGAAAAACCGCATCCCTGACTACGCTAAAATATTGAAATGTTAAGATCTTCCACCCCCTTGTATGTATTGTACAATTTGACACATTTTTCATCTAAATGTAGAATCTGCTTAAAACAGTAACATTGCAATTTTCTGGCTCTGCGAATGTGAACTTCCGGTTACTGTCTGATATGCTGATAAACGCGATAAGCTATGAGGCCGATATGGAATGTTTTCAGTGTGAAACTCGTTGGCTTGCACAGTGTGTGTGGGGAGAGAGGGAGATCTGTATTTATACAAAATATGTATTCATATACATATTTTTTTTGCAGAGCAGATTTTTTCAAAATAAGATCCATACATTTTAGTAGTGTCTATGGAAATACGAGGTTCCAATCGTGTATTTGCAATCGCTGGATTTCCACTTGAATGAATTCAGACCTAAAAGACATCTCTAATGTTTTTTCAAAACTATAATTTAAATTTTAGAAGCCCATGGAATATCCGTTTATATGAAGTAAAAAAAAAAAAAAAAAAAAAAAAACATGTTCTTGTTTATTTAATATCTTTAGATATTTTTCATATAGTATATGTATGTATGTATGTACTTGGAGCCTCGATATGTTCAATTCTAAATATATGTCACTCACTATTTCTAATGTAAGTATTTTTCTATTTTAAAATATCCATTAAGTATCAAGTTCTTTGCAATGAACAGATTGAGAGGGCCAAATCAGTGGTTACCTTGTAGGGGTGTCGATAGTTCCTATTTTAAAATATCTACCCAGTGTTGCATTGTTTGGTAAAAATAGATTGGGTGTACCAAGGCAGTGGTTAGTTCAAGGAGCATGATAAGATATTAAGAGCATGAAGTTATTAAGATATAATAGCTACACTGTGGCAACAGCTCGCTAACCTGGAAATGATGACGTCATCTTAGATAAAATCTCATTTTTAATATTGTAATGAGTGTATATCGCTCATTACTAGTTTAGACGGCAACTACTGAAGACGTCGCTCTGTGAGTTCCAATTTTGTTGACTATTTTCCGCGCTATGTGTGACATATATCTCCTAAAGTTACAAAATGTTTCTAAATATTCAAACTGAAACACTTTAACTAAGCTCGGTTTCACCAAAATATTTGCATTGCGAATATTTGCAATCGTTGAAAACATCTTTTGTTAGCTCAAAACAGTCGAATCGGATTTAGAAAATTCTAGAACCATGTATCCCATAGTGTATAACCGTAAAATCTATTTTAAAATTTGTCGAAACGTATTCTGTAGATGTTAAAAATCGTAGTGTTAAAATTCACCTTAGTAAGATCGCACTCAAAATGGTTACATCATATTCACGAGATAAAATATGGATTTTTTTCGTGCATTTTTAAAACCATATCTGCTTTTGTTGCAGATTAATAAATATAAATAACTTCATTAAAGTATGTTCTCGAACTGTGGGTCAGTACTTTACGTTTTCTCAGTTTAAAATATCTGCCCTGTGAAAACATCTTTGTTAGTTCAAAACAGTCGATTCATATTTAGAAAATTCTAGAACCATAGTGTGTTGTTGTTGTTGCTTATGACCCCTGTTTCTGCATTAGCACGAATACAGGTCCAGTGACACCAGAAGAAGGACAGAGAGAATGACACACAAGACAAGAATACAAAGTTTATTAATACATGCAAGCATCACTGACTAAGGTCTGAAGGGTGCAGCTTCTCATTTAACGAGGACCCAGAAGGCGGAAGACTGTCTTCATCCTCAGTAAAACAACCATGCCTTACTCGGGATTCGAACCCAAGCCCACTAGACAGCAGCCGGTGACGCTATCCACTTCACCACCTGGGCGGCAGAACCATAGTGTACAATCGTGAAATCTATTTTAAAGCTGTCGAAGCATATTCTGTAGATGTTAAAAATCGTAGTGTTAAAATTCACAACACTTAAAATGGTCGAACTCGCGTTGTAATCTATCAGTCTCGGGTTCGATTCTCTCGTCAGTCGGCAGTGATATCTTTTACAGTTGGAAATTTAAAAAAAAAATGCCGATAGGTGTCAGCACTTTACCAACTTTCGCCAGAAATGCATAAAAAGTAGACAATATAACTCGCGAAAATTTTCTTAACACATCGAACGAACCCTCAACTTTATGAGTCATCCTCCCCCCAATGAGGCAACCCTCCTTCCTAATGAGGGAACCCTCCTCCTCAATGAGGGACCCTCACTGCGCCACCTCTTCCGTTAGCTGCAGTACGCCCCTTTTATAACTACTAACAGATCCTATATAATAATGCCACCATCACGGAAAGGTCATTTCTCATTCTATAAATTGGATAAGGGGATCTGAATGTACACGACTGCAGCTTTGTCTTCAATTCCATTGTACTTCCCGTGATTGTGGCATTATTATGTATGATCTGCTGTTGTCTTTAATAGCGTATGAGAAGGAATAGACATTTAAAAATGTTCATTAAAAAATAAAAATAGTCGACATGAATTAAATGACGACAGCAGATGGCAGCACCCAAAATATTTTGGATTCAAATAAAAAATATATTCTATATTTTATTGAGCATTCAATTTAGTTTTAATATAATCTAAGCGTTGTATTTTATCTTTCTGAAACTATTTCGCAACTGTTTGAGCAGAATTTCGGCAAAAAACGTGTTCTGAGAAAGTTAAGAAAGCGCGGATAGGGCAGAAGATTGACTGACGCTCACCCTTAAGGAATAGACACTTTCTCAATGAATGGAAATCAAGTGTCCCACCTCGATGGTACTGCACCTGTCCCTCTTTTAGGACACGCCCGGTAAGAGCATAAAAAGAACAAGGCCCTTTGTACATTAAACAGATACATAATTTATTTATAAAAAACACATAAAACTTATTTACAAGTATAATAGGAATCCAATTGGGAGCCCGTGATTGGGTTGTAAAACAACTTAAATGGGTCAATAAAATGGGGAGGAGGAATTCATTTAAAAGCTTATCTGCTGAATAGGAGAGAGAATAAATCAAAATGGACCTTTTTCGATGGCGGCATCTCTCGGAAACTCTCTCCCAAGTTTTAAAATCCGCCCCTAAAATGAATTCGTCATTCCGATTCGCCTGAAGGGCCATAGGTCTGTCACACCCCTCCAGGCACAACCGCCCTCGGAAAGCCCGCTTGATACCCTTCGGGCGTTTATTGAAAGGCCTTCAAACTCTCCGATCTCGTCCGGCTTGGACACTGTGGCATATTTTCGTTAAAATCGGATCTTCAAAGTCCATCCGCACATCCTGTTCTGCAAACCGGGGCCCAACCACCCAATACTATAGCGTAACTCCTGATCTTAAAGCTAAAATATTGAAGCATGTGACATCATCCAAGCTCGTCGAAGGACTAAAGCAATTCCTTCCAGCGCATGCGCCTGAACGGGAGAAAACCCTGCCTCAATTCTCTCGCACTCGTCCATGAAAATGGCTCCATTCGCGAGCGTGGACGCCTTTCCCCTCCTCATTTGCGTTCGAGACGGCGACTGCAATGCAAGCAGCTCAACTCAGTTAGAGTCTGGAGATGGAAAAAAATAATGCAGCTTCTACCAAATTACGTTCTTGTTAACTTATCTGGACGTATTGTGTTCATTTCATATTTTCTGTTTCCATGTAGATAATGGGCGGGGGAAGCTATGTTGAATGTTCTTATTTCCTCGGTTCTTTCTTTGTCTTTTGACCCTTTTTATTTGCATTTTTTCTAAATTTTATTCTAAATTTCTTAAATTCCTGTTTTTGTTCTCCATGTGCCTAAATGTCTGTCCTTTTCCATATATCTTCCTTTTTTTATATATTTTCTTTTTAAAATGTTATTATTTTGATTCATTCTAATCTATTTTTCATTATGGTAATATACCTACCTCACTCTCAATTTTATTTTTCAATAATCTTTTTATCTGTATTCGCAATAACCCTATTCCCATTTTTGAAAAATGGACGCACTTGTCAAATTCAAATACAATGTAAAAGTCTCTCTTTAGCGGCACTCTTTTTCTTCCATGGTTACCTTTTCAGAACTAAGTAAATGTTCGTCTGCCGGGACTGGTGGACCCTCCTGAGTGCAGGAGGTATCCTTTCCTGGCCGTGCCTCTGTGTGAGTCGCACGGTCTGGGGTCTGCAGACACCTATGGGATATAAAAGATTCAAATCATACGCACAACACACAAAAGAATACTTTCTGGAATGAAAGGGCCTTACAGTATGATGGAGGGGGCGGAATTGCCGCGTCTAATAACACCCTAACGAAACAATTCCTGAGGACGTTGATTACAATCCCCAAAATGAGCCAACGGGCATTTGTTGCAGGAAGACCCAGACCGTCCGAGAACATGAGCAGCTGTTTGGACGGCAAGAGTTTCCTTTATTGCAAGGCCAACTGTTTTATTAGGAGGAGCTATGCTAATATTCTGAGAACTTCTTGTTCCTGAATCGACGACCGAGTCTTCCCTCGAATTTCAACCCGAAATGCCCATCCACTCTATACCAGGAAGACATCGACTTCGGTGACACGAACGAGCCTAACAGTCGCTGAATATTTAACGTTCGACGAATCCACGCCGCTTTCGCCATTGGGTCAATACGCTGGCGGCCGAGACCGTGCGTGACGCGTGGCCGGTCGTTGCCCCTGGAAACTTGGCCCATCGTAAACACACTTCCCGGGGAAGATCTTCATTGGAAAAACAGCCGCGCCTTCTAACAAAAGCGATTTTTATGGATTGTTTTCACAGGTCTTGGCGATTCGCGATCGATGGCCGCCGAAATCAATGCGAAAATGATACGGAGGCAAATAAGGGAGAGCGAAAATGTCAAGGCCAGCTGCCATTGGATTGTCAATGCGTGCCACAATTTCAAAATATTAGCCCGTGCTCAATGTTAAACAAATTCAATAATTAAATGGAGTTTTTGTTGATTTCCGATATCAAAAAAACAACCTTTAACGTGATAATATATACCATCTTCATTCAAACCCCCTACAATTCGTATTTTTTGAACGGGAAAATGTAACATGGCATACTGCCGGGATTTGTAAAATGGGGGCACCCGAGGCTCCTAGGCGACGCAATCGCAATTTGGATTCCAACGGGTCCGCCAGCTTGTGCATTTGCTAGTGCTATTTCAATGGCGCGCGCATCTTATCAGCGTTCGCACGGCCATTAAAAACTCTTTATGTATTCACATTTTGTTTTTAAGGACCCTTAAAACTCCTTATTTTTGCCAAAAACTCCTTTAAATGGTTACGGTTTCAATCATAGGCGTAGAATTTTAGAAAAAATCAATTTTCTTTAATGTGAGGCCTTTCTAACGCTCGCTTTCGAAAATCGGACATTTTCATTCAATTCAACGGATATTCCTCCATAGCAGACACTTCCATCCAATTTATACGTTCATTTAAAGGGCATTTTTAAATTGTCCCACAAAGAATATAGAGTTCTTTAACAGTAGAATAGCTTACAATAGCCAACTACAAATAATAGTAGAATAGCCAACTACAAATAATGATGTCAAATACATTTAAATGTCAAACACATTTAAAAATGGTTGCTAAATACATATAAATGTCAAACACATTTAAAAATCATGCATTCCAAGAAAAGAAAAGCTGCAATAGCTTCCAGTTACACTCACAATTCGGAACATAAAAACAAAGCAGCAAAAAATGATCACCCTTTCAATAGTCATTTTTCAATGTTTATTTTTCTGAATTATATTATATATTTTCTGAATTATTATTATATAATGAGTTTTATATAATAATATACTAACACTATCGGATAACAGTATCTTGTATTAAAGAAAATCAAAGCTCTGAAATTTACTTTTCGGAAGAAATTAGCACAGGCTTATAAAAGTCATTTGCAAATCAAACTTTTGGAACTCTTCACACATATGTCGTTACTTTATCCTTTCAGTGGGCATTTTTAAAATTCATTATTTAAATTTGTAAGCATGCTCATCTTTGCGAAAAATGATTCGAAAATAAAACGAAAAATAGGGAAGCAATATCTTGATGAAATAAATCGAAGTTTGAGAGAGAAGAACATATATCATCTCTGTTATTAAACTCAATGCTAAATATATTTTTATACAGTATAAAAACACTGTTTGAAAAATTCAAATTATTTTTGTAGCTACTCATGTTTTAATACTTCCTCTGTTTTAATACTCATCAAAACATTTTGTTGACGTTTGGCGCTGCATGTATAAAAATACCCATACAAAATTTATATGTTTATATATATATAAAATATATTTTATATTTATATTTTATTTTATATTTATTATATTTTATATTTATAGATATATAGATAAATCAAAGACTACCATTAAGTGGCGTTTCTAGTAATTAAATAAAATATATTTTATATTTAAATAAACCACACGTATTTAAATATCTAAATTAAGTATATATACTTCGAAATATTTAAACTTTTAATCACTTTTAGCTTCCAATTAGCAGCAGTAACCTATAGCATTAAAAAAATCTGAATATTTTAAATAATGTATCATGCCGACTAGAAGATGAAGGGGTTGACATGACAGAAACGAAATGCGCAATAATTCTGAGTTACTATAGAAATGGAGTGTATAATATCGCAATTGTGAGGTGAAACGTTTCATATTACAAATGGGAGGTTTTAGAATATTAGTCAAGTTTTGAAGACTGTTTACATCGTTTTAAAATATACTGAAATTCTATAATAACTCATAAAATAATACTATAAATTAATAATGCAATAAACTATTTTATATTAAACAAGAAAGATCAATCATGCTTAAAGCATTGATTATGAAACACTTTCCAACTTCAATGCAATGCCATTTAAACAAATCTAAAATGCAATACATTCCTCGGTAATATTTTGAAACTTATCACAATACTGCATTAATTTATTATATTTGAAAACTTAAACCTTCATCGAAAAAAATGAACTTCATTCAAATGATGGCATTGAAATATAAATTGCCTGGTTTAAACATCTCTAAAATGTGATACATTCCTCGGTAATAGTTTTAGAATTATCATAATACTACGATAATTTATTATATTTGAAAACTTCATCGAAAACAACTGAAATTAATTCAAATGACGTCATAGAAACAATAACACCTGGCTCTCAATAAAAGCAGCATTTCATTCATAATTAATTTCCCATTCATGTCATTCATCACAATACTATAATAATTTATTTTATTTAAAAATTAAGACCATGGAGCTACAAAAAATTAAACTCTATGCTTGAAACTTCATCGAAAAAAATCGTCCTTCTCTTTATGAAATCAATTAATATTTCATTCCTATCAACCATGCAGACTCCATGGACTAAATTATTTTGTGTTAAAAAAATACAGGAATTCTAATACAACTCATTCTATATATTTTGCTGTTTACATTTTACATAGGTGAAAAATAGGCTTAGTTGTAGAAATAATCAAATTCAGATGAGCATTTAAACTCAAATATATTGTCATTGCGTTGTTTCAGTATGTATATGCACAGAATTTAGGCAAAAATAAAGTAGTTTTAGGACGGATACAACACTCAATATGAATTAAAAAGAACTTTAAAAAATCACGATTTTGAAACAAGATGGATGCCATATATCATTTTGAAGTGGGTCATGTGATCGTTTCATATCATGGTCACGTGATCGTTTCATATAAGAGGTGTAATTATTATTTTAATTTTTATTTAAAAAACTACTGAATATATTTCGCTGAATTTTTTTTTTATATATTTTATAGAACAATTTGAATATTACCTAAAATTTTCGAAGCAATTTGTGAATTTTAAATCCGCTTAAAAAATGTTTGAAAAATTAGGTCCCATAGGGCTCAATGTATTTCATTTTTTCGACCCGGGTTCAATCCAAAACTAATTGGGTGATATTATTCATTTATATTCCCATAGGTTCTACAGACCGTCTGAACAACATACTAAAATTTCATTTTGATTAAGTCATTTTTACGGCAGTTATCGTGCTAACGGACAGACAGACAGACAGACAGAATGAACAAAGTCATAAACACTTTTCAACTTTGTTGTAAAGTGTTAATAAAAAATGAATTTAAACGTTGGGAAGATCTTTTTCATAAAAGTGTTCATTAAGCTTGATATGTATCCACTTTCTCTTGATAAGAGTTCAGAACAACAACATGATTTAACCTATGTTGAGTCAACTTTCTATTTTTTCAAATCGTACTAAAATCTAATCAGCAGCAGGGGAAATGAGAAGTGTCAAATTTTGCGAAATTTCGTTAAATAGTGTTTGAGCTAGATTGGATCCATTCATTGCACAGACACACACACAGACGCCACGTTAAAAATAGTTTTTCGGGTTCTTTTTCGTTTGAAATGTGTAGATCCGTCGAAAACTCGGGTACCAATTTTCGACATGATTCCAATAGTATACTTCCCCTACACATTACAATGTATTGTAGAGAAAGTAAAAATGATTCGCTATTTTTTCAAATCGTTCTTTTCTCCGCTATTTTGATCCATTTTACAAGATTCTTCATCCGCTATTTAATATCTGGGATTCATTTCATCCGCTTTTTTTGTTTCCATCTTCCAGTGGCAGCTCCAGTGGTCACAGGGCCGTGACGAGGCGACCACCTTGGCCGCCAAAATGGAAGTTTTTGTTGTGTCTCAATATTAAAAAGAATTAACTGACGCCACCGCCTGCACTGTTTGGCAAATTTCTCGTTTCTCTTCTTCGCATCGCAGAAACTATAGCATATAAAAACATAAAATTGGGTACACTTGAAGAAAAATGTCTGGTGAATAAGCTGAAATAAACCATTTCTCGAGTTCAATTTTAGTTTGACCTATTTAATGTCAAAGTCAAAGACAAAATATTTGAGCTGTGAGTTCCTGTCCTGGACAGACTAAGAGCAATTTTGTAGGCATGTATCTACATAGCTAAATTTTCATTTTTTAAATTCCGATGTAGTTTACGAGTTATTCTACTTTTATGCATTTCTGAAGTGAAAAAGCTCCACCGACTTTCTCTGTCTTGTATCGCAAAAACTGTAACATATAAAAGTATGAAATTGGGTACATTTGTAGAGAAATAATATGGAAACACTGTGAAATAAACCGTTTTCAAATTGAATCTGTAGTTTGGCTTGAAATAGCTCGCAAAGCGGAGGCTCAGGAGGCGATGCCTCCTGACTCGCGGATATTAGGGGAGCTTAGCGAGCGTAGTTAAAAAAACTAAAAATTGTTTTAAAACAAAGCACTGTACTTTTCTCAAAAAATAGTTTTTGAACCTGGGCATTAAAAGGAATACACAGTTTTAGTAATCAGAAAATATAAACATAATTTTAATCTCCCAACTCGAATGAAGCAATAAAATAATTTCAGGAAATTCAAATTTGTTAAACTGCTTCCTTCTTCTATTCAAGAAGACATCTAAGTTGAATGGATAATCTAAATGGAGGAAACATATTAACTTAAATAATACCATATCTCTTTCGCAATACAAAAAGTCTAACTTAAAGAAACGTGTTAATTTGGATGGATTGGATAGTCCACTTTGACCATTCCGTCTCAGCTTCTACATTGACAACTATACAGAGCGACGGTTAGCCAGTCAGAAAGATACGTGGTCCGACTTCCGGTTGCGGCAGCCAGGTTCTTCACACCGTTCCAATTTAAAATACAGTAGAAAAAATTTATAAAATAATACTTTCGTTGGGAATTATCACTTTTATTAATTTCATCCCAATTTTATACTGAGGGAGATTTCATAAGTCAAGTATAATTGAGTCAAGAAAAGAATACCTTTTGTGAAGTAAAAGATTTATATAAAAGAAAGTGTAACTCATTTGCTTTAAATTTTAAATTAAATCAGTCCATCAAGATTGATTTTCATTTTCTACACCATTACAATATTGACTCATGTTTTCACTTATACATATTACCACGCATTTCACTTATACGAGGAAAGTAGAAATAGATTTTTATTCCAACTCGGAACATATAAAATTGCCTGCAAAAGAAGGTTGCATTGACATAATTAGAAATATTTTAAAATCCTTAATCATAAACAGTTTAAAATACCTTCTATAAGGAATGCTTTCTCATTGAAAATACCACCATCCATGGAACTGCACATAATACCTGATGGGCTATGGCAACCGAAAATGTGCTATATTCTACACATTGGTGAACCTCAATAGACAGACACATTCAGTTTGCAACACATTTCACAGAGATTGAGGTCAGACAGCCCGATTCGTCTATGGCCCAAACCAAACATTCATTTTTTCAGAACGCTCCCTAAGCTAGGATAACGCTGGAATCTGCAATGGGAGCGTGATTCCATCTTTCGGAAGCCCCATTAGGTGGCTTTCTGTGAATCTATATTTTCTAACTCAAAATTGACTGCACTTCGAGTCACTTTATTTAAGTTATAAATTGAACGAAATGTTAACTGAACCAGACATCCAAAGTTCAATGTTTGCAACGATGAGTGGGACACCGTTTTAAAATTCTTATAACGGCAGAATGGATTGGTTGGGATGATCTCTCCCGAGCTCAGCGCGTTTTGCATCCGTGGCATAGGTTTAATGAATTCCTTTAAATAACGAGTTTCAAATAGGAATTAATATTAAAACCTTTTTTACACTACATATTTTTAGACTACTTTTTTGTTAATTTAAGAAATAAAACGCGTTTTTTTTTCTTCTCATCAATCTATATATATAAAGAAGAAAAGTATGTATGTATGATCCAACATCACGGGAGAACGGTTGAACCGAATTGGATGAAATTGGGTGGGTAGTCTCGAAATAGCTCCACTTAAAATTCAGTCTACGTTTCGAGTTTCTACGACCAGTAGTTCTCGAGATATTAGTGAAAAACGAAACTTTCGTTTATCTCATCATCACGGGAAAACGGTTAAACAGAATGTAATGAAATACGGTGGGTAGCTTTAAAATAGCTACCCATAAATTGAGTCCAAGTTTCGAGTTTCTGAGACCAGGGGTTGTCGAGATATTAATGGAAAACGAAATTTTCTCCTAGGAGTTCTACTCTCTAACTCCATGATTCCCAACGAAAAAGATTGGAAATAGTTGGTTTAAAATATGAAAATCAATTAAATCTCTGAATTTTGTGGGTGTTTATTGAACGTAATAGTCACTTTTGAAAATCGCAGGTTTGAAATAAGAATTTAAATGGAAACTATCACTATGGTTTATTTCTCACAGGCTTACTCAACAACGAAAAGTATTAAGAAATCACAAGAAAGATCAATCATGCATAAAGCATTGATTATGAAATACTTTCCAACTTTAATTTTATTTAAACATCTCTAAAATACGATACATTCAGCGGTAATATATCATAATACTGCAATAATTAATTATATTTGAAAATTTAAAACTTCATCGAAAAAAACGAACTTAATTCAAATGACATCATCGAAATATAAATCGCCTAGCTCTCTGTTGTTGTTGTTGAGACCCAGACCGTGCGACCTACCAGAAAGGTGTAAGGTAACTGTTTGGACGGTCGGGAAGAGCCATCCAATTTAGACCGGAACCCAGTGGAGGAGGCATCCACAAGGACCGTACTCTCCATCCCCTACCACCAATCCCTCGGAAGGATTTACGGACCCACATGTTTCACGTGATCGTATTCCGCGTGAACACGGCGGCAGTTTGGGCAGCGGAGGGAATCGAACCCGGACCTACCGAGTGCAATTCCCACGCGCTAACCACTGGGCTATCGCGCCCAAGTCTGGCTCCCTGGGTAAAAGCAGTAAATATTTCATTCATACATTTTTATTTCATTCATTACAGTACTACAATAATTTATTCTAAAATCTTAAAACCATGGAGACCAAAATAATTTAACTCTATGCATAAAACTTCATCGGAGAAGTCTGCCATTAAATCGTCTGCTTCTCTATGTAAAATCAATGAATGTTTCATTCATATCATCTATATTGCAGACTCCTGAGCAAAATAATTTTGCGTTAAAGAAATTCAGCAATTCTTATACAAATCATCTTACAGTCTAATCAATTTACATTCTCCATAAGTAAAAATTAGGTTTCGTTGTAAAAATAATCAAAGTTTGATGATCATTTAAACTTAAATATATTGTAATTGTGTTATTTCAGTATACAGATGCACAGAAATTAAGCAAAAATAAAGCAGTTTTAAGAGAGATACAACACTAAATTTAAATTAAAAAGAACTTTAAGAATCACAATTTTGACACAATATGGATGGTATTGATCATTTAAACTCAAATATATTGTAATTGTGATGTTTCAGAATATAGATGCATAGAAATTAAGCAAAAATAAAGCAGTTTTAGGACGAATACGACACTAAATATAAATTAAAAATAATTTAAAAAATCACGATTTCGACACAACATGGATGCGATATTTCATTTTGAAGCTGGTCACGTGATCTCTTCATATAACGGTCACGTGATCTCTTCATATAAAGGGTTTAATTATTATTTTAATTGTTATTTAAAACAAGAAAGATCAATCATGCATAAAGCATTGATTATGAAACACTTTCCAACTTCAATGCAATTTTATATAAACATCTCTAAAATTCGATACATTCCTCGGTAATATTTTTGAAATTATCACAATGCTACATTAATTTATTATATTTGAAAACTTAAATCTTCATCGAAAAAAATGAACTTCATTCAAATGATGGCATTGAAATATAAATTGCCTGGTTTAAACATCTCTAAAATGCGATATATTCCTCGGTAATATTTTTAAAATTATCATAATACTACAATAATTTATTATATTTGAAAACTTCATCGAAAACAAATGAAATTTATTCAAATGACGTTATCGAAATATAACACGCCTGGCTCGCTATAAAAGCAGTATTTCATTCATAACTTTTTTCCATTCATTTCATTCATCACAATATTATAATAATTTATTTTATTTAAAAACTTAAGACCATGGAGGTACAAGTAATTTAACTCTATGCTTAAAACTTCATCGAAAAAATCGTCATTCTCTCTGTAAAATCAATGAATGTTTCATTCATATTAGCTATATTGCAGATTCCATGAGCTAAATAATTTTGCGTTAAAGAAATGCAGCAATTCTTATACAACTCATTCTTTTGGTGTTTACATTCTCCATAAGTGAATAGTAGGCTTCGTTGTAGAAATAATCAAAGTTGGATGATCATTTAAACTCAAATATATTGTAATTGCATTGTTTCAGTATGTAGATGCACAGAATTTAAGCAAAAATAAAGCGGTTTTAGGACGGACACAACACTGAATATGAATTAAAAAGAACTTTAAAAATCACGAAATTGACACAAGATGGATGCCATATTTTATTTTGAAGTGGATCACGTGATCTCTTCATATAATGGTCACGTGATCGCTTTATATAAAAGGTGTCGTTATTATTTTTATTTAAAAAACAACTGAATATATTTTGCTGAAATTTTTTTTATATATTTTATGGGATAATTTGAATATTTCCTAAAACCTTCGAAGCAATTTGTGAATTTTAAATCCGCTTAAAAAATGTTTGAAAAATTAGGTCCCATAGGGTTCAATGCATTTCATTTTTTCAAACCGGGTTCCATCCAAAACTAATTGGGTGATATTATTCATTTATATTTCCATAGGTCCCACAGACTGTCTGAACAACATACTAAAATTTCATTTTGATAAAGTCATTTTTACGGCAGTTATCTTGCTAACGGGCAGGCAGACAGATAGAATGAACAAAGTCATAAGCACTTTTCAACTTAACACTTTTCAACTTTTCGTTGTAAAGTGTTAAAAACGACCGAAACAGTGCTTGAAAATTTAATCACTCAAATGACGGGACATTTTACGTGTCTATTCTATTACAGAAATAGGAATGACTTCGTAAATGTGGGGTCTGGGGGAAATCGAAGCCAGTCCATTAAAATCAATGATGAATTCCTAAAATTTCGTCCAAAATCTGTCTCCGAGAAAACTATTTCTAGGCTTTGCTTTATCCAAAGTTTACCTTTGCAATTTTTTAGGAACATTATTTGGAAGTCATTTCAATTTAAATCACACATTCTAAAACTATGCCAAGTTTTAATTTTCACAACGTGTCGCATTACGAGTATTATTACAGATTTTAATTATTTATAAAATTAACATCCACAAAGCATAGCCCTCTGATATCCAAATGAAGAACACTATTTATGTGTGTAAAAATTATATTTCTCGCATAGAATAATCATTTTGCATTGCTTTCTATAAAACAGAAACACTTATATTTTCGCATGAATGCTCTAAAAATATAACGGTCGGTATTCAACATTATTTTCATTACAATAACATAACTTTCACGGATCATGCCATTTTTCTTTTAATACTTCTTTCAAAATGTCTCCTAATTTGCAAAATGGACACCGTGTGCCACATTTCTGAATATCCATCTCATAAATCATTGTATTCTAAGCATACTTCGTCGCCAATGACCAACAAAGTGTGGAATTACGAATCATACTCTGCCATCGTAAATAGTAGTTTATTGTTGCTATCGACAAAAAAAAAAGTTTCTTGTTCTCCTGTTTTGAAAAATGGACACCGTTTCTTCAATTCCTGAATATCCACCCCATGAATCGACCTATTCTAGGCATTGCCACAAACAATAGCTTCTTCAATTTCTTATCACTACCACCCTCTCATTATGAATCGTCGCATTTTAGGCATACTAGCGAAATGACATATCTCACTGACCAGAAACACTTCTTCCTCATTCCACATACCATAGAGTGGGGGCCTGAACACCCGCTTTCCTGTACTACTCACATACATGTTACAAAATCTTTTTCTGTAGCATGTATTTTTTGAGCTCCATGTCGTTTTTGATAAAATCTATTCACTAAATGAATAAGTGAATATCAAATGTTTTATAAAATATTCATAAGGATGATATAATCAAATGGTTGGATTCGCCTCTTTCCGGGATCTTATTAAGTATATACTATATACTTAAGTAGTGCTATATATATCTCACCACTGATATATGTTCATTATATTTAGCTTGATGATTGGATATATGCATTTTATTCTCCTCTTGATGGATGATTTTTTACATCGTATATTTTAAGTTCTGGTTATCTCTAATCTATCATTGTAATTTCATGTAATATTTTTATTATATATATTATCCATTATATATCTCCATCCATTTCGTTATTTTCAGTCCCAAAGCCGGTCGCCTTTGAAATCCATATTGAGGAGCAGGAGGAAGTCAGTAAAGAGAAGAAACTCCCACCGCAGCTGCAACAGGTAAGGAATTTGTCTCACTTATATATATTCAGGAGCGTCACCAAGGGTCAGGAATCCATCGAAGTTGGAAGAAATAGGAAACAAATTATTGAATCGTTCCAAGCCATTCGGAGAAAATGATTGCAACAAAAATCATCTGATAAAATGTTGATCGCTTTTTCACGTTAGTCAATAAGTTTAAGATGAAAAGGGCCATCCAAAATGTACCCCTTCAAAACATCCTAGAAGAAGATTCAAACAAAAAAGATCCACTTCAATGAAAGCCAGAAAGAATATTGAAAGCAAAACTGGCGCTAAACAATCCGGTATGCAAAGAAAATAAAGTGAAAGTCCTATTGATTCTGTCTAAATAGACTGAAATAGAGTGAAAATATTTTACAGCATGATTTTAATATTTAAACACAGTAAAGGGTAGGGCGATTCCATTCCTACAAAAAAATATGACATTGCTTTAAAAGACTTGATATAAATCCCGATCCAGTGCGATTCATACTACAAAAGTCTCATTAATAATGAATGAATTACAAAAGTCTCATTAATCTACAAAAGTGTCAGTTGCACATCCATATTTCGGTGCAATAATTATATTGCTTTATGGATGGATTGGATATATCTCATTCACGGCCCTATTTTGCATACTATTATTTTCTTATATTTATTGCATAATTTACGACCACGTTAATAAATTATAATGGCTATAACAGATTATAATGGGTTATTGTAAATTGGGAAAGTTTTAATATCAGGCAATCGCAACAATACACATACCCCAGTTCTCTTACAGAGTTTGGAAGGTCTGACACCATTTAATTCATTTTTTTTAAACAACGCATTATGCTAGATCAAGATTCAAAGATTTTCTTGACGTATCAGAGATTGGGGGTTGAATGCCGGCTTTGGGGGATCCTGGCAAACATTCAAACTTTGGGTCTGCGCTCGTGAAGTTATTGTATTTCTCTCTAATGCAATCCAAACACTCCTTGGCAAACGATCAGCAAAAAAAAAAAAACACGAAAAAATGAGGAAAACCAACTGTTCCACCACGAAATGATGAAATTAAATTCTCGAAGTTGGCATTGTTTAATCTGATAGAGCGTGGGCACAAGCGTCCATGAACAACCTGCGTAGTAGAATGAGCAGAAAAATAAGGGCATTATTTTTACCACAGCGTGTCAAGACAAACGGACGATGATGGCTAAAAGTTGAAATTGAACCCATTAAACATCGAAATGAAAATAAGTTATTTAGAATACTTGAATAATAATATACAGGATGTCCCAAAAACACTAACCTCGGCTTTTATTCCTTAAACATTGATCTTAGACATATATAATAAATGACAATTTTAAGAAATACAAAATTTAAATTTTTATACGGCCCCCATACAAAAACATTTCCAATGAGTAAAATGGGCCCCATACATCATCAATAAGGTGATGTACAAAATTTCAACATTTTATCATAAAAAGTCCCGGAGATATGAAAAGACAAAAATGCTGACTTAAATCACATTTCGATGTATCGACATGGGTTCTCAGAGGGGAAGAATCATGTCGGCAGATCACATTTCAGGGATCATACACAAATTGCGAAAGAAAACAATTACATAAATAAATTATAACTTTGCTATTTATTGGTACAAAAGTATCTACACTGTGTAGAAATAATAACGTTACACAAAGATTACAAAGCTTGTTCAAAATGTTTTCCATCCATGCCAATACAGAGCTGCATTCGCATGATAACACTTCTGTGCACTCGATCACGTTCTTGTTCGGTGATGTCACGACAACCATCTTGAATGCGTTGTTGCAACTCTGTTTTATTTAAGGGAAGTAACAGATAAACAGTTGTGCGTAAACAACCCCACAAATAAAAATCCATATGTGTTAAATCAAGCGATCTAGGGGGAAACTCGACTGGCCCATGCAAACCAATCTACTTGTCTGGAAACTCGTTATTTAACCAGTGTTTCACAACTGTAGTATGGTGAGCTGGAGATCCGTCCTGTTGAAACCATACATGTGGAAGTACTGTTAGGGGCAGTTGATCCATAAATTAGGAATAACCGCATTCAGAATTTCATTAACATATATGTCACCCGTCAACGTACCGTACTATCATACAGTAGGGGTCCAAGCAAACGGTTTCTGAAAATACTACACCATACATTCACAGAAAATTGCTTCTGATGATGAATATCACTTACCACGAATGGATTTGTGTCAGACCAAAAGTGCTCATTTTGAGGATTTATTTTATCTTGTTGAAAACAGCTTTCGTCAGTCCAAATTACGTTTTCCAGGAGAGAGGGATTTGTATCTTCCTGATTTAGAGTCCAATTACAAAAATCTAGACGACGTTGATAATCTGTTGGCTCCTGTCCTTGCACACCATGAATGCTAAACGGATGTCATGTATTCCGTTTACGTATTCTCCACACTGTTGTACGTGGTACGTTCATTTCTGAAGCAGTGGTACGAACACTACTATGTTGTTGTTGAGAGCCCGACCTACCAGGCAAAAGTAAGCCAAAATGTCAATTTCTACATCAGTTGAGTGAAGTCTGGGCCTACCTAGTCCACTGCATGATGGCTCTTTGACGCACTCCTTGCACCCATCGGGAAATAAATCTCCCAGAAGGATGTCGAGAATTGGGAAAAGTGCCTTGATATTCCCTTGCAGTTTCGCTAACATTGCGATTGCATAAACTGTACAGCATAAAGCATTTCAAAAAGTTCTTCGTTGCTGTATTGCGACATACTGTCGGTACAGGCTAACTACACACAAAATGTAGCAGAAATGTGAAATACTGCCGGGCTGCACTTGGACGCGCTACGCTTGCGTAAGCGAGGCGATTGGACAATGGCAAAAACAACATTCTCATGTGATGATGCGATTGTGTGACGCGCCGATCAGCGGCAGGTATTTGCATATGCAAACATTTCTAAGCTGTTTTAATGTTCATTTGAATTGTGCCATTTCCAAGTTTTATTCTGTAGTTAATCATGTAAAATTTTAAGGTATTTTTCAGGAAGCATATTTTGGAATAACTGTAAATAAATCTAAAGGTAAGAGGCAGATATTATTTGCCTATGATGCATTTCTGCGTTGCGTCATTTGCACTCTTGCTGCAAGCATTTTAATGTACGATTAATCCCGCATCCACTTTGCTTAAACATATCTCTGGGACTTTTTATAATAAAATGTTGAAATTTTGTTCATCACCTTATTAGTGTGTAGGGCACATTTTACTCATTGGAAATGTTTTTGTACGGGGGGCCGTATAAAAATTTAAATTTGAAATTTAATCCCTTGAAAATTTTAATCGATTTCATAAAATTGTGTACCCTTTTTAACGCAACTTTGTAATTTATTATATATGTCTAAGATCAATATTTAAGGAATAAAATGTTTTGGGGACGCCCTGTGTATTTAAAAATTTCACCTGCTAAAGGGCACTTTAAGCGATGTTAAGTGAATGGACACTACTACTCATTTTTACCATAGTCACTCACTAGCAAATTGTTCAATGCATATTCGAGTGAGAAGGGAGAGATACATAACGAGCGATTTTCCTTTAAAAAAACAAAAAAAAACTGGTGTATATATTTTAATGAAAGTGACTATTTTATTTTCTGGTTCATTAAAAAGGATCCCCCAAGAAGATACATTGAGATATATGCTACTAAAATGAGAGGTTAAACGATTGTAAGTTTCTGAAGTAACCGTTTTTAATACAGAAATAATGAAAATGTCCATACTGGCCAGCAAACGAGTGTTTTGTTTCGGGCAGAAGGGTCCGGGTAGCGTCACGTGCCCACACTCTATGCGGGAACTCGTGGCAGATAGGTGTCCATCTATTTGAATATCCTTTAGTTCAGCATACACTCTGTATGTTCAGGATAGGACCTTATTTTTCAAGAGAAATGAATGACATGGCAATCTTCGTGATCATGTTGTAGCGAAATCACCCACTGAATGGACAGTGGGAATTCCGAATCCCGGTAGGCTAGCATCATAGCATTGAGCTAAAGACGCCTCCAATTTAAGGCATTTGATAATGGCTTATGAGCGTTCGCTGCAGCGTCCTGATTTTCCCCAGAATATATCCATATACAAAATTTCATAGTGGTACGTGCATTTGTTCTTGCACATCTTTCCAAAAGCTTTCAACCGCATGTTTTCGCTACGGTGTAAGTGAATTCAATCCAAAAATAGACCTCAAATGGATTGGATATTAAGAAACCCCCGAAAAGCAGCTACAGGAAATTTTAATAAAAGTTTTCATTTCGAAATTTTATGACTTTTATTTTGAACTCTGTAGAAGGCAGCCCCTCTCCACATACTCTGTTCATCATTGCGGACCTATCCGATTTAAATGAAGATCCTTTTCAAAGCATTTCCTTGAGATTCTGATGATTCCGTCGATTGGAGTCTCGTATTAGAGACTAGGCTAGACCTCATATTACATTCTTTGTACAGAATGTATAATATAAAGGGAATTAAAATTCACAATGATGTGCCTATTCTAAATGAGTGTGTTATTCAAAACATTCTATTAAATATTTAATCTAAAAAGTAATATTTGTTCTCGCCAAACAAAATTATCTTCACACGCAGATCTGAAGAAGGAAATGGTCCCGCTTGAAAATAAATCTGAAATTAAATCGATCTATGCCAAAATGAAAGCGGTGAAAGAATTGGTATTAGCAGATATACCAATACTACTTTATTTTGTTTCAAAAATCGACTCAATATATAAATTTAAAAAGGCTTTTCCCAAAATAAAACAGAGGACGTGAGACATTGAAAATACCAATCATTTTCCTTAAAACTCGAAGGCCTTCATCGATATAATTCGGTCAAAAATGCACTTCTGATAAAATTACATTTTTTTATTATTTAAATCGAAAAAGATTAATAAAATCGCCCGCTGTATATAGGATTGAATTCTGTTTCTAAGCAACATGATATACATTATTTTTTATCGCCAATGTCCTTTCACATCTCCATGGGAGGCGGCTCCTTTCATATCCATGTCTCGATGAACCCCAGAAACTGGAAACATGGCCTCCATTTTAAGTGGGCCATCCGCAGAATGTCATGAAATGAGCGATCACCCATTCATTTCTCCCGCGATGATGAGACAGATTTTCAATTGTATGTGTATAGATAAGATTAGCCTAAAATATGGATAAGAAACTAACTCTCTTTTCCAGCGCCTAGAAGAGCAGAACCAGAACAACCTGACAGTTGAGGAGCTCATCCAGAAGCAGCAAAAAGCCGAAGAAAGGAGACAAACGGTGAGGCATTTCAACGTTCTAAAATTCGTTTTGACTCTGCTTTTGGAACACAATTCACCTCAAATTGAAAAATTTTAATTTGGAGTTTTAATTTTAAGTTTTAAGGGTGAGCGTCAGTCCATCTTCTGCCCTATCCGCGATCTCTTAACTTTCGCCGAAATTCTGCTCAAACAGTTGCGAAGTATTTTCTGAAGGATAAAATGCATCGCTTAGATTATTTATATTAAAACTAAATTCAATACTCAGTGAAATGTAGAATATAATTTTTATTTGAATCCAAAATATTTTGGGTGCTGCCATCTGTCGTCATTTAATTCATGCCGACTCCTTTTATTTTTTAATATATATTCTTTCTGATACAGTATTAAATACAACAGATCCTATATAATATTTCCACCATCACGGAACGGTCATTTCTCATTCTATAAATTGGATAAGGGGATCTAAATGTACACGACTGCAGCTTTGTCTTCAATTCCATTGTCCTTCCCGTGATTGTGGCATTATTATGTGTGATCTGTTGTTGTATATTTAATAGCGTATTAGAAGGAATAAACATTAAAAAATAAAAATAGTCGGTATGAATTAAATGACGACAACAGATGGCAGCACCCAAAATATTTTGGATTCAAATAAAAAATATATTCTATATTTTATTGAGTATTCAATTTAGTTTTAATATAATCTAAGCGTTACATTTTATCTTTCAATATCAACTACGAGTAGTTATAAAAGGCCAGTTTAGGGCCAAATTGACTCGCCGGAGCCGCCGACTCATCGCGGAGGATCCCTCTTTAGGGAGGGAGTTTGCCTTACTTGGGAGGAAGATTACCTCATTTGGGAAGGAGTTTGCCGCTTTTGGGAGGAAGCTTGGCGGAGGGTCAACTGTGAAAGAGAGATGACCTCACTTGAGAGGGTGGAGAATCCTCTCGGAGGGTCTTTAGACCAACGTATTGCGAAAGAGGCCTTCGTAGGATGACCTTTGACCGGAGGGAATTGTACAATCGCATTCCGAAGTATGACCTTTGACCGAAGTGCGTTGAGAGGGAAGAAATCGGAAAAGAGGCACAATTGCGAAAAAGTCCTCCGAAGGATGACCTTTGACCGGAAGGCCTTTTAAAGAGGTGTCGCAATCACTGACCGACCTTTGACCGGAGGTACATTGAAAGAGGTGTCACAATCGCTGATTGACCTTTAACCGGAGGGGAGCTTCTTAGCACACGTCCTTCCTCTCTGCTTCATAGAGTTTCGTCCAGAACAGAGCACCAGGCGCGAAGCGCCTTTAATCTCCAATCTCTAGGTGTGGTTCTTATCTTCATACTGTGACATTATTTCATTGGTCCATAGTTGGAGGTTCGAGGTTTTTGATTTACTGTTTTTATTATTTGTCCTAGGTCCTAGTGTGGCAGTTTGTTGCACATTAAGAGTTTAAGCAGTTTGGGGGGGTTGATGCAGATCTGAGGGTAACCTAGCAGTTTAGGATTTTAAACATTTTGTAGAAAACCAAAGATCGCGAGTTTTCTTTAATATCAACTGATTAAGGTGGGACGTTCCTAGTACCGAATATCAAAGTTAAGTACCGAGCGGGGTCTCTTACGAGATTTAGCCTTGCGATGATCATAGTCATGCAGATTAAATAATAGTTCATTTGGGACAGATGGCAGATTTTTGTAGAATTTAAGCGCTAGCTTTTTGATTTGGGCTCTAACAGTTTTTATTTTGAAGTCTTTCCTAATTACCGAGTTTCTTAAGTATCTAGGGGCTTTCCTTATAATCCTTAGGGTTTTGTTTTGTCTTGTCTCTAATAAGTCTATGGTAGTTTTACAGGCATATCCCCATACGGGTGCTGCATACAGCATTCCCGGGCGGATGACCGATTTATAAATTAGGAGTTTATTTTGATAACTTAGATTTCCGTTTCCTATCATTGGGTATAAGGCTCCTATGGTTATATACGCTTTTTTGATTATGTTCGTTACGTGCAGTTTCCAAGTTAGGTGGGAGTCTATCGTTACACCTAGGTATTTAGTAGATTTTTCCGCTTTTAGGGCATGGTTGTTTATGTACAGAGGAGGCGGAGGTTTACGTTTTCTTGAGAAATAAATCCAATGACATTTATTGGGATTTAATTTTATTCGCCATTTTTCCAGCCATGTTTGGAGTATGTCTAAGTGTTGTTGTAGCTATCTGTGCATTACTGAGACGTAAGGGTGTTTTGCAAGTATCGCGCTGTCGTCTGCATAGAGTGCCAGCTCCGTGTCTGGGGTCCTGGGAATGTCATTTAGATATATGTTAAAGAGTGTCGGGCCCAGGATGGATCCTTGCGGTACACTACTTTTAATGAGCTTGGGTGTAGATAAGTTATTTTTTACTCTGACTTGAAAGTGTCTGTTATTTAGGTATGAAATTAAAAGTTTGACAAGTGCGTCAGGGACTTTTAGAGTGATCAATTTGTAAGCTAATCCACAGTGCCACACTTTATCAAAGGCTTTTTGGATGTCAAGAAAAATCGCAGCTGTGGGTGTCTTATTATTAAAACCAGAAGAAATGTACTCTACCACTCTCAGCAATTGATGAGTGGTGGAGTGTTTTGGCCGAAATCCAAACTGCTCCGGAATGATAATGTCATTCTCACTAAGGTGCGTGTTCAGTCTCTTAAGAATTATTTTCTCAGTAATTTTACTAAGTGTCGGCAACAAACTGATTGGTCTGTAGTTGGCTGGAATTGAGGCATCCTCACCAGGTTTATGGATCGCTATAATTATCGCTTCCTTCCATTCTTTGGGGAAATAATTTAGTTCTAGTATTTTATTTATTAAGATGGTCAAGTAAAATATTATATTTAAGGGTAGGTTTTTTACCGCGATATTCCTGATTTTGTCGTGCCCTGGGCTTTTACGGTTTTTGATAATCTCTACTATTTCTTGCGGGGTGGCTGGGTTAATCTCAGCCGTGACCGGGGAGTTCCTGAAATTGTTTAGAGTTTGTCTAACCATTCTTAGGGTGTCCTGACACATTAGATCGTGGTTTGGTTCAAATTGCTTTTCGTAATGCCTAGCAAGCGCCTCTGCCTTTTCTTCGTCTGAGTACGCAATATTAGCGCCATCTATTAGTGGCGGGAGTTTAATTTGAGGTTTTCTGAGTCTTTTAGCGAATTGCCAGAGCGATACGTCTTCCTGGCTAAGGGATTCGATTAATTCTTTATACTGTTGCTGCTTTTCTGCGACAATTTTTTCACTGACTTTACACGTGAGTCTATTAAGCTCCCTTTTAAGGGTAGGGTCTCTGTTAGCCTGCCATGTCTTACGCATTCTATTTCTCTGTTTAACTAACTGTTTGACATGGTGGGAAAGTGTTGGCATTTTTGATGACTCACGATGTGTTGTGGCAGATGCAATAGCTCTCCTGATTTCTGTTGTGAGTGTGTGCGTGGCAGAGTCAATATCCGCCGTGCTCATAATGTTGGGTACTGCTAAATGCGGCTCGAAAAGTGCTCTTTTGAAAACGTTCCAGTTCACCCTCTCTTGTCCCAGAGAGGCTGGAAGGGGAGTGTTCAAATCGAATGTCACCAGTACCGGTAGATGATCCGAGTCGAATTCATCCAGGGTATCAATTGTGTGAGCGTATTCTATGTTTCTCGTTAGGACAAAGTCTATGAATGAGCCATTGGCACCTGAGAAGCAGGTTGGTCTCGACGGTGCAATGATGTCAGTGTTTGTTGTGTTTAGCAATCTATGTATCTGTGTACCGCGTGTGTTGGCTCTCCTGCTGCCCCACGCTCGGTGGTGTGCATTGAAGTCGCCCGCGAGTATTGTGTTTGGATATCGCGAGAAAAGCAGTTCCAGCTGCGCAGCTACATTTATACCACTCATGTTTTTGACATATATTGAAGTTAGGATAAATGGGTTTACATTATTTATTTTAATTTTTATACTAGTATTTTCTATACCTTGAAGATTTATGTTGTTTATTTCCTCGTGGGGAATATTACTTTTAATATATATTGCTGTTCCTCCATGGGGATTTCTAGCAGTTATATTTGAGCTAAGGGTATGATAGCTATTATAGTTTGCTATATTTAGTTTTTTGTTTTCTCTAACTTTAGTTTCCTGGATTAGCAGGGCATCTACATCATTTTCATTTACGTAGCTCCTAAGTTCATTTATTCTTGGAGATATGCCGTTCGCATTCCAAAATATTATTTTAAAACTTTCTTTTTGGGACCTATTCATGGCGGATTTGTTTCTCACTGTTTTTATTAAATTCCGCGATTAATTTAAAAGCCTCAAAGACCATTTGCATTGGATCGCTCTTTTTTTGAATTAACTCAGCGAGCTGCATCAACAGATGTTTTATATCGTCTAGGTTGAACATACTGATAAATCCTCTGACGAGGTTGAGGATTTCATCCATCTTTTCATCATTGGATTTATCAGCAAGTTCAGTCTCAGCTTCCATTTCCTCAGTCTCAGCTACAATTTCCTCAGCCTCAACCGCGGTTTGATCTGTTTTGTGAGTATCCTTTTGGACCTCGGTAGTCTTTTGTTTTTTTTCAGCCGATTTGTCTAACTGCTGTGTTTGCGCGAGCTCTTCTCGGGCGCGTTTAGTTTTCTGCCATTCCTGAACCTTCTTTTCTAATCTTTGTTTTGCTTCTCTTGCCTCTTTGGCGGCTTTATCAATTGCTATCCTCTGATTTATGTCTTCATGAGCTATTCTCACTTCCTCCACAGTCATTTCTCTGGAGGTCGACGGTTTAGGGGCCTGCTCTTGCACCGATCTGGTAGGTGCTGAAGTTTGAGTTCTTTTAACCTGTGGCACAGAGTGCGAGGAGTCCTGATGGGGTGTCTGAGGGTTTAGACCGAGGGCCTTTTGCCTCCAAGGGGGTATCTGATTTTTGGGGGGAGGGGGGGCATACCCCGGTGCCTTTCCTCTGTTCCAGGGGTTCTTCGGGCATTGCCTGAAGTTCGCCGGGTGATCTCCATTGCAGTTAGCACACGTCGCCTTTTCTGTCCTGGGTCTCTGGCAGTCACGTGTGAAGTGTTCTTCAGCACACTTAAGGCACTTTGGTGGCATGCTGCAATTCTCAGAGGAATGATTGAATTGCTGGCACCGGTAGCAGATTTTGAAGCCCCGTGCTCTGAAGGCCTCTACCTTCACAGCCAAGTATCCTAATCTTGTCAGTCGGTATACCCTCTGCCAGTCCCGGACTACAGGGACTACCCGGACTGCCAGTCCCGGACTACTTGAGAAACCCGGACTACATCTAATCCTTCGGATGTTAGAGTGATTTTTATTTCCTCAATGTTATAGTTTGTTGGTAGCCCCTTCAAAACTACCTTTTTGGGCCTTTCCGTCTTTAAGTTTAAACTGTGGAAGGGGATTTTCTCACTAGATAAATGGCGTTGTACAACCCTATAGGCTTCAGCGTCATTTGGAATCAATTTTAGCATGTCTCCTGTGAGCTTGCCAGATACTTTATTACCTGAGATTTCATTTAATTTTTTAAGGAGAGCCTGGTAATTGTCATCAAACTTGATGAAAAAACATTCCGCTTTTGGGTCTTTTTTCTCAACCACTACACTATTTTGCCTGTCACTATTTTGAACCGTTTTTGGTGCACTTTTGAACACTATAGGTTGCGCGACAATTTCAGCATAACTCTTAGTTTTAACATTATCATTTACATCTTTATCAATTTTTTAACTACAATCCATGTTATCCTTGTCATTAGATTTTAAGTTTAATTCTCCATTCTGGTTTTTAGTAGGAGCATCCATAGTAGATTGCCCCTCTATCCTCCTCTTTTTATTTGGATTTTCAACAGGTTTAAGTTTATCTTCATCTTTAATTAAGCCTAGTTCTATCATTTTACATTTAATTACATCACTAGAATTACTTCCTTCACAGTTATAAATCTCATTTAAATTACTAGCATAAAACCTATCCAAATTCTGGACCAACAAAAAAGAATTTACAGAAAGAAACGAACCCAGAATCTTGGAGACTTGGTCCTCGTCCCGTCCGAGTAGTCCATTCGTCAGTAGCTCCCTGATGTGTAGCGTCAGAGTGTAGATTGCCAGTGCACAAAAGTTCACAGCGTTTTTCACTTCTTCCTTCCAAGCGGGCATCAATCCATCCTTGGGCAGAGTATCACAATATTCAATCATGGCATCCCTGAGAGGCCGCAGGCCATCTTCGTCTAGCTCACCAGCAAGTCCGCGAGTAGCTTCCGTATCGAATGCATCCAAATCCATGTCGTCAGCGTAGAAACGATCAAAGCAATAGCACTACCACGTAGGAAAAACACACGTGGCACTCCAAAGTTGAAAAAGCACGAATCCAAAATGGTGAGAAATCAGTACACAACAAAGCTGTATTTGCTTAGCCCGACGTGCTCTACCGTAACTAGATATAACACGCCCAAACTTAAGCAAGGAAAGTCACCATAATCAAAAAGCAGCAGCTTCACAAAATCACAACCTCGTAGCTCGGAGTCTGAGCTCCGAATGACAGATGTTATTCGTGGCAAAGGAGTGGCATCCCCCTTGGTTATTCCTACTTCAAATGTTTTGGAACGTAGTGACCTCTCTGCTAGCTGGGAACGAAGTGATCGTTCTTATCAGCGTGACGTAGTTAAAGCGCCCTCTGGTGAAAGTTGGTGAGGTGCTGCCACCTATCGGCATTTTTTTTTAAATTTCCAAAAGAATTTAATTTTCGACTTGTCAGCGCTGGGGTTTGATCCCGGAGCTGTCTGATTAGAATACTGGCGGCTTATCCACTACGCCAGCTGGCTCACGCTTCATAGAATCTTGTCGTTGAAGTGTTGGTTGTGAAAGTAAACGGGAGATAGATTATTTTCAGGGTTCGTTCGAATCGGTCGGTGCGTTATGAACATTTTGCTTGGAGTTACGAGCGAGTATTATTAGGGGGTAGCTATATTTGTTACAGAGAATGTATCTAATAAATGGGGGTACTTATTAATTTTTCGATATGTTACCAATTGTTTTTCGGTGTATTTAAAACACGAATGTAATATTTAGGTTACGGACATAAAAAAAAAATAATATAAAATTATGCGTGAACAAGATTCAATCATTTTAAGTGTTGTGTAATTTAAAAACAAAATGTAATACTGCATTATACTTAGCTATTTTCAAAAATTGTGTTAAGTGAATATGATTTGACCATTCTAAGTATCTGTGTGTGTTTGATATATAGCAATGTGATTTTAAGTGTGGATATGTTTAAAAATAAAGCTAACAGTATATATCGATATGATTTTTATAATAATAATAACGAAATGATTTCGAATGTTTAAAAATAAAAATATAATAGTACACTATTTTACGGATTTCCAGTGAACACAAAAATTGTATTAAGTGGATTTTATATAGTGAATAGGATTCAACCATTTTAAGTGTTGTGTACTTAAAAACAAAAATGTAATACTGCAATATACTTAGCTGTTTTCAAAAATTATGTTAAGTGAACCAGATTCAACCATTTTAAGTGTTGTGTATTTAAAAACAAATTTAAACTCATAGTGCATTATACTTAGCTATTTTCAAAAATTGTATTAAGTGAACAAGATTCAACCGTTTTAAGCGTGTGTGTGTTTAACACTACGATTTTTTAACATTTGCAGAATATGTTTGGCAAGCTTTGAAATAGATTTTACTGTTCTAACTATGAACGGAGTGTTTTATGAACTAGCATTTTCACGGATTGCAAATATGTATACGGCAAATATTTTGGTGAGCTTACTTAAGTTTGAATATTAAGACACATTTTATATATATATTTTTAGGAGATATTCCTGTGTGTGTTATATTTTATATATATTTTTAGGAGATATTCATGTGTGTGTTACACATAGCACTGAAAATAGTTAACAAACAAATTAGAACTCACGAGCGAAGTCTTCACAGCTTGCTGTCCACACTGCAGATGAGACATACGCTCTCATTACTATATTAAAAATGACCTTACATCTGTGACGTCAGCATTTTGAGCTATTGCCACTCATTTTTTTCTTAATGATATATTTTTATAAACCTCCTTGTACGAACCACTGATTTACCATACACAATCTGAGTAGTGTATGTTATGCATGGTTTTAATGATTTAGTGCATCGTATATGATTTAATCATTTTCAAAGTGATGGGTGTAATTTGAATACCAAGGTTTAGAATTTAACAAGCTATGGAACACGATTCGAACATTTTCACAGATGTGTGTACACCCCAAAATTTTAGCATTAAGTTTAAATAAAATAAAAGCCAGCGAATAGGATTTGTCCATTTTCACAGTGTACATCGTAATTTTAGTACCATTATAGAATTTTAGATATGAGTGCACAGTTTTTACAGGACACCAACGCATTTTAAAATCTATTAAAAGTTTGCCTTGTAAAATGCCTCTTCGGAACATATCCCATTACTGGGCATAAAGCGAGCACTTACGATTATCGCCCAAACATCCAGATAACGATTGCTTTGGACAGTGCAATATTTATTTACGATTCTGCTCGAGATTTGTACTTTCTTTACCCAAAAAGTTAAAATATAGCATACACAAACCTATGATATGAATCAATAAAAACTCAATTTAAAACTTATGAACTGCATGACTTCCATGTCAGAATAGATAAAATTGCAATCATTTACCTCTAATTGCAATCATATCTAAAATTGCAATCATATCTCTCTAACAAGCGAAATGAATCACAGCCTACGCGTGAAGGTGTTACACTGTCACCTGCTACATGGAGTTGTTGATGTTGAAACCCAGACCGTCCGACCTACCAGAAAGGTGTAAGGTAACTGTTACCTGCTACATGGAGTGAAGTTTCTCAAAAATTGTGGTCGTTCAATATTCTATATGCGGATACCTCTTTCGTCAGTCGCAATGAGTTGTTCTGTTTCAATGAAAAAGGAAAACTGCATTTGCAGAAAATAATTCAATTATATGATTCAAAATTTTGTCTAACATAGTGTCATATTACCTTAGATAAAAATCAGATAGCATGTTTACAGAATTGTGATAACAACATTAGTATAAAACTTCGAGAAAGTATATTTATAGAGTGGCTTCCTGCTCAAATATTAAAAATAAAGAACACTATAACCTTTCTACCATCACTTATTTGTGACAAAAATTTCGCATTGGAACAATTAATCTCTTGTATTTATGACAACATCATGTGCCATGGAAGGAAACTTTTCAAATGTGTTGGCTGTGTTGCTCAAATTGAAGATCTAAGTTACCATGAATGTCTTTACAGCACTCCATTACAAATGTATGACAGAGTGGCTGAACAAGTACTTCTAAATCTTGACATTAATAACATAGCAAAGAAAGTTTTGTTGCGTGGTGAAGAAGTCTTTTACTGGTATGATAGAAATTTTTTCAAGTCTTTCAAATCAGAGGACTATGAATGTGCGATAAGGAAATTATTTTAACTTATTTGTTTAAATGTACAACAGATAATGGTTAATGTGTATTTTATGAATAATAGATTCATTAAATTGTTTTTTATCTTTCAAATTGAACTCCTTATTTACGCTCATTAACTAATTTTTTTTTTTAGCATGTTCCATTTAAAAATGTTATATGGTTATGGGTTATGTATCCATGCATTCAAGTGTAACAGGTTTACTAATCTCGCTTTTTAAAATAAAATATAAAAAAATTAAAAATAGATTTATTTGAATCATATCAAATGTCTACAGTGTGAGTTTCATGACAAAAGATATTTACACTTTACAGAGTTTAAATCATAAATTTATAATCAATGTCAAAATTCTGAATTCATTAAAAATAAATGCTAAGTTATGTTCCATTCTCTAAAGTATGAAGATTCATAAACAATGTTATGTTTCAATCTGTAAGAATCGGTGAAAATTCGACTCTAGTTTATTAAAAATCTACGAAGTTGAGATTTATTCTGTAAAAAGTGTAAAATTTTGTTGTAGATCTCAGTTTAGTTCTGTCATCTTCTGTGTGTTGTTAAATATGTACATTCAAATGTGGCCATTCAATAAGAACAGGTTGGTTTTATGATGCACCTACAGCCCCGAAATCGTGACATTTCTATGTGCATGTCAATAATGTCTCGTATTAAGATATCAAAACTCATTACGTTTCTTTTAAGGTGTTAATTGCATATCTTTCATATTTTTAGTGTTATTGCAATGTAGTGTACTTGTCTCAGAGAGTCACTCTTTTATTTAAATTCAATGTTAACAATGTTTAAAAACAGTAGGATACATTCTATTCTCCTTTAAAACAGTTCAAAAAAATATATATAGTTATTTAATGAGCTTAAACGTTGTTGTAACATTAAAAAGGTAGCTCTTATTTGATAGTCATACACTAAGTATTGTGCAATGTTTGTTAAATTTCATTAAAATATGATAATTTTAAACGATAAAGGAGTTTTAGAGCTTATCAATTTAGTGCTATTCAATTTCTCTAAAATTCGTGAGAGTTTATTCTTTTCAGATTGAGTGCATCAATGTAGTGGTTAGCTTGTCGGGGTCGCGACAGAATGCACTTTTTTTTATAAATATCTTCCAAGTAATGTATTCTTTGGTGAGAATAGCTTGTGCGGGGTATAACAGTGGTTAGTTCAAAGGCATCTCGACCGTTCCCATTTTAAAAATATCGGTCCGCTATTGTATGCTTTAGTATGAAAGGATTGTGTGGGAGTTACTTTGCAACTAGCAAAACCCGTTGGCGTAGATTTTAATATTTTTTCAGATTTAAGAAAAGACATTGAATTTCTTCGTTTTATATAAGTGGAAAGACTTTATTTTTTAGATTTTAAAGAATGTTAAATAATAAGCACTTAGAGTGCTTTTAGACATATCAAAAACTCCTTAGCATGGATATCTCAAAACCACTTAGCACGGTTTATGGTATAGAAGAAGAGAACTTTTTTTCAAGTTAAATATGGTAAATGATTGCAATTTTATGTTGGTAAGATTGTATCTATTCTGACATGGAAGTCATGTAGTTCATAAGTTTTAAATTGAGTTTTTATTGATTCTTATCATAGGTTTGTGTATGCTATATTTTAACTTGTTGGGTAAAGAAAGTACAAATCTCGAGCAGAATCGTAAATAAATATTGCACTGTCCAAAGCAATCGTTATCTGGATGTTTGGGCGATAATCGTAAATGCTCGCTTTATGCCCAGTAATGGGATATGTTCGGAAGAGGATTTTGGCATTTTACAAGGCAAACTTTTAATAGATTTTAAAATGCGTTGGTGTCCTGTAAAAACTGTATACTCACATCCAAAATTCTATAATGGTACTAAAATTACGATGTACACTGTGAAAATGGACAAATCCTATTAGCTGGCTTTTATTTTATTTAAACTTAATGCTAAAATTTTGGGGTGTACACACATCTGTGAAAATGTTCGAATCGTGTTCCATAGCTTGTTAAATTCTAAACCTTGGTATTCAAATTACACCCATCACTTTGAAAATGATTAAATCATATACGATGCACTAAATCATTAAAACTATGCATAACATACACTACTCAGATTGTGTATGGTAAATCAGTGGTTCGTACAAGGAGGTTTATAAAAATATATCATTAAGAAAAAAAAATGAGTGGCAACAGCTCAAAATGCTGACGTCACAGATGTAAGGTCATTTTTAATATAGTAATGAGAGCATATGTCTCATCTGCAGTGTGGACAGCAAGCTGTGAAGACTTCGCTCGTGAGTTCTAATTTGTTTGTTAACTATTTTCAGTGCTATGAGTAACACACACATAAATATCTCCTAAAAATATATATAAAATGTGTCTTAATATTCAAACTTAAGTAAGCTCACCAAAATATTTGCCGTATACATATTTGCAATCCGTGAAAATGCTAGTTCATAAAACACTCCGTTCATATTTAGAACAGTAAAATCTATTTGAAAGCTTGCCAAACATATTCTGTAAATGTTAAAAAATCGTAGTGTTAAACACACACACGCTTAAAACGGTTGAATCTTGTTCACTTAATACGATTTTTGAAAATAGCTAAGTATAATGCACTATGAGTTTAAATTTGTTTTTAAATACACAACACTTAAATGGTTGAATCTTGTTCACTTAACATAATTTTTGAAAACAGCTAAGTATATTGCAGTATTACATTTTTGTTTTTAAGTACACAACACTTAAAATGGTTGAATCCTATTCACTATATAAAATCCACTTAATACAATTTTTGTGTTCACTGGAAATCCGTAAAATAGTGTACTATTATATTTTTAAACATTCGAAATCATTTCGTTATTATTATTATAAAAATCATATCGATATATACTGTTAGATTTATTTTTAAACATATCCACACTTAAAATCACATTGCTATATATCAAACACACACAGATACTTAGAATGGTCAAATCATATTCACTTAACACA